>JACEVL010000202.1:0-407500 GCA_020284085.1 Aporrectodea caliginosa
TTTCACCACATAGTCTTCTTGTCAAGTGGAACAAGGGCAGCCTTGTGGAGCAGCAAGTTTTAACAAAAAAATTTTGCCGTGCAAGTTTGGGCCACACTAAGACGAAACCGATGAATTGATCTAATCAGAAATGAAATAAAACTCACGTCGGGAATATGGGATCTGGAAGAGAGGGAAGGCCCGGGAGTGGAGAAGGGAAGGAGAGGATTTGATCCCGGTTGTTTAGTGGGGATAGAAGTCACTTCATACGTGATGTTAGCTTAGTTTCTTATAAATTATTTGTAACACCTACCTCAAGCTCATCTATCACCCTAAAGCTTTGCACTTCAAGCTATGATTCTCCCATTTCTTCAATTCCCACCCAGATCCTCCGTCTTCTAATCTTTCTTCTTCCAGACGGAGTAGTCCGCCTTAGATGTGCCTCTGCCTCCTTCTCTATGCTGCTCTGCTGCTGCTATATATATATATATGGACCGTATATATATATATATATATATATATATATATATATATATATATATATATATATATATATATATATATATATAACCTTCCAGCAACCGGACTTTGATCTGTGCAGGACAACCCCTCTAACAAGACGCAGCGCTCGTTAATAAAACAAACAACTTTATTAAGCCAAAGAAACTGAACAGCGACCAAACGAGAAAAAATGAGAATGAAAAGAAAGAAAACCCAGACCATTAATTATAATCCACAGAATATCAGCTCATTGTGCACAGGTCATCAAACTTAGGCCTACTATAGCTTACAGTTGAGCAATGGCATCGTAGGCCTATATCTTTATGCATGCCATGATGCCACGGCAAGCCAATCATCGTTATGGTAATTATCTGATAAGTATGTCCACAACAGATTATGAATCGCAGCATTTTCACAATAGTTCCAATGGAAATACAGTTAACAACCACGTAATAAGCTGGTGCCAAACGCCTAGCTTTTATTAGCGCTCTAGGTTTTCGATATTACGATCAAGATTTGTTATGTTACCTCGAAAAAGAAAAGGGATAGGCCTAACTTGTCTGGAATGCACTAATGAACAGTTTACTTTACTTTCGATAAAACAATTGTGCACTATTTGTATACTGAAATTATCTACGACAAATATTCCGATGTGTGCCAAAGGGCGTACCATTGAATTTCGTAACATTTTCAAATCGACTACATCGATGATCAAAGGGACCGTCCATAAAGTACGTCACGCTATTTTTGACCATTTTACCCCCTCCCCTGTCACAAACTGTCACAAAACTCCCCCCCCCTAAAGTACGTCACACTTTCAACATAGAAATAATAATACTTCCGAAAGCAAGGCTAATATATAAACAAGGCTTCGCAACAGCATTATTACTAGCGCTCCTAGCGAGAGGAATCGTGAAAAACACATTCAGGAGATATGCATTTCATGCTATTTTGACATAAAACTAATTAAAATGTTTCAGAAAATTTTGAAAATTATTTTTTAAAGCTATGAAATTCTACTAAAAAATAAAAATAAATTTTAAAAAAAAAAAAATAAATGTGTGACGTCACACATGGCCTGACCCCCTCTGACCCCTGTCACAAACTGTCACACTTTCTTAAATCCCCCTCCCCCTGGAGCGTGACGTACTCTATGGACGGCCCCAAAGGGTTTCTTAACAATAGTCAATTAGTATTTACGGTTACAAAGACAATATAGAATCTGAATACACTAAATTCATGCTTTGCTAGAATCACTTTCTAGAAGGATTTTGGAGCACCCAAAAGACGATGACGCTCAAAAATATTTAGCCTAATTAATTATGGGGTGAAGGCTGCGAAAGCTAAACTCAGCAGACGCAAAATCGTACGATTAAGGACAGAAGAATTTAATCTGTATTTTCAATTCCTAATTTAATTCAATTCAGAAAGATACAATATAGTAAATGATATTGAGGAATAACGTATTCGATCCGACAAAAAAGTTTTATTGCGAAATAGCAGAATAAAACAAGTGCTGACTCGGATTTAGTCCTGATTTTATTCCTTTTATAGGGCCTAAGCACTCGAGTATTTGTTTGTTACTGTCTTTCATATATTCACATTAACATTTCTGATTGTGCTTCTGATTGGGTATTACTGTGAGAGGCGCTTTATAAATTTCTAAATACAGTACAATACATTAACATTTCACACACACCGGTCTGTCAGTACAGTAGACGGTAAAATACACTACTTTTAATAGGTAGGCATAGCTATTAGACATGCTGGATTACCCAAGAAGTCGGTAGCAAGTCGGTAAGTCAATCGATAATGCTTATCGAATGACAAAGTCAGTCGATAAGCATGTGGCTCAGTCGACTGAGTTGTTAAGTCAGTCGCTAACTCATTAAGTCAGTCGGTAATTCTTCAGTGATTGATTCCGTTGACTGCATCCACAGGTCTTTCCTCTCGGTTGTTCAGTCCCCATAACTGCCAATTGAGACACAATTTCTCAACAGATTCAGGGTCTGCTCATGGTAGCTTCGTCAACGTTCGATTGGTGGTCAGGTGGTCATTATCTGGGGATGAATTCGAGTGGAAGGCTGGCGTCTGGCATCGTGAAGAGGCGGTTGATCATTCCAATCGGCCGATGTTCACTCTCATCCACATCCAACTGGAGACGGAAGCGTTGGAATATCTGGAAAACAGTTCAGATGCATTCTCGATTTCCTTCGTCAGTCAGTTAGTAAAAGCGTCAGCTAGCCAGTTTGTAGGGTCATTCATTCATTCATTCATTCATTCATTCATCATTTCATTCAGTCGTTCAGTCAGTCAGTCAGTCAGTCAGTGGGATCTCCAACCTTGATTATTCCTAACTTCATGCAGATAAATAGTTCACATAACCACTACGACCTTCATCGCTCTCACCTTGCAGACTATTTCCTTGATTACTCGCCTACCTCGATTTAATTCTTACCTTGATGAGAGCCAGCCAGGTTTCCTGTTCGGCAAATCTCCGTCCAATGCACATCCTGGCCCCGTGACCGAAGGGCAACATGACGAAGTTATTGGTCGGCCGCAAGCAGTCGCCTTCACCTTTCAGCCAACGCTCTGGTAGGTAGCGGTCTGCCTGCTCAAAGTGTTCTTCCAGCAGACATATCGTTTGCATGTTCATCGCCACAATTGTCTGATTTAAGAAAAAAAACAAATCACAGCCTCAGGTCAGAAAGCTTCGAACCACTAACTGTCCCAGATAGCCATGGTTTAACATTTTCGTTGATTTTAAAACTGATTTTATAACTCGTCTGTCATTCATAGTTTGACTTCTATTGTCTCTAATATCGCATTTCTAACGGGATCGAGGAGATTGTGTTATTCGCAATAGTGACACTGAAAGCTGCGTCGTGAGCTAAAATAAAGTGGCTTCGACTGAGTTGCTAACCCCTTTTGGAACCAGGTAGTCGCTGAGTACCAGATCCGCGGTAAGTATCTTGATCGGTCCACCTTGAACGGGGTAATTCAACCTAACAGGAGAAATGACCAGAAAAGAAAATGTATGCCATGCAAATCGAATACATTTCTCAGTACCTCATAAAATCTACTTCAGGAAGAATGTGTTGGTCAACGGTGTCAAGTCAACACAAAGTCAATCAGTTGTTATTCAGTTTCAGTGTCAGGTCAGAATCCGGACAGGCCGAAGCCAAAATAGGTCAGGTCTGTAGAGTTCAAGTCAAGGGAAAGTCTGACTGCGGAATCTGCGTTTTACTTATTTTACGTTGAAAGGATGAAATTAAGTGAAACTGGAGTTTCGCACAACATAGTCAACAGTTGTTATATGTGTGCTTTAGTCAAAGATCCTGCTTCTACAGTGGACCTGGCTTTCAAGATAAAATATATCTGCTAATTCATCGACAATAAAACATTCTGTTTCCTTGGGGAGTGCTCACTCTGGGAGCGCTTCTGAATAGGCATTACTGCTAGAGGCGATTTAGAAATACCCAGACACAATACAATATCTGCAATATTCTATTGATAATAATTCTCAGATTATAGGAATGCATTACAGAACTTCCAATAAAGGCAGTCCTCTGTAAATATCCATACCGGAATGACTCTTTGACGCATGCCTTCAGGTACTGCATCTGGTTGAGTACTTCTGGCGTCACAGGTGAACTGGAAGTACGGTCAAGTACGGAGTCTATTTCCGACAGAAGGCGATTCTGTTTGTCGACGTTTTTGGCCAAGTTGTACAGACAGAAGCTGAGGGCAAAGGCAGTCTACAGAATCCAAAGCAACACACCTCGGATCATCCCAAGAGAGAACTTCTGTGGCGCCAATGCTTTCGCCAGTAATGTTCCATCCATATCACCGTGAACATTATTATCGCCACCATTACCGCCAGCATCATCTGGTGGTAGTGGTGGCTGCTAGCATCAGCAGAACATTAAAACCTAAAACGTCACAACCACAACTATCACCATCATTGCCACAACCATCACCATTACGACCACCACCACCACCACCACCACCACCACAACCACCACCACCACCACCATCACAACACCACCACCACCACCACCACCACCACCACCACCACCACCACCACCATTACCACCACCACCACCACCACCACCACCACCACCACCATCACAATTACCGAGTCGATTCCACCGCTGAATAACTCCAAGGAGATGTTTGTCATCTCTTCGTTCGTCAGTCTTTCGGAATTGTTGTCGATCAGAGTTCGAAGGAAGTTCTTGCCCTTGACCTTCTTTCCATCGACTTCGACCTCATCAGACTTCAGAGCTTCGTCAACGTAAGTCTGCGCAATCCTTCATCAAGGAAACAACGACCACCAATGAGTAATGCAGTCATCTGCGTGGCTTTGGTTTGGTTTGATGGATGGATCGATGGATGGATGGATGGGTGGATGAATGGATGGATGGATGGATGAATGGGTGGATGGATGGATGACAGAAGGCTGGATGGCTGGATGGCTGGATTGATTGATGGATGGATGGATGGATGGATGATGTATGGATGGGCGGACAGGGACACGGTTAGATGATGGACAGATGGATGGAAATTTGACGGATGGATGGACAAATGACAGCGTCGAGCATTCTCGGTTGTTGGCCCTCCACTTGGAATGGGCTCTCGCTTGCGTTACGCTTATTGCCCCGAAATTATTTTCCTGCTTTCTACCAATTGCTAAAGTCCCTTCTCTTTGGCCGTGGCTGGGCTGGGAGAGCCTCTGAGTAGGCTTCTTGAAGAGGCGCTATGTAAATTTCCGGAATGAATGAATAAAAATGGAGAGGATGGATGAGTTCGATAATTGGTTTGGTCGGGCGAGGTGGACAGAGGGGGAGATACAGTAGATGTATATCTACCTTCATAATCGTTGTTCGGCGATTAGACCCAAGGCTCTGCAACTCATTTTTAATACCCTATCTAAGTAAGCGGAACAAATTTGGGCTTATGCATTGATCTAAGTTCCTTCATTTAATTACTTCTAATATTCATTGATGCTATTATTAATATTTTTATATTTTTATTCTAAGTATTATCATCGTCATCGTCGTCATCATCATCGCCCGTGGCATTGAATTCCTAACCTTAGAAATGTCTTTGTGGAGTCGTTGTACTGTTGGTAGAGTTTAGTTCGGTAGATGGCAAACCAGGGAAAAGCGAAGAGAGTCTTCTGTATTGCTTCGAACATTTTGTCCACTGAATGAATGACTTTGAACGCGTCGGAGTCGGGCGTTATAGACGGTTCAAGGCAACCGATGCGTACGTTGAAACAAACCGCTCCAAACGCTAGAGAAGACAGCAATTGAAGGGGAAAACAAATTCTTACATTAGGAAGATAATTTAATGCGTTTTTCTCGTCATAAAGAATTTATCGTAATCGTAAAATCTAAATTTATAAAGCGGTATATATACTTTAAAGCCAAGCGCAAGGCCTATTAACGAGCGTTGCGTCACGTCAGAGGGGTTGTCGAGAGATATTCAAGGAAGTTCCGTGTCCGTTGCCAGAGAGACCAGAGAGAGGAGGCAGAGCGGCTGCTAAGGCGGGTTTCGTTGAGGACGAGAGAGCGTGGAAAGCGGAGGAATGGATGGATTAGGGTAGGAGTGAAGGGAATGGGGTAGGAATTGGATGGATATGGGTAGGAATTCTTGAAAAGGTGAGAATTTAACATCAGCGCAGAGAACGCCTCTGATTATTTTGTCCAACTACAATAACAGTAGGAATTACATTCTGTACTTGGTAAAGCAGTTAACCCACTCCGGATCATACCTTCCATCGTGTACATGGCGAGGATTTTGGTTATGTCTTCTTCCAGTTTTCCAGATCTTTGGTCGAGTTTTCGGCTGAGGAGTCGAACGAAGTCGTCGGCCACTTGGTTCTGAACTGGGAGGTAGGCATGACCCGCTGCAGGGGACATCATCGATTTCTGAATGGCCTGACGCTGCCGCCACCACGGTTCACCGTTCCTTCCAGGCAAGCACACAGATACATACAAAGATATATGGATGTAAACATGCATACAAACACGCATACGGGCATACCGTGTGGCGCGATGGCCGATTGCCTAGAGCGCTCGGCCTGTAACGCGGAAAGTACGGATTCGAATTTCGCCCGAGGCAGTTGCTGTGCACAGTGACTTTGGTAGGAGGAGGCATATCAAGAACAGTTGTATTGGATCGTATAAAAAACACTATAGATGTGCACATACACACACATGCATAAATAAAATATACATACTCAAAGCTCTTTTATCATTTCTGCATTCACTTACTCGAAGGGCAGAATTTTAGACTGAAGAAGTTGAATGCCTTTTAATAGTTAATTGTTCACGACGATGACCATGATGATAAAATATAATTATGATAGTCATAATGATAACGATAGTAATAAAAATCATTATGATGATGATAACGTTGATGATGACCGTAATAACGGTGATTATAAATTTATAATGATGACGATAACGATGATAAAACGCGAATTAACCTGGAGTAGCGGTGGTTCTTACTGTGAAGCGAACCCCAGGGGTTCTTTTTCCCTTTTCGAGGCAACGGCGATCAGAGGCATTACAGGACGCTCAGGAAATTTGCCCTCTGCTCTGTAGACGGTCTCAATGTCAGCTGGGTCGAACAGGTTGACGATTTGTAGACCCATCTTCTCTTTGTAGATTTTCCCATATAAGGCAAGGTGTTCCCGTTTGGCCACGTGCATCCGCTCGAAACTGTATCGACCTTCAACGACCACAAGTGTTTAATAAACGCGCTACACAAACAATGCACTCAGTTGTAGCCAAGGGACTATTACAGAGGTGTCAAACAGCTGTCCAGCGGGTTTCTGGCCCGCCGACGATGTTTTTCTGGCCAGCGGAGCCTTGCCTACAGAGAATTTGAAAATAAATATAAAAATTTGTCATTTTTAAGGCTTAGTGAGTATTTATGTAGCCTGACGTTTGTGACTTATAACGGAGAGACAAAAATTAAGAGTTTAAAGCCAAATTTCACTGCTTGCATGCTAAAAATGAAACATTTACGATTTATATTTGCAAAAATTTTCTGGGAACGGTTTCACCGGGCTCCTTCCATATCTCAACCCCCATTTTTCTCATGCAACCATGGGCCATGGCCCGCCACGTGGTGGAAAATATTGCCACCCCCCATCCATTAAAATAAGGGTTAATACCTCTGCGCTATGGATAATGGAATACATGTAAATATGCATCGATTGGCCCTGATATCCATCAACAGTTTAAGAGTGCTCTCATTTATCGGATTTTTAATTAATTAATTTTATTTAGGCATTAATATTTAATTAATATGTAATTGTTAACTAACTAACACCCAGGTATGCATACAGATGCACATAGACCGCAATGATTTACTCTGACGTGACTGTATAATTATCTCCATATGTGTGCCGGTATGTCTCTGTGTTTTTCTCTCTGTCTCTGTCTCTGTCCCTGTCTCTCTCCCTTTGTTTCTGTGTCTCTGTCTGTCTGTGTCTCTGTCTATTCGCCTGATTGTCTGTCTCTCTTTCCTCTCCTCCTCCTCCTCCTCCTCCTCCTCTCCTCCTCCTCCTCCTCCTCCTTCCTCCTCCTCCTCCTCCTCCGTGTAGGTGTTAAACTGGTGGAAGAGTAGGATGATGATCGGTGATCGTCTTACCGAACCTGGAGTAGTCGAGCAACGATCCGATCAGAGGCCATCCCTTCGGACCTGGAATAGCACTGAATGGCTTCGGCATCTCGTCTCCAGCCGATGAGGACAAACGCCAAGGACAGACGATCTCGTCAAGGACAAAGTATCCACTACACTCGATCGCCCTCAAATGACCAGGTCAGCTAAAACACTGAAATCATGGGCATCAAAGTACACAGCGCAAAGCAAGAAGAAAGTAGGATAGGATAGGATATAAAATAGGATAGGATAAGATAGGATAGGATATTGTAAGAATCGAGACCTTGATGTCTGCCGAGAGGATATTTCCACCGCGTTGCATTGGATCGTGAATGTTATAGTCAACGAAAACCATATGAACTATTGTTGATTTGACGCTTTATAGGTCTATCCATTCGGCATATACAGTCGGCCTATGACTGGAAACCGAAACGCCTCAATTATGGCTAAACACATTTTTGCACTCATCAAATAATTATAGCTCGATGTGTATGCAGATCTTACGCAAATGTAAATCTCTGAAATTTCTCGGTCCAACACAAAAGCTGCGGCTTTAATGAGACCAATAAAACCCTGGCGCGCTACAAGATCAATGGACGCGCTATAAGCTTACGCAGTTTGTCAGGGCGGTCTTGAGATCATGTCAAATCCGCGAAGTTTCGCATAGAAACGTAAATTTAAATGTAAATCCCATTAGATGTAATCACGAATGTAAAAATCACTAGTCTGAAACATTTTGCGTAGTTAATCCTTATTTGCTAAAACAACCTACCGTTTTATTCTATTTGCAAAAACAACCTAGGCCTACCGTTTTATTCTGGCTTCTTAACAAGTCCACATCTGCCAAAAATGTTAGCTGGACTCCTGCAGAACTGGTTACATCCGACGTGTTAAAGCCTTCTAGTGCAGACTTACGCACACGGTCTTTAGCAGACTTAAGAGAGCCTTGAACCCATGTCATCATATCTAGAACTCCTCAAAGTGGCGAATCCTATAATGCGTGTAGGCTACCACAAGTTTTATTACCCAGCGTTTATATATATACATATATGCCGTCCAGTATGCTACCTTGGCATAGGCCCACGCGTTTAAATATCGAAGCAATTGACAACTGGGACATTGTGTATTATGCGTCCACGCCAAGACGCACACTATACACACTCGTGTAGGCTACTGACCTGGAGTGGGCTGTTAGAGCCTACTTGGCCTTGGATATGCGCTTTGCTATGGCAAATATTGACATCAAAGAGAAAAATAGCAGTTATGCTATTTTGCAAGTAATACGTGCAGGGGCTTTAATCCCTGTTCAGGGCGAGCGCAAGATGAGCCGAGTGAAAAACGGGAGGGTGTTTCTTTTCAATTTTTATATACACTTTCTATAAGTTACTGTGTCACTTGTTACGTGTGCAATGCCACAATGTGTTGATTCGCAACTAATTTAATGTGCATATATATATATATATATATATATATTTACCAGACGAAACCTTCTTTTCAATTTTTATATACACGAGACGATGATGATGAACATTCCGGAGCTGAGAGAGGCGACGAGAGATCGGAACACATGGAGAAGGCTGACTATGACGGTCGCTAGGATTCGGCGAATCGACAGCACAAGGTGACAAGGTGAGACGAAACCTATGAATTAGGCCTACTGTAACAGACACATTGATCTAATCAGAAATGAGCTAAAACTCACGTCGGCAATATGGGATCTGGGAGAAGGGAAGGAGAGGGTTTGATCCCGGTTGTTTAGTGGGGATATATAAGTCACTGCATAGGCCCTACGTGATAGTAGCTTAGTTTCTTATATTTGTAACACCTACCTCAAGTTCCTCTAGCTATCACCCTCAGGTTTTGCACTCCAGACTATGATCTACCCCTTTCTTGAACTCCTACCCGGATCAACGCTGTCCACCACCTTCTAATCTTTCTTCTTCCAGACGGAGTAGTCCGCCTTAGATGCGCCTCTGCCTCCTTCTCTCCGTAAATGGACCGTATATATATATATATATATATATATATTCGATTCAATTTTCAATTTTATTGTTCCCAACATAAAGCAAGATACCAAACATAAACGATTGGTCACAACTCTAACATGAGTAAAAGGTACATCAAATTTAGGTAGTGAAGGGGGCAAATGATCAAAATAGAAAATAGCCAATTAGTCAGTAGCTATACATAAATTACAAAAGAACTAACATAACATATATATAACATCCAACTATACTAACATATATATATATATATATATATATATATATATATATATATATAGCCTTCCAGCAACCGGACTCTGATCTGTGCAGGACAACCCCTCTGACACATATTATATATAACATATAAACTAGACTGACATATATAATATATATATATATATATATATATATATAATATATATATATATATATATATAGCCTTCCAGCAACCGGACTCTGATCTGTGCAGGACCCCTCTGATCATATTATATATAACATATAAACCCCTGACATATATATATATATATATATATATATATATATATATATAGATATATATATATATATATATATATATATATATATATATATATATATATATATATATATAGCCTTCCAGCAACCGGACTTTGATCTGTGCAGGACAACCCATCTGACAGGACGCAGCGCTCGTTAATAATGAACAACTTTATTAATAAGCCAAAGATACTGAACAGCGACCAAACGACAAAAAATGAAAATGAAAAAGAAAGAAAACCTAGAGCATTAATAACAAACAGAAATCAGCTCAATTCATTCATTCATTCATTCATTACGAGATTTATATAGCGCCCCTTCTTTCCTCCCAGGTGTTCCGACCCCCTAACTTCCAACTAAGACACATTTTGTTCACAGATTTTAGTTCTGCCCATACATAGGCGTTTTTCTCCCTGGTCGCTTCGTCAACGATCGATTGGTGTTCAGGAGGTCATTATCTGGGGATGAATTCGAGTGGAAGTCTGGCGTCTGGCATCGTGAAGAGGCGATGGATCATTCCAATAGGTCGATGCTCTCCCTCATCCACATCCAACTGGAGACGGAAGCGTTGGAATATCTGGAAAACAGTTAAGATGCATTTCGTCGTCAGTCAGTGAGTAAAAGAGTCAGCTAGCCAGTTTGTAGGGTTACTCATTCATTCATTCATTCATTCATTCATTCATTCATTCATTCATTCATTCATTCATTCATTCAGTCAGTCAGTCAGTCAGCCAGTCAGTCAGACAGTCAGCCAGTCAGTGTTGGATCTCCAACCTTGATTATTCCTAACTTCATACAGATAAATGCTCATGCGCTTCGGCGTGAAACTCCGATTCAGCGTTCGAGCAGTAGTCGGGAGCGCCTCTGAATGGGAAATTTGGTAGGGGCGCTATAACAAGTGTTCAAATACAATACAATACAATAAATAATTCACATAACTACTACGACCTTCATCGCTCTCACCTTACTTACCATTTCCTTGATTAGTCGCCTGTATACCTTGATTACTCGTCTTACCTTGATGAGAGCCAGCCATGTTTCCTGTTCGGCAAATCTCCGTCCAATACACATCCTGGCCCCGTGACCGAATGGCAACATGACGAAGTTATTGGTCGGCCGTAAGCAGTCGCCTTCGCCTTTCATCCAACGCTCGGGTAGGTAGCGGTCTGCCTGCTCAAAGTGTTCTTCCATCAGACACATCGTTTGCATGTTCATCGACACAATTGTCTGATTTAAAAAAACAATTAGCCGTTCACAGTCACCGGTCAGATAGCTTCGAACCACTAACTCCTGCAGCTCTTGCTTTGAACCATAACACTAAGACAGCAATAATAATTAATTAGTGAACCATCTGTGTCGTGGACTGTCAACAGTGCACTTACATCTGCGTATTTTGTGCTTTTGTATTTGAATCTGTTGCCTCCGTATTATATAGCGTCGAAATTGTAACGCCTAAGACATCAATTTGAAAGTTCAATTTTGAAACTGCATCCACTAGCCTATACTCTAGAAGCTTGACTACTGTAATTGCTTTTCCTGGACCTTCAGGAGATCAGATCCATCCAGCGGGATGTTTGTTCCTTCTATTCTGAATTACCCTTTGCTTGCTAAAATAGTATACCCCTTTATGCGTCTAATGATGATTTTTAGCATAACTAATTTGTAATAGAAGATTTGATTTGAATTATTTGATTTGATTTGAAACCAAATTAAGAGTCTCAACTTATACACAATTCTCTTGTCTCAGATAGGGCCTAGCCCCGGATTTTACCATTAACTTGTCCCAGGTAGCCCTGGTTAAGCATTTCAATTGTCCCAGATAGCCCGGTTTTAGCATCTCACTTTCCCCTAGATAGCCCTGTTCTAATACTTCAATTGTCCCAGATAGCCATGGTTTAACATTTTCGTTGATTTTTGAAACTAATTTTATAACTCGTCTGTCATTCATAGTTTGACTTCTATTGTTTCTAATATCGTATTTCTAACGGGATCGAGGAGATTGTGTTATTCGCAATTATAGTGACGCTGAAAGCTGCGTGATGAGCTAAAATAGGCCTAATGTGGCTTAGATTGCTAACCCCTTTTGGAACGAGGTAGTCGCTGAGTACCAGATCCGCGCTAAGTATCTTGTACGGTCCACCTTCAACCGGGTAATTCAACCTAACAGGAGAAATGACCACAAAAGAAAATGTATGTCATGCAAATCGATTACATTTCCCAGTTCTGCAGAAAATCTGCATCAGGACGGCTATGTTGTTCAACGTTGCCAAGTCAACATGGAGCCAGTCAGTTGGTAGTCAGTTTCATCGTGAAGTCAGAATCCGGAGAGGCCAAGCCAAAATAGGTCAGGTCAAAAGATCTCAAGCCAAGGGAAAGTCTGACTGCAGAATCTGCCGTTTACTTAGTTTTACGTTGATACGTTGAAATAAAGTGAAACTGGAGTTTCGCACAACATCAGTCAATTAACAGATAATTAATCTTGGAAGCCAGGAATACTGATCCACTGTGGGAGCAGGATCTTTGACTAAAGCACACATATGACAACTGTTGTCATGTGTGCGCTTTAGTCAAAGATCCTGCTCCCACAGTGGATCAGTATTCCTGGCTTCCAAGATTAATTATCTGTTAATTCAAAGACAATACTTTTCTGTTTCCTCGGAGTGCTCACATCTTTTGATAATAATTCTCAGCTTATATGAATGCATTATAGAGCGTCCAATAAAGGCTGTTCTCTGTGAATGTCCAGATACTTACCGAAATGACTCTTTGACGCACGCCTTCAGGTACTGCATCTGGTTGAGTACTTCTGGCGTCACAGGCGAACTGGAATTGCGGTCAAGTACGGAGTCTATTTCCGACAGAAGACGATTCTGTTTGTCAACGTTTTTGGCCAAATTGTAGAGACAGAAGCTCAGAGCATATGCAGTCTACAGAATCCAAATCAACACACCTCTGATCATCTGAAGATAAAACTTCTGTGGCGCCAATGTTTTCGCCAGTAATGTTCCATCCATATCACCGTGAACATTATTATCGCCACCATTATCGCCAGTATCATCTGGTGGTAGTGGTGGCTGCTAGCATCAGCAGAACATTAAAACCCAAAACGTCACAACCACAACTATCGCCATCATTGCAACCACCATCACCACCACCACATCCACCGAAACAACCACGGACACTACCCATACCAATCCACCACCACCACCACCTATCTCACCAAAGCATCACTACAACCCCTACCACCACCAGTTCTACCACCACTTCTACCACACACACAGTCCTTACAGCCATTACCATCCATACCACCGTCTCTATCACCACTAACAACGTTGTTAATAATAATAATAATAATAATAATAATAATAATAATAATAATAATAATAATAATAATAATAATAATAATAATAATAATAATAATAATAATAATAATAATAATAATAATAATAATAATAGAAATAATCAACAAAGAAATAATAATAATAATCATAATAATAATATTAATAATAATAATAATAATAATAATAATAATAATAATAATAATAATAATAATAATAATAATAATAATAATAACAATAATAATAATAATAATAATAAGACGATTTGCATAGCACCGTAGCACAGCCGAGGCCAAAGCAAAGGGCGCTGTACATGAGTTCAGCAAATCAGTCAAAGTCATATGATTGTGTGTACCTTTCAAATACCTGCTCTAAGTTTGCCTACCCTACTGATTATTCACATAATTCTCCTCCTCCTCCTGCTGGTTGTTGTCTAGTGATTAGGTATGTTGTTGTTAGTTAAGAATAGTTAAGAATAACATGCAACTGTTGTAGAACTCAGCTCCACTATCTCACAGTCTAGAAATATGTATCACGGTGTCTGACTCCTCGTACCACTATTATATTTCGTTTAAAATTTTATAACTTTAGGTTGTCAGCACTGGAAATTGTCATGTCTAACTGATCATATATACCCTACCCTCATAACTAGCCCTGCGACAGCCTCTACCACCACTTAAGCGACCACAACCACCACCAACCAAATTGCCGTGCAAACAACCACCTCTATCATCACAAGTACAATAACCCCTACGATAACCCTACCACCCATTGCCAGCGACCCGCCTGTACGTTTCCACAATTACCGACATCAACACCATAACCCCTACGATAACCCTACCACCCATTGCCAGCGAGATTTTAGACGTTTCCACAATTACCGAGTCGATGCCACCCCTGAATAAATCCAAGAAGATTTTAGTCATTTCAATTACCGAATCAATGCCACCAGTGAATAAATCGATGACCATTTGAATAAGTTCTTTCTTGGTCAGTCTTTCGGAATAGTTGTCGATCAAAGTTCGAAGGAAGTTCGTGGCCTTGACCTTCTTTCCATCGACCTCGACCTCATCAGACCTCAGAGCTTCGTCAACGTACGTCTGCGCTATCCTTCATCAAGGAAGCAACGAGCAATGGGTATAGTTCAGTCATCTGCGTGGTTTTCGGATGGATGGATGGATGGATGGATGGATGGATGGATGGATGGATGGATGGATGGATGGATGGATGGATGGATGGATGGATGGATGGATGGATGGATGGATGTGTGGATGAGTGGGTGGGTGGATGGATGAATGGGTGGATGGATGACAGATGGCTGGATGGATGGATGGATGGATGGATGGACATATGACAACGTCGAGCCTTCTCGGTGGTTGGCTCATCCATTGGAATGGGCTCCCGCTTGCGTTACGCTTACTGCCTCGGAATAATTTTCTACTTTCTACCGATTCTTAAAGTCCTTTATCTTGGGCTGGGAGCGTCTCTAAGTAGGCTTCTTGAAGAGGCGCTATGTAAATATCTGGAATGAATGAAAATAAAAAGGATGGATGGATAAATTGGATAACTGGTTTTGGTCGGGCGAGATGGACGGAGGGGAGATACAGTATATCTCCCTTCATAAGAATTGTTCGGCGATTAGACCCAAGGCTCTGTAACTCATTTTGAAACCCTATCTATGTAATAAATAATAATAATAATATAATATCTTTTCTTTAATAAGCGCCTGACAAACGCACTGCGCTGTACATTTTACATGTTATGCAATTGAAATCTTAACTACTAACAGAACAGACAGCCTGCAATACACGGCGCTAATAGCAGCCTACAAAGCATATCCGCCCAACGGGGGCTCGAACTCGGTACCTCTCGGTTTCTGTGCCAGATGTAATCCAATGCGCCACGGGCCCCCCCAAGCCCAACAAATTTGGGCTTATGCGTAGCCGTGAAGGTCTAAGTTCCTCCATTTAGTAATTTCAATTATTTATTGATGCTATAATCATTATTTAATAAATTTTTATTATAATTATTATCATTATCGTCATCATCATCGTCCGTTGCATTGAATGGGTCGTCCCTAACCTTCGAAATGTCTTTGTGGAGTCGTTGTACTGTTGGTAGAGTCTAGTTCGGTAGATGGCGTACCAGGGAAAGGCGAAGTTAGTCTTCTGTATGGCTTCGAACATTTTGTCCACTGAATCAATGACTTTAAACGCGTCGGAGTCGGGCGGTGTGGACGGTTCAAGGCAACCGATGCGTACGTTGAAACAAACCGCTCCAAAAGCTAGAGAAGACATGGTAAAACAGTGTATGAAGACGCAAGAACTTCGGTGAGGAGCGCCATCGGTAACTAAGGGGCGCGGTGGTAGGGGCATGTTCGGTGCCTTGCAGCCGGAGGGTTGCAGGTTCGAATCCACCTGGGAAATGCCGCGTAGGGACCCTGCGTGGCAAGTCCTTCACTCGCAATTGCTCATGCGCTTCGGCGTGAAACTCCCGATTCAGTGTCCGCGCTGTAGTCGGGAGCGCCTCCGAGTAGAAATCTTGAAGGGGCGCTATAACAAGTGCTCATACATACATACATAATACAGGAAAATGAGAGATCAGAGTGAGGCTACATCAGGGATCCTGCCTTAATTAATCCTCTGCTGTTTATCATAGTAATGGACGCTATATCGGAACATGTAAGAAGGCAGGTTCCATGGGATATGCTGTTCGTTGCGAGCGATGTCACCTGTCGTTGATGTTACCTGTCGTTGCTCAACTTTATCGACGCAACTTGGTCCAGAGACTCATCTATGCTGTGTTTCAGCTGTTGACGGGAATCCGGTGGTTGAATCTACGTGTATGTGTGGGACAGCCACTAGTGACTCTTCAAGTTTACTGTGCATTTTTTGCTAACTGACAGTTACGTCTAAATCTATGTGACATTTAATATTGTAATAGGCTAGCGCAAAGAACGCCACTGATTTGCTTTGCGCTTAGAGCAGCCCTATGTAACTGTCTAACTACAAAGCAATTGGAATTCCATTGTGTACCTGGTAAAGCGGTTAAGCGACTGTGTTCCAACCTTCCGCCGTATACTTGGTAAAGTAGTACCCCATCGAAATTCCTACCTTCCATAGCGTACCTGGTAAAGAAGTTAACCCACTCGGTGCTCCTACCTTCCATCGCGTACTTGGTCAGGAATTTGGTGATGTCTTCTTCCAGTTTTCCAGAACCTTCGTCGAGTTTTCGGCTGAGGAGCTGAACGAAGTCGTCGGCCACTTGGTTCTGGACTGGGAGGTAGACATGGGCCGCTCCAGGGGACATCATCGACTGCTGAACGGCCTGACGCTGCCGCCACCACGGTTCACCGTTCCTTCCAGGCAAGTGCAAAGATACATACAAAGATACATTGCCCAGCACAGGAGTTTTGCTGTGGTCAGCCCATCCTCCTGGACATGAACTTCTCAGCCTCTATTTACCTCTTTTCCGCAAAAGCTTGAAGACCATTCTGCTCGATCGTGTTTCCATTGTGTTAGGTCGGGAACGCCGCCTCTGAACAGATGACTCTCAACCGAAATGGCGCTAAATAAATTTGCAATTATCATTGTCATCACCCATGAAGCGACCACTGACAGATAGATAAGTCATTATGATAACTAAGTAAGAGTAAGAATATCCTTTAATAAACCAATTGCTAACCGCATTTTGGTGTACACAAAATAATAATATTCTTTATTGAAACAATCAGATCTGCGTGTTCTTCTAGCTGGAGACTCTGCATACACCTTTTACAAGAATTTGAAAACTGTTCTCTATCGCCGTAGTTGGGACGGGAGCGCCTCTGAGTAGGTTATCTTGGAGGCGCTATATAAGTCCTCTGAATGAATGAATGAATGAATGAATGAATCCGGTTGACAAACCGCAACCGTACAGTTATGTACAGTTATGCAATTGAAACAATTCACAAGAACACAAATGACAGAAGACATAAAGCTTAACTACTAACAGAACAGACAGCCTGCAATACACGGCGCTAATAGCAACCTACAAAGCACAACGGTTGTTCTTACAGAGAAGCGAATCCTAGAGGTACTTTTTCCCTTTTCGAGAAAACGTCAAAAATTGGAATCGCAGGACGCGCGGGGTATTTGCCCTCTGCTCTGTAGACGGTCTCGATGTCAGCTGGGTCGAACAGGTTGAGGATTTGTAGACCCATCTTCTCCTTGTAGATTTTTCCATATAAGGCAAGTTGCTCCCGCTTGGCCACGTGCATCCGCTCGAAACTGTATCGACCTTCAACGACCACAAGTGTTTACAAAACGCACTATAATAATATTATAAACAATGCACTCAGATATAGACTAAAAGGATAATGGAATACATATGAATAGATGGACCCTGCAGCTGTCCGTCAACAGTTCTTGCTTTATCGGATTTTTAATTAATTAGCTTTATTTAGGCATTCATATTTAATTAATAAATAATTGTTATTTAAATTAAATAATTTATTCTCTAAAATATTAATACGACTAACTTGATTGATCGATTGATTTGAATGATTGATTGATTGATCGATTGTCAGACTGACTGGCTAAATAATTAGCTAATTGATTAATTAATGCACTGGTATAATGCATTCAGATACACAATGACCTACCATAAAGGGACCTAATAATTATAGGCACGTTGGACTAAATGACTCATTTAGACCGGCGTGCACACTGTATGTCTCTTTGTGTCTGCCTGTAAGACGGTCCACGTGCGTGTATCTGTACGTGTGTCGGATCCTGTCCGTCCGTGCTTCCGTTCGTCTGCCTGCCTGTCGTGTCCGTTCTTTCTTCTGCTCTCCATCTTTGTCTCTCTGTCTCTGTCTCTGCCTCTGCCTCTGCCTCTGCCTCTGCCTCTGCCTCTGCCTCTGTCTCTGCTCTCTGTCTCTGTCTCTGTCTCACTCTCTGTCTCTGTCTCTGTCTCTGTCCTGCTCTGTCTCTGTCTCTGTCTCTGTCTCTGTCTCTGTCTCTGTCTCTGTCTCTGTCCCTGCCCTGTCTCTGTCTCTGTCTCTGTCTCTGTCTCTGTCTCTGTCCCCTGTCTCTGTCTCTGTCTCTGTCTCTGTCTCTGTCTCCTGTCTCTGCCTCTGCCCCTGTCTCTGTCTGTCTCTGTCTCTGTCTCTGTCTCTGCCCTGTCTCTGTCTGCCCCTGTCTCTGCCTCTGCCCTGTCTCTGTCCCTGTCTCTGCCTCTGTCTCTGTCTCTGTCTCTGTCTCTGTCTCTGTCTCCCCTGTCTCTGTCTCTGTCTCTGTCCCTGTCTCTGCCCTCTGTCTCTGTCGCTGTGCCTGTCTCTGTCTCCTGTCTCTGTCTCTGTCTCTGTCCCTGTCTCTGTCTCTGTCTCTGTCTCTGTCTGTCTCTGTCCCTGTCTCTGTCTCTGTCTCTGCCCCTGTCTCTGTCTCTGTCTCTGTCTCTGTCTCTGTCTCTGCCCTGTCTCTCTCTCTCTCTCTCTCTCTCTCTCTCTCTCTCTCTCTCTCTCTCTCTCTCTCTATCTATCTATCTATCTGTGTCTGCGTCTCTGTCTCTGTCTCTCTGTCTCTCTCGTAAGCAGTTTGCAGTGATCCTGTTAACTTCTGGGTGGTTACTCTCTCCTCTGTCTGTCTCTCTGCTCCTCCCTCCTATTCCCTCCTCCTCCTCCGTGTATGTGTTTAACTGGTGGAAGAGTAGGATGATCACTGATCGTCTTACCGAACCTGGAGTAGTCGAGCAACGATCCGATCAGAGGCCATCCCTTCGGACCTGGAATAGCACTGAATGGCTTCGGCATCTCGTCACCAACTGATGAGGACAAACGCCAAGGACAAACGATCTCGTCAAGACCAAAGTATCAACTGCCCTCGATCGCCCACAAATGACCAGGTCAGCTAAACCACTGAAACTGAAAGTAACATGGTAAAAATAGAAAAGGTTGCGATCGAAATGGACAGGATAGGATAGCATACTGCAAGGTGGGATAGGATAGGCGAGGATAGGATATATGAGAGGGCAGGTTTACGCAGGGCAGTATACATGATAGGATACATTTAAGTTCACGAGGTCAGCTAGGTCGAGTAAGAAAATGTAAAATGATGCTAAGAAATCTACAATTGACCTTCGGCCTTGTGTTCCACAAAAGAAGCTCTATGAATTATCGGTAGTTTTCATCTGCCATGGCAACGTTCACCGTGTCTGAAAAAGACTGAAATCAACAGAATGTAATTGTTAAGGTGTAGGGCCTATTATATATCGATCTGTTGTCAAGATCCACACAGCATCGATTGATTCTTACCTTGGGCGATAAACCAATCGATCATGGAATCTTAATCGCAAATAATTCTAAAGCGATCCTTGCGTCCTACACCAGCACTATATAAAATCAAGGGCGTGATAGCTGTGTCGCCTGGTCGGTTCTGATGCAAGGTCTGAATCGCAAACAATTCACATCGAAATATGCCGTGTAGGCCTAACTGCACATTTAAATGTATCTCCCACAGGAGGTGCTCGACCCTCCCATCACTAGTCTACGACCTATTACGCGCACCACAGTCAATCCCAATTTAGAAATGTATCTTACCGTGTTATTCTGACGTCTTTACAAGTCTACAGCTGCATAAAATTAGTAGTTGCAATCTTGCGCTCTTGAATGAGCAGATTAAAGATGACTGTTTCATCCGACGTTTTTGTAGCCTTCAACTGAAGACCTACGCAAACGGTCTTTAGCCGAATTAAGACAACCCACACCTACGATTCTACACTCTTCTTAGCTGTGTGTCCTAATGCGTGTACAGACCGACTATTAATATATAGGCCTACGCTTATTTCACGACGCCGACATATCGAAGACAGTTGACGTCCTACTGCATGTATTATTATTATTATTATTATTATTATTATTATTATTATTATTATTATTATTATTATTATTATTATTATTATTATTATTATTATTATTATTATTATTATTATTAGCCACTTTTGTGAATAACATGTATTGTATATGTGTATTTACACATCAGAAATAGGACAGCCGAACAGTTTGTATGGGTGCCGAGGAGCACACTACACCTACGTGTAGGCCAGAACTGGCCCTGGATATGTGCGCTTTAATTGTTATGGAAAAGATAATTGACTCGAAAACAAGACTAGCAGCGATGCCATTTGCAATTCATACATAAATTCACTCCCGATGGTAGCTTAGTTTCTCATATTTGTAACATCTATACGTCATGACTCTCCTCTATCTATAACCCCTCAGGCTTTGCACTCCAAACTATGATCAACACCTTTCTTGAATTCGTACTGAGAATCACCCTGCAGCCCTCCGCCTTCTATAATCTTTCTTCTTTCAGACGGAATCCGCCTTTAGATGCGCCTCTGCCTCCTTTCACTGTCTGTCTCAAGTGTTCCTATTAATACATATTTATATATATATATATATATATATATATATCCTTCCAGTCTCGTCTTCTGTTGCTTCTTGCCACTTCTTCATCGACTGACTTCTTCAGCAAACATAACGTCGAAAATTTAGGAATAAACGAGAAAGAAAATCTAGAACATTAATCATAGTCCACAGAAGATCAGCTCAATGTTCACAGGTCATCAGACTTACTATATACAGTTGAACACAAGACTTTCGCGGTTCTTGTAGCACGTGGAGTCTCGCCAACTGAGCTAAAGGGTCTCGAGAGATGGAACCACAAGTAGCGATAGCAGTAATGAACTTTAAGTCCCAACTGCGTCTTACACTCATACACAGAGATTATTGCAGGTGTCATTCTTCATCTAATGTTAAAGTGTTGAAGTATAAAGATATGTACACTCGAAGCAATAGTTCAATACGTATATCAAATTAAATATATACCATAAGCAAAGTTAAGGGATGTAATGGAATGCTTTGTACTTTGACAATTCATTTATCGCCAGTTTTTCTGTATTTGTCGATATTTAAATTCCGAACTAAAGAAAACCAAAGACTTGTTCTTCACACCGGCGATACTAACAGATTTCAGCAACTTATGAAAAACAAAATGCACCGAACCCGTAGAAGGTCACAATATTCTGAACGCCATAAATGATCTCAAAATCCTTTGCAACATAATATCGCCTCCCCATAAAACTGAAGTGGAGGAGTTTCCACACACAGTTAACTGTCTGATCTCTTTATCGGTGTCCGATTGGAGATCAGGTGGTCGTTATCTGGGGATGAATTTGAGTGGAATTCTAGCGTCTGGCATCGTGAAGATACGGTTGATCATTCCAATCGGTTGATGTTCACTCGCATCTACATCCAACTGGAGACGGAAGCGTTGGAATATCTGGAAAACAGGAAGCCAGTGCAAGAGTTCGTATGCATTTCTCGATTTGCTTCGTCAGTCAGTGAGTAAAAGTGTCAGTTAGTAAGTTTATAGGGTCATTCATCCATTCAATAATTCATTTATTCATTCATTTATTCATTCATTCAGTCAGTCAGTCAGTGGGATCTCCGACCTTGATTATTCCTAACTTCATGCAGATAAATAATAACTACTACGACCTTTATCACTCTCACCGTGCTTACCAATTCCTTGATTACTTGCCTACCTCGATTACAATCGTACCTTGATGAGAGCCAGCCAGGTTTCCTGTTCCGCAAATCTCCGTCCAATGCACATCCTGGACCCGTGACCGAAGGGCAACATGACGAAGTTATTGGTCGGCCGCAAACAGTCAACTTCGCCTTTCAGCCAACGCTCGGGTAGGTAGCGGTCGGCCTGCTCAAAGTGTTCTTCCATCAGACACATCGTTTGGAAGTTCAACGACACAAGAGTCTGATTTAGAATTTAGACAGAATAAACATACTGTTTCTACAGAACCCCGCGTTTAAAATATTTAACCACATCGATCATTCCAAGTGTGACATTAATCCATCACTAATCTAATCTACATACAATATACTATGGAACTGATGCAATAGTGGTATGTGAATTAGTCTATATGTGGCCGCCCCTAAGCAAGATCGTTGTGCAAGCCAAAATTCCACTGTGAGTCCGGTCGAAGGCCAAGGAGGGAGTCCGAGAAGACATGGAAACAGCCGAGGGAGGAACTGAGAAGAGCCAGGTCCGGTTGGCAGAAGATCAGCGTAAGGATAAAGCGAAGCTGCTAAGGCGGATGTCGCTTTTTATACGAGGAGACAGATTGGAAAGCGGTGAGTGCTTGGTTCATGGCAAGACGTTTTGAAGAAGTGGGACTTTATAGTCTGGACAGAAAAGTCTCAGGGTTCGTAATTGTAACTTAACCTTTCTGAAGCGATACTCTAAAGCTAAGCGCACGACGCAAGCTAATGTATGACCGATAGTTTGATAGAGGAGCTTGAAGCAGATGACCGTGGTTGAGCGACGATATTGGTGGAGGAACTTAGAGTTGAGAGGCATCATGACAAGGGCTTCTGAGAGGTTATTAGCAAATGTTCCGTCGATCGCTTTGAACGATGGCTAGCAATTGAGTTGCTAACCCCTTTTGGAACAAGGTAGTCGCTGAGTACTAGATCCGTACTAAGTTCCCTCATCACTCCAACTGAAACTGGAAAGTTCAACCTAAGAGAAACAATGAGAAAAAGCAATGTTACTTATTGAAAATCGATAACATATTATGTCTGCTCTGGAGAAAAACTGCGTCAGGCCTAGGAGATTATTCATCGTATCAGTGAATTACTTAACAATCAATTAGACAATTGTCAATCAATAGACAACTGTGAGTTGACGATATTACAAATTAATCCCTTAGGAATACCCTTGAGGGTTTCCAAAGACAGGCGCTCTGTGAATGCCTGCAGATACTTACCGGAATGACTCTTTGACGCACGCCTTCAGGTACTGCATCTGGTTGAGTACTTCTGGCGTCACAGGCGGACACGAAGTGCGGTCAAGTACGGAATCGATTTCCGACAGAAGACGATCCTGTTTGTCGACGTTTATGGCCAAGTTGTAGAGACAGAAGCTCAGAGCATATGCGGTCTACAGAATCCAAAGACACACTTCGGGGATCATCTCAAGAGAGAAATTCTGTGGCGTCATTGTCATCATCATCATCATCATCATCATCATCATCATCATCATCATCATCATCATCATCATCATCATCATCATCATCATCATCATCATCATCATCATCATCATCAATCAGTCTGAACATTATAGCTACAGCTTCAACCACCGGAATCCCATCCCATTGTCACCATTGTCAGCCACAGCATTATCGCCATCGAAGCCAGCGTCATCGTAATTGTGTTCGTCGTCACGATCGTCATCATCACCATCATCGCCGTCGTCCCATCACTTCTGCCGCCATCATCACAACAATCACCACCACCATCACCCCACCATCTCCAATAACACAATATTATCCTAACCACAATTAAAACGTCCCACCCTACGACTCCTACTACCGCCACCAACCCTAAAACCTCCCCACAACTACCACCACTATCACCACCACCATTAACTCTACCTAAACTTCACCTCAAGACAATCACTATAACACCGAAGTCACCAACAGCTGCAACCGAAACCTTCAACTCCACGACTTTCACCATTACCGAGTCGATGCCAGCTATAAACAGGTCGATGGCCATTTGTATCAGCTCCTTGTTGGTCAGTCTCTCGGAATTGTTGCCGACCAGAGTTCGAAGGAAGTTCGTGGCCTTGACCTTCTTTCCATCGACCTCGACCTCCTCGGACTTCAGAGCTTCGTCAACGTACGTCTGCGCTATCCTTGATCAAGGAAACAACGACCACCAATGAGTAGTTCAGTCATCTGCGTGGATTTGGGATGGATGGAAGTATACAGGGATGGTGGATGGGTGGGTGGATGGATGGATGGATGGATGGATGGATGGATGGATGGATGGATGGATGGATGGATGGATAAATGGATGGATGGATGGATGGATGGATGGATGGATGGATGGATGGATGTAGTTGGTTGGAGAATTGAGGGAACGATCGGGGGATGGTCACATGGATGGATAACTTTGGGATGAATGGAGCGACAATGCTTGGTACGGCTGGTTGGAGGAAGGTAGGTGAGAAGATCCATAATCAGTCCAGATTGCATTGCCCCCGGTCCTAAGTAGTACAGTACCCCTCCTGTTTAAAACACCATCTACAGGTAACCCTGAGGTCTGAGAACATCCTCCGATATATAATTCCAATAGTAGTTTCTAATATACGGATCTCCAGCATCCATGGAATCGTTCCTAACCTTTGACACGTCTTCCAGGAGTCGATGAACTGTCGGTAGAGTCTAGTTCGGTAGATGGCGAACCAGGGAAAGGCGAAGAGAGTCTTCTGTGTGGCTTCGAACAATTTTTCCACTGCACGACTGACTCGATACGCGTCGGAGTCGGGCGGTATCACAGGCTCCAGGCAACCGATGCGTACGTTGAAACAAACCGCTCCAAAAGCTAGAGAAGACAGCATTGAAAGGAGGAAATAAATTCTTGCACGAGAAAGAGAATTTAATGTTTTTTCCTACTCAAGAGACAATAAAACACGCAATTGCCCTCAGAAGGATTTAAAATGTGTCAATTTAAAAAAACACTTGAAAATGACCCATTTAACTATTATGCTATTCTCTTCATGGAAGAAAGTGATATATATATAATATATATATATATATATATATATTCCTGTCTTCGGGGAAAGAACAAAAATGATTCTTCTTAATAAGAGAGAATTCAATGCACCATTATCATTATGGGCAGAGAAAAAGCAACCTCTTTGTCATAGAGATAGAACAAAATGCATGATTTTCTTTCGACGAACAAACCGTGTCATTCTACTTAGAGATTGAATGTGCTATTCTCCAATAGAATAAGATGTCAATGCTCCTAGCTTGAATCGCGTACTTGGTAAAGTACTCGGTGCTCCTACCTTCCATCGTGTACTTGGCGAGGAGTTTGGTGATGTCTTCCTCGAGCTTTCCAGATCCCTCGTCGAGTTTTCGGCTGAGGAGCCTAACGAAGTCGTCGGCCACTTGGTTCTGGACTGGAAGGTAGACATGACCCGCTCCAGGAGGCATCATCGATTGTTGAATGGCCTGACGTTGCCGCCACCACGGTTCACCATTCCTTCAAGTCACGCAAAGGGATACAAAGATAATTCTAAGCAGATTCAAACATACATACATACATACTGTCAGACAGACAGATAGGCACACATTCACGAATACACGCAGACACACGCATGCTGATAAACTCATACACGCATAGGGGCAATACATCTAGATCGGGAGCGGATCTGCTTTTTTTATTATTTCTGCAATTATTTAGCGCCAGTACATAAACGCAGAGGATCAGTCGATGCCTCTGACAAGGGAAGGCACAAATTGCAGGAAAATAAATCAAGGACGACATTAGAACTTCAACTGGACGATGGAATGGGCTGAATTGGGAGAGGGGATAAAGATGCTTGATTGAGTTTAGACGGTTTTCAGATTGTTTACGACGACATGGATGATGAAGATGATGATGATTACGACTGTGACGCTGGCGATGAGGATTATGATGATGATGATGATGATGATGATGATGATGATGATGATGATGATGATGATGATGATGATGATGATGATGATGATGATGATGATGATGATGATGATGATGATGATGATGTTAATGTTGACGTTGTTGATTACGATAACGATTATGAGAATGATGATGATGATGAGGAGGAGGACGATGACGAGGACGAGGACGAGGTGGAGGAGAAGGAGGAGGATTGATGATAATAATGATAATGATGATGTGTTGATGATGTTGCCGTTGGCGTTTACGACGACGACGATGATGATAATGATAACGCTGGCGATGATGATAACTGGCCCAAAAAGTATAGAGCGGGGAGCGGTGGTTCTTACATTGATGTGAATCCGAAAGATTCTTTTTCCCTCTTTGAGCCAACAACGGCCAGAGGGGAGGCAGGACGCACAGGGTATTTGCCCTCTGCCCTGTAGACGGTCTCGATGTCAGCTGGGTCGTAAAGCTGGACGATGTGTTGACCCATCTTCTCCTTGTAGATTTTCCCATACACGGCCAGATTCTCTCGCCTGGCAACGTGCATCCGCTCGAAACTGTACCGACCTTCAACGACCACAAGGTCAACACAACGCAATGCAAGCAGGACGCTATACAAATATCGAGATACATACAAACACGCATATCAAGGTCCTACTTTTCGTAAATCGTAAAAATCGTAATAAAAGGTTGCCAAGTGAACAAGAATCCAGGAAATCCTGAAGCACTGCTTAAGGAAAAGCTGAAGGAGCAGGGCTCCCACCAACTTACTTGCGAGCGCTTCGGCAAGTCAGAAAGGGCGCCAAGTGAACAAAATCCATTAGACCAGAGAGATAGAGAGAGAGACAGCGTTCTCTTTCGTCGTTACTATAGGCCATGAAGTGGCGCTATATCAGTGGCACAGAAGAATGAATGAACAGATAGATGAATATTGTAAGCAGCGCACAAAATTAGCAGAGAATTGAATCATGCAGTGACGTTTTCTTGGCGCGTTGGGTAAGTCGCTCATTATAAGGTCGTCTAAATATACATGTACGTGTACGTATGTGTGCCTGTCTGCCGGTGTGTGCTTCTGTATGACGCTCTGCCTGTCTGTACTTTCGGATGCGTTCGTCTGTCGTGTCCAATCCGTGAACCCCATCTGTGTATCTCTCTATCTGTTTCTCTGTGTCTCGTTTTATTTCTGCCTGTCTGCCTCTGTCTCTGTCTGCCTGTTTTTCTGTCTGTTTAACTGTCTGTCTCTGCCTTTCTGTCTGTCTCTCTATCTTTTTGTCTGTCTGTCTGTTTCTCTTTCTGTTTACCTGATCTCTCTGTCTCTCTGCCGTGGTGGTTTATTCTCTCCTCTTCCATGTATTCGTGCTAAACTGGTGGAAGAGTAATATGATGATCGGTGATCGTCTTACCGAACCTGGAGTAGTCGAGCAACGATCCGATCAGAGGCCATCCCTTCGGACCTGGAATCGCACTGAATGGCTTCGGCATCTCGTCTACAGCTGACGAGGACAAACGCCAAGGACAAACGATCTCGTCAAAGGCCAAACGATCTGGTCAAGGCCAAAGGGTCCACTTCCCTCGATCGCCGACAAATGACCACGTCACCTAAACCACTGAAACCATGGGCAACAAATTTCACAACGCAAAGCAAGAAGAAAGTAGGATAGGGTAAGGAGGACAGGGAAGGAGGGATAAGATATGATATGATATGATAGGATAGGATAGGATAGGATAGGATAGGATAGGATAGGATAGGATAGGATAGGATAGGATAGGATAGGATAGGATAGGATAGGATAGATAGGATAGGATAGGATAGGATAGGATAGGATATGATATGATATGATATGATATGATATGATATGATGTGATAGGATATGATGTGATAAGATAGGATAAGGTATACGAATGGATATATGATTGGGTGGTAGGGCTACAGAACATCGTCAATCCCTATTTGCAAAAACATCCTACCTGTTATTCTGGCATCTTTACAAGTCGACTCCTGCATAAAAAAATTAGCTGGACTCTTGCAGAGCTGGTTTCATCCGACGTTTTGAAGTCTTCTATGCCTACTGTTACAGTAGACCATCGTATACTATACGGTCTTTAGCAGGGTGAAGAGACCCCTAACCTAATTTCGTTCGATTCAGCACCTCATCTAAGCTGTGAATCCTAATCCGTGTACCATAATTTTTATTACCCAGCTTTTATGTGCAATACGTACGCGCTCCAGTATAATGCTACCTAGCCATAGACGACGCGTATTCATGTATTAGAGCAATAATCGACAATGCTACAGTTCGTGTAAACACGCCGAGGCGCACACTACAAACTCGCGTAGGCTACTGCAGGTCTGGAGTGGGATGTCAGACGTCTACTTGACCTTCGATATGAGCGCCTATCTAGGCAGATATTGACATCGAAGACGAAAATAGCAGCGATACCATTTGCAAGCCATACAATGTCATGTCGGTAGGTTAGTTTCTTATATTTTCAGCATCTATCTCACGCTCCCCTATCTATCACCCCTCAGGCTTTGCACTTCAAACTAGGATCCACTCCTTTCCTGAATTCCTACCCAGATCCATCCTGTTCTCCGCCTTCTAATCTTTCTTTTTCAGGCGGATTCGTCCGCCTTAGATGCGCCTCTGCCTCCGTGTTGCCAGTACATGTCAAATCGTTGCCTTATTGTTTCATTGTTTCTTGTTTTCTTCTTATGGTTACAGAAATAAATGATTGATTATATATATATATATATATATATATATTATGTAACGTATAGGCACTATATAAACGGACTGGTGGTAGGCGGTAGTGCTTAGCACGTGCATGGTAAAGAGGATGGGTTGTACGCGTCATGGGCCTGTTAAGTTGGGAAAAAAATTTCCTATGCAAGTATATGCGAAATACCCAAAAGTGAACTTTTTGAAGATTTCCAATGGAAAACTCCCCAAAACTTAAAACTCCCTCCGAAATTTGTTTCTGGCTATACGCCCCTGGTCCGCGTAAATTGTTGGCGCCAAGAGTTGGCCTATATAAACCGGCTGTGCGATTACTTGTTAGACCAAAGTTGGGATTGGGTTTTTTCCTATTGTAGCAGAGAACACTGTTTGGTTCTCCCTGGACTGACACCTTGCTCTGTTTCTACACGTTCTCGGCACTTCGAGGTCTCCGTTAGACCTGCTGGTTCGTCTTTTGGTCGGTTGTGATTCGTTGATGCGTTGCTGCCGTTCTGTCAATGTATCGTTTTCTCTGCTTGTAAATATGCTTTGTACATAACTTATTAAAAGTTAATTGTTCTATTTTGAATTCGGGGCAGTTTTCAGTTCCTTTAGACAACGACGCAACAATAGACCTCTCTATATAACCATAACCATAGCCATATTGTAGCTGAAATAGGCTTTCGTCTCAGGTGCCGAGTGTAGGCAGCGTGTCGCTCAGGATGGGAGCGTAAGTAAGGCCTCCGTCGTCTATCGAAGGGCTTCAGCGTCTGCCAGTCGAGGAGCCGTAGCAAGCAATGTCAACCACCGAATGGATTCAACACCAGAAAGTTTAATAACGTTCTTTTATTCAAATACCACGATATAGGTCTTCATCATCAGTCACCAGCAATCATCTCTATCTCTTCCTAACTCACCCTCAAACTCAACAAACTCTCAATCAACTCTACACAGGAGCGCCTCTATTTATACCCAGCCAATACGTATTTCTTTCACCCGGCCACAACCGCCATCCCCAAATCGCAAAGAGGTAGGCAGGTAGGGCCTATAGTTTCTATTTCGCGACGCTGTATGATATAGCGAGGACGATTAGTTTCGCCCTCCTCCTTTAACCAGGCTTTGGACTTAGTCGACAGCGTTAAGTCAATCGGTTAATCATTAGTTCAGTCGGTAACTCATTAAGTCAGTCGGTAATTCTACAGCGATTGATTCTGTTAACTATCCATGCACAAGTCTTTCCTCCCAGTTGTTCCGGCCACCTAACTCCCAATTGAGACACATTTTTTACATAGATTTTGGTTCTGCTCATAGGAGTTTCTCTCCCTGGTCGCTTCATCTGCGTTCGATAATAATAATAATAATAATAAAAAGACGATTTCTATAGCGCCGTAACACAGCCGAGGCCGATTGGTGGTCAGGTGGTCATTATCTGGGGATGAATTTGAGTGGAATTCTGGCGTCTGGCATCGTGAAGAGGCGATTGATCATTCCAATAGGTCGATGCTCTCCCTCATCCACATCCAACTGGAGACGGAAACGTTGGAATATCTGGAAAACAGTAAGCCAGTGCAAAGGTTCAGATGCATTTCTCGACATGCTTCGTCAGTCAGCGAGTAAAAGTGTCAGTGAGTTTATAGGGTCATTCATTCATTCATTCATTCATTCATTCATTCAATCAATTCAATAATTAATTAATTATTTCATTCATTCAGTCAGTCAGTCAGTCAGTGAAATCTCCGACCTTGATTATTCCTAACTTCATGCAGATAAATAATTCACTTAACTTCTACGACCTTCATCGCTCTCACCTTGCTGACTATTTCCTTCATTACTCGCCTGTATACCTTGATTACTCGTCTTACCTTGATGAGAGCCAGCCAAGTTTCCTGTTCGGCAAATCTCCGTCCAATACACATCCGGGACCCGTGACTGAAGGGCAACATGATGAAGTTACTGACCAAGCAGTCGCCTTCACCTTTCATCCAACGCTCGGGTAGGTAGCGGTCGGCTTGCTCAAAGTGTTCTTCCAGCAGACACATCGTTTGGAAGTTGAACGACACAAGAGTCTGATTGTTTGAGACAAAATGAACAAGTTGTTTCTATAGAACTCTACATTTCAAGTATTTAACCACATCGATCATTCCATATGTGGCATACGCCCAACACTAATCCAATCTACATGCAATTTAGAACTTCCATGGCACTGATGCAATTATAGTGGCAAGTGAATTAGTCTATATGTGGTCGCTGCTAAACAATATCGTTGTTCCAGCCAAACTTCCACAGTGGGCTCGGTTGAAAGCCAAGGAGGGAGTCCAAGAAGACACGGAAACAGCCGACAGAGGAAATGAGAAGAGCCACGCCCGGATGGCCTTCTCCGAGCCATCTCGGTGGCGGGACCAAGGTGCTGGAACAGCCTCCCAACTTCAATCTGTGCCGCAACTTCAGTTGAGTCTTTCAAGTCTAGTGTCAAGACTTACTAAGCGTATACTTATTGAAAGCGCATTTCTGACTGACGTTTGGTTTGAATGGTTTAAGCGGCTGTGTTACACGGTGCTGACCGTGCTGTAGAATTTGTCGGTTTCGCCAACATCATCATCATTGCCAGAATAGGGAGAGGATAAAGTAAAGCTGTCAAGGCGGATATCGCTTAGGATTAGACAGCTTGAAAAGCGGGGTCTGCGTGGTTTAGGGCAGGACATTTTGAGGAAGTGAAACTGTATTATGGACAGAAAAGCATCAGGGTTCGTAATCGTAGACTGAAAACTTTTAAAGCACTACTCTAAGACTAGGCGCAGGACACAGGCTTATTCACGACCGATGGGGGGGGGTTGATAGAGGAGCTTGAGGCAGATGACCGTGGTTGAGCGACGATATTGATGGAGGAACTGAGAATAATTAACGGAGAAACAACGACTAGAGCCGCTGAGAAATTATTCCCAAACGCATAAGTAAAAGCCCCGTCGATGGTTAGAAACTGAGTTGCTCACCCCCTTTGGAACCAGGTAGTCGCTGAGTACTAGGTCCGTACTAAGTTCCCTCATCACTCCAACTGAAATTGGAAAATTCAACCTAAGAGAAACAATGAGAAAAAGCAATGTTACTTATTGTAAATCGATACCATAAATGTCTGCTGCAGAGAAAAACAGTGTCAGGCCTAGGAGATTATTCATCGTATCAGTGAATTACTTAGCAATCACTTAGTTGGTTATCAATCAAAGGGCAACTGTCAGTTTATGCTGTCACATATCAATCACTAACGAATACCTCTGAGAGTTTCCAAAGAAAGGCGCTCTGTGAATGTCCATATACTTACCGGAATGACTCTTTGACGCACGCCTTCAGGTACTGCATCCGGTTGAGTACTTCTGGCGTCACTGGCGAACAGGAAGTTCTGTCAAGTACCGAATCGATTTCCGACAGAAGGCGATTCTGTTTGTCGACGTTTTTGGCCAAATTGTAGAGACAGAAGCTCAGAGCATAAGCAGTCTACAGAATCCAAAGAAATAACTCCGGGACATCTCAATAAAGAACTTCTGTGGCGTCATTTTTCATGACCATCGTCATCATCATAGTCAACACTATCATCTTTCCATCCATTTCAGTCTGAACATTATTGTCATAGCTTTAACCACCAGAATCATAGTCGACATCATCATCATCATCATCAGCCAACATCATTATCACCATCGAAACCATCGTCATCATAATTCTGTTCGTCCTCGCGATCATCATCATCCCATCACTAATGCCACCATCACCATCACCACCACCACTACGACCACCATCACCACCATCCTCATCTCTACAGTTAAAACTATTTTCACCCCACGGCCACTACTATCGCCACCAGCCATATCACCACCAGCACTACCACCATCACCGTTCCCACAACCACCACCATTAACTCAAACTTCATTTCACCTCAGCACTATCACCACAGTCGCCACCAAAACATTCAACCCAACCCCCATACTCCACCACTTTCGCCATTACCGAGTCGATGCCACTAGTGAAAAGGTCAATGGTTATTTGAGTCAGTTCTTTGTTGGTCAGTCTTTTCGACTTGTTGTCGACCAGAGTTCGATAGTAGTTCGTGGCCTTGACCTTCCTTCCATCGACCTCGACCTCATCAGACCTCAGAGCTTCGTCAACGTACGTCTGCGCTATCCTTCATCAAGGCAACAACGATTACCAATGAGTAGTGCAGTCATTTGCGTGGCGTTGGGATCGTTGGATTAATTGGATGGATGGGTGAATTGGATGGTTGGATGAACAGGATGGATGGATGGATGGATGGATGGATGGATGGATGGATGGATGGATGGATGGATGGATGGATGGATGGATGGATGGATGGATGGATGGATGGATGGATGGATGGATGATGGATGGATGGATGGATGGATGGATGGATGGATGGATGGATAGATGGATGGATGGATGGATGGATGGATGGATGGATGGATGGATGGATGGATCGATCGATGGATGGATCGATCGATGGATGGATGAATGGATCGATGGATCGAAGGTTTCGATGAATGGTAAGTATGAATAAAAGGGTGGACATATGGTTGCTGATAGGGTGATGGATGGAGGGATGGTTGAATGGATGGATAACTTTGGGATGAATGGAGTGATAATGTTTGGTACGGTGGCTTGGAGGGAGGGAGGTGAGAAGTTTAATAGTCATTCCAGATTGCATTCCCCCCCACGGTCCTAAGTGCCTCTCCTGCTTAGAACCCTATAGCAACACATGACCTTCCTTCTGCATAGTATATCCTCCGATATCTAACTTCCAGTTGTAGTTTCGAATATATAGAGCTCCAATATCCATGGCATTACATAGAATCGTTCCTAACCTTTGCAACGTCTTCCAGGAGTCAAAGAACTGTCGGTAGAGTCGAGTTCGGTAGATGGCGTACCAGGGAAAGGCGAAGAAACTCTTCTGGATGGCTTCGAACATTTTGTCCACTGAACGAATGACTCGATCTGCGTCGGAGTCGGACGGTATCACAGGCTCCAGGCAACCAATGCGTACGTTGAAACAAACTGCTCCAAATGCTACACATATTCGCACCACAAATGGAAGTAAAGTCTCACCCGAAAGAGAGTAGAATGCGCTTTACACCTCCAAAACAATTAAACCATCTACTGCCTTCAGAGAGTTTAAAATGTAGATTCATTTTCCTCCAGGCGATCAAAATGTACTATTCTCTTCATGGAAGAAAGTAATATATAATTATAGGGCCTACTAGTCTTCTCCGAAAGAATTAAATACTTTATTCTTCTTTAATTACTTAGAAAAAATTAAATGCGCCATTCTACCAGAGAGAAAAAATTATCCTTTCACAGAGAAAGAATAAAATACATGATTTTGCTGTGAGAGAAATGATAATCCCTTTCATAGAAAAGAATAAAATACATCATTCTGCTGAGAGAGAAATGATAATCTCTTTCTCGTAGAGAAAGAATAAAATTCAACATTCTCTATTATATATATCTTCGTTTATTAGAACCAATCAGGCTGGCAAACCGCAGCTCAGTACATACAGGTTAAATGCATTAATATAGGAAAAGAAAAGAGGTTGAAAAGGCCTAGGCCGATTACAGGGTTAAGTTGACTATTGACTGAACGAACCGTGTCATTCTACTTAGAGATTCATTGTGCTATTCTCCAAGAGATATGATATCGGGGAGAATTAAAAGCGCTATTTGAGTCGAATTTAATTCTCATTTTGCTGCAATTTTCTGGAGTTTAACTGGAACTTAGCTCGCATTTAACTCGATCGTATCGCATATTTAACGGAAATTAAAGTCAAATTTAACTCGCATTTAATTGGACCTAACTCAAACTTATAGCGTTCAAGTCGAATCTTGCTCGGCTTACAGAGTAATCCATAATTAGACCTATTATAGTGCTATATATTTTAGTTTTGCACGACTCTTGCGCCGATGTGGCGACCCAAAGGAAATCTACTGTACTACTGTTGTTTATTAGAAGTCGAAAGTGGCCAAACACAACGCCGCAGAAGTTAGCCCCATAAATCATAGTGAAGTAAACAGCTGAGAGCATGGGAGAGGACGCCTGGCTAGCAATTGAAGTCATCAAGACTTCGGGTGAATACCACTGGCGGAAAGGCCATTGTGCCTATGGGCGTACATGGGTTCCTCTGGTTTCAACTCGCTGGTGGAATGCAGGTTCCAATTACGTTAGAAACTGGTTAATAAATTGCGCACTTTTTCGGTTCCTCTACCATCATTACCAATTACCCACAATCACCATCCTCAGGCTCCACCTCCATCCTTCACACGCTATAGGCTTTTCACTCAAAACTGAAGTCTCACCTTTTAGAACTCCTACCCGACTCACCTGATCCTCCACCTTCCTATTCTCCACCTAAACGACATCCACTACATCTACTGTGCCCTCTAGAACCGGACTCGGACCTCCTTCGAACTACACTTTGGACTACCACTCTGACTTGACGCAGGTTCGTGAATAAGCTGGTGCCCTGCGATTGGATTTCGAGTGGCTCTTTAGAAGTCTGGAGACTATATACTATTAAATTTGAAAAGCAGTAAATCTATTCGGAGCTCCTACCTTCCACCGTGTACTTGGTAAAGCAGCTAACCCACTCAGGCTCTTACCTTCCATCGTGTACATGGTGAGGAGTCTGATGATGTCTTCCTCGAGCTTTCCAGACCCATCGTCGAGTTTTCTGCTGAGGAGTCGAACGAAGTCGTCGGCCACTTGGTTCTGGACTGGGAGGTAGACATGGGCCGCTCCAGGGGGCATCATCGACTGTTGAACGGCCTGACGCTGCCGCCACCACGGTTCACCGTTCCTTCCAGGCACAGGCAGGGATACAAAGTAAGTAAGTAAGTATATTCTTTAATATAACCAGCTGCCAAACAGCACTCTGGTGAACAAGCATGGGCAATATCAATTAACATAAACATCAAAACATCAAGCATCAAAATCTAGAATGTATCTAAGACCAGTGAGATTGCGAGACAGATCTACACACACGTACATACATGTAGAGATACAGAGGTCCATTAGTATTTGCATATTATATAGGCCCTACAGGCCAACATATACGTGTACAAACCCAGATTTGTGCCGATTACGACTATGACGCTGGCGATGATGACGATGATAACAATGATGATGATGATGATGATGATGATGATGATGATGATGATGATGATGATGATGAATGATGATGATGATGATGATGATGATGATGATGATGATGATGATGATGATGATGATGATGATGATGATGATGATGATGATGATGATGATGATGATAACTTGCCCAAAATGTATAGAGCGGGGAGCGGTGGTTCTTACAGTGGGCCGAATCCCATGGGTTCTTTTTCCCTCTTTGAGGCAGCGGCAAAAATAGGAACTGGCGGACGCACGGGGTATTTGCCCTCTGCCCTGTAGACGGTCTCGATGTCAGCTGGGTCGAATAGGTTGACGATTTCTAGACCCAGCTTCTCCTTGTAGATTTTCCCATACACGGCTAGGTTCTCTCGCGTGGCCACGTGCATCCGCTCGAAACTGAACCGACCTTCAACGACCACAAGGTCAACACAACGCGCTATATAAACTGTATGAGACGCAAGCAATGCCCTATAAATATCGTCATACATGGAAACACGTTTGAGGTCCTACTTTTCATAAATCGTAATCGTAATTAAAGGTTGCCAAGTTAACAAAAAAGGAAAAGCTGAAGGAGCAGCTTTAAAAGGCACCCACCAGCTTCTTTGCGAGCGCTTTGGGAAGTCAGAAAGGGCGCCAAGTGAACAAGAATTCATTAGACCAGAGAGATGGAGAGAGGGGGACAGCTTTCCCTTTCGTTGTGACTATAGGCCATGAAGTGGCGCTATATCAGTGCCACCTAAGAATGACTGAATAGATCGATGAGTAAATAAACAGAGAATTGAGTGATGCAATTAAGTTTTCTTGGCGCGTTGGGTTAGTCGCTCATTAGGTCCAGTGTGATTCTCGTTAACGATAACGATAACGAAAATGTTCGTTAACGAAAATAAAATGATTTCGTTAACGATAACTATAACTATAACTAAAAAATATCATTAACTATAACTATAACGAAAATAACAATAACGAAAATTCATCTTTATTTTCGTTAATACAAAAAAACAAAAATAGGAAGTGCAACATGGATGATTCGACATAAATGAGAAAAAAATGCGATATTTTTATTATGCAATTTGTCAGTTACTTTGGAAACTCGTGCATTCATGAAGCTCAATGCAGCCATGCTTCAAAGGCTTTCAAAGCTCTGAGCAAATTGTGAAACAGCGTGCTAATAAAATTATGGACAATTTTGCGTTTAGCCTTAATTATTGTAACTAAGTAGTAACTAAAATTAACTAAAATAAAAATCCATTAACTATAACTATAACTATAACTAAAAACTATAACTACTAACTATAACTATAACTATAACTAAAATAAAACCCATTAACTATAACTGTAACTATAACTAAAATAAAATCTGTAAAGAGAATCACACTGATTAGGTCGTGTTAATATGTACGTGTATATATGCATGTGTGCCTGTCTGTCCGTGTGTGTTTCTGTATGACGCTCTGTCTGTGTCTGTGTGTATGTATGTATGTCGTTGTCTGTTTTCTTTCATCTGCGTTCGCCTGTCGTGTCTAATCCATGAGCTCCGTTTGTGAACCATATCTGAATATCGGTGTCTGCCTTTGGTTGTCTGTCTGTCTGTCTCTCTGTATCTCTGTCTGTCTGTCTCTTTCTCTTTCTATTACTCCGTCCTCTCTCTCTCTCTCTCTCTCTCTCTCTGTCCTTCTCTCTTTGTCTCTGTTTGTCTCTTCTCTCTCATTCTTCCTGTCTGTCTACCTGCCTGTCCGTTTGCCAGATCTTTCTGTATATCTGCCTGTCTGTCTCTCCGCGGGTGGCTTATTCCCTCCTCCTTCGTGTAGTAGGTGTTAAACTGGTGGAAGAGTGGGATGGATGATCGGTGATCGTCTTACCGAACCTGGAGTAGTCGAGCAACGATCCGATCAGAGGCCATCCCTTCGGACCTGGAATAGCACTGAATGGCTTCGGCATCTCGTCACCAGCTGAGGAGGACAAACGCCAAGGACAAACGATCTCGTCAGAGGACAAACGATCTCGTCGAAGGACAAACGATCCACTGCCCTTGTTCGCCGACAAATGACCAGGTCAGCTAAAGCAGTGAAACCATGGGTATCAAAGTGCAGAACGCAAAGCAAGAAGAATGTAGGGCAGGGTAGGGTACGCGCTCCAGTATGTTACCTAGCCATAGCCGACACGTATTTATTTATTAGAGCAATTGACAATAGGACAGGCTAACCGTTCGTGTATACAAAGACGCCGAGGCGCACACTACACACTCGCGTAGGCTACTGGTCTGGAGTGGGATGTCAGACGCCTACTTGACCTTCGATATGAGCGCCTATCTAGGGCAGAGTTTGACATTGAAGACGAAAAATAGCAGCGATGCCATTTGCAAGCCATACAATGTCATGTCGGTAGGTTAGTTTCTTACATTTGCAGCATCTACGTCACGCTCCTCTATCTATCACCCCTCAGGCTTTGCGCTTCGAACTAGGATCCACTCCTTTCCTGAATTCCTACCCAGATCCATCTCGTTCACCGCCTTCTAATCTTTCTTTTTCAGACGGATTCGTCCGCCTTAGATGCGCCTCTGCCTCCGTGTTGCCAGTAGGCCTACATGTCAAATCGTTGCCTTATTGTTTCATTGTTTCTTGTTTTCTTCTTACGGTTTCAGAAATAAATGATTGATTGATTGATTGATTGATACATATATATTATGTAAAGCATAGGCACTATATAAATGGACTGGTGGTAGGCGGTAGTGTCTAGCACGTGCATGGTAGAATGGGATGGGTCGCCCGCGTAAACTGTTGGCACCAAGACTGAGCCTATAATAAGCCGACTGTACGATTCCTTGTTAGACCAAAGTTGGGTTTGGGTTTCTTCGTAATGTAGCAGAGGACACTGATTGGTTCTCGCTTGGTGTTGTGGTGCACTTGTTAATTAAGATTTTGCTTTACTTTCGATAAAACAATTGTGCACTATTTGTAAATTCAAAATATCTACAACATAGATTCCGAATTGTGCCAAGATGTGTACCCTTGACTTTCGTAACATTTTCAAATCTACCTACTACATCGATGACCAAAGGGTTTGTTATAGGGCTGGTACTGATTAAAATAATTTTAATCGATTTATCTCCTAAATTTAATTGAGATTAATCTATTAAATTCGATTAATTTGGTCCGTGTTACATAAAGCGTGAAAAACTGTTCAGACTGTATACACTGCAAAATCTTTCAATCATTCGACATGCTAAATTTCAAATTGTCAAACTGAGAAATGCAGTCAGTAGTAACTACCTACTATCTACAAAAATCTTCAATAATTTCGCCATCTTCGACTTTTCCATCAGCATTTATCTTAAATGCAAAATGATCATTTAATTTTCCACTCAAATGTTTCACATTATTACTGTTCGCCATATTGTTTATTCCGGAAATAGGTCGGTTGACATAATAAAATAAGTAAAAAAATAATCTAAAATTAATCAAACAAGCCGAAAGTAATCGATTAACATTTTCAACCATTAATCGATTAATTAATCGTTAAAATCCGCAGCCCTAGTTTTTAGAAAATCGATTATGTGAAATGTGGATTTGGAGGAGAATGTTGAGGGTCTCCTAGACTGTGAAGATAAGTGTGGGCCCCCCTCTGACGAAGGTCCCCAGGGGCGTCTATCCCTCCTCAAAGTCATTGGAGCAACTCCCCCCGCTCCCCTTCCTGCAGCCACTGTAACTGTGTGTTGATTATGTGATAGGCGTAAACTGAATAGGCCTAAACTGATTTAAAATTTAAAGAAACTTTTTTACTTGGCAATAAGTGATTGAAAATGAAAACTGCGAGCACAATAGTACCACTGTGCAAACAACATCTGCTACAGACAGTCATAGTTGTCAATGTAATACCGGTACTAGTAATTCGCGCCTAAATTCACATCAGCAGCACATCAGGGTGAGAATTGTTGGGGGGTTTGGGGGTTCAACCACCCCTAGTCTTTCTTAGGGTCCCATAGTAAAGTCTACATTTCACACCAAAGCTGCACATAAATCAACGTCTAACCCCCCCTCAGTTAGTTTTTTACAATTCCCATACTGCAGTAGGCCTACATGCCATACACCAAAGAGACTTGGCCAAAACAATTAATTTACTGGAGTCTGGGGAAAAGATTGGATGACAGTAACCCTCACACGACATACAATAATAGAACAAAAAACTAGGTGAAACGCCCGTAAGTGTACAGTGAGTCATGTCTATTTTGGTACCTTGTATTAAGCTGAATAATACAGTAGGCTGCCTACCTTTTGTATTTAAAAGCCATGTTTTTCTTTCCAGTGGCTCTTCCATTTGTCCCCGCGCACCAACATGTTGCAGCAAACTCCTAAGCATTGCAACTTCGCAATTCGCTTTTCTCGTGGCATTTCACTAGAATACTGTAATTATCTATCGGTAGGCTATTCACGATATTTAAAGGGGTCATTGCATATTACGTAACGCTCCAGGGTGGTTGGGTGGGGTCCTTGTAAACGTTACGAAACGTACGGTGGGTGGGTGGGTGGGTGGAGCTGAACGTTACGTAACGCTTTTACCAACAGTTAAGTTTTAAATGAATTTAAACTAACATCAAATGACACGATGTGATGATGATCGATGCTCAAACTTCGTGCCATTGATTTAAAACTTAACTAAAACACGCAATAAGCTTAGTAGTCCTAAAGAAAGCATTTATTCAGCATTATTTTTAAAATTAAAAGTTGAAATTTAATCTGTTTTTATTGGTAAAAATTTAAAGAAAATTTAAATTTTGTAGACAACCATCGACATGTTCAAGAAAAGTAATGTTAATCATATGCCAGATCTTTACCTAGACCTAACAATAAATACGTAACGCTGGGGTGGGTGGGTGGGTCTAGGAAAACGTTACGAAGCGTTACAGGGTGGGTGGGTGGGTCAAAACGGTCATTTTCGGCGTTACGTAATTATGCAATGACCCCTGAATCACCTTCAAGGTAAAGATCGACAGATAAAAAAACAGATAATGAAAATACGGAACTGGTTTACTGATCAATTTAAGGTATTGATCCCTTAAACGCATCATCAGTGATTATGATTATATTGTATTATAGACCACGTTATAGGCCCCTGATTGTAAAGCGATGCGAACGCTATGCATCGGAGTTTCACGCCGAAGCGCATGAGCAATTGCGAGTGAAGGACTTGCCCATCCTGTGAAGTAGAACAATCGCTGCCGAACATACCCCTGACATTCGTTGTAATGGCCTGTAACTCCACGTTTATAATGCGACCTTAAGCCTGCAGTAAAGATCGAGAAATTAATCTCTGATAAAGGATGACGAGACCACGGGTGGTAAAGGATGCACTTATGCAATTGGTCCATCCTGTTAGAACAATCGTCCAGCTGACATTCGAGGCCTGTAAACTCTGCTCAAATAACTTTCTAGCTACATATGTGATTAAGACCGACTATCCGCGCCTCAGATTCACATTTCGGTGTGACCTTTGCGTTACAAATTTATTTCATAATAATAATAATAATAATAATAATAATAATAATAATAATAATAATAATAATAATAATAATAATAATAATAATAATAATAATAATAATAATAATAATAATAATAATAATAATAGTAGTAGTAATAATAATAATAATAATAATAATAATAATAATAATAATAATAATAATAATAATAATAATAATAATAATAATAATAATAATAAATAATAATAATAATAATAATAATAATAATAATAAGACCCTGAGGTCTGTAAGAAATAATCTGCTGATTATTTTGACGCTCAACGCTCAATTTAGCGCACACAAAATCGAGCTAGCAACGACAATAACGGTTGAAACTGATATAATAGGCTATTCATTCATTCCGAGAATTTATATAGCGCTTCTTCTAGAGACTTACTCAGAGGCGCTCCCAGCCCAGCCACGGCTAAAACGTGTGATTTGAGAGACTTATAAAAAGCATGTGAGTTTTGCCGAAACATCAATCGCCAGTCTAGTGGAAGGCCATTCCAGATGGAGGGACCCACAATATTATTGAAAAGACTCGGCTCTGTCGATAGAAGTGTGAGCTCCCGGGGCCAAAACACCCCCTTGCTGAAAAACGCAGAGTTCGACGGGTTGCCAGGTCAGAGACAGGTGACAGGTCGACAAAGATCAGACAAGTAGGATGGAGCGCAGCCAAGAAGGTAACCGCTCTTTCTGCTGGATATATAACGGCTGATATCAACCTGTGAAATTTAGGAAAGCGACTGTAATTTTACAACGAACAACACAGCAATTCAAATATTGGTTGATATTTTTAGACAAAGAACGTTGATTCGTAGATAGCCTGCACCACGTAGTCGAATTGTTTTTATAGTCGAGTTAAGATTCGAAAATTTCACTCAGGATGATCGTTCCCGAAGCCATCTCAAAAGTTCTCTAGTTCAAGAATTACTCCTAGCAGAATATCGTCCGTTTTCGTTTGCATCACATCTCGATTGGATGATTGCACTTGTCTGATCTTCGTCATCTTCTTTTCTTTGCAGAACACTGCAAAAAAGTTTAGAAGTTAGTCGAATGACACATTCCTCTTTGTTGCAAACCAACCTATTACTCGCAGAACATCTGCGCCCTAATGTGACAAAGCATGTGCCTTCTGGAGAAATCCTGTCTTCATTCCTGTTTCTCCCTCTCCCCTCACTCCTCTACCGATAAGTATCAAACGGACTGCAGACCAACCGAAAGACCGTCCCGTTTAGCCTTGCAAAATGGACAGTGACCACAGTTACACGTGTCTCGGCCTTACATGTATATTATGTCGAGAGAGATCGAGAGAGAGAGAGAGAGAGAGAGAGAGAGAGAGAGAGAGAGAGAGAGAGAGAGAGAGAGAGAGAGAGAGAGAGAGAGAGAGAGAGAGAGAGAGAGAGAGAAGAGACAGAGACAGAGAGAGAGAGACTGGGAGAGACAGTGACAGAGTCAGACAGGGAGACAGAGAATAAAATTAATGAATGAATGAATAATATAGATTAGCGTGCAAGACGTCAATACTTTAATTAGAGGCAATTTGAGAGAGTGAGAGAGAGAGAGAGAGAGACAGAGAGAGACAGAGAGAGAGAGAGAGACAGAGAGAGAGCAGAGAGAGAAAGACAGACAGAGACAGACAGACAGACAGACAGACAGAGACAGACAGACAGACAGAGACAGACTGAGACAGACAGACAGAGACAGACAGACAAACAGATAGAGACAGAGACGTAGACAGACACACACACACACACAGAGACAGAGAGACAGAGCATTTCGTTTGAGTCCATCTCAAAGTCCATATCAGTGTATACCTACTAGACAAGAATAATAAAATAATTAGCATTTGATCTATCAGCTCTTGCATACATTGAACTTCCGATGTACCTTCTGGTGATCTTTATCCTCTTTTAGTAGAATTTCTTTCGGATTCTACTGTGGTTGCCCTGCCTCGAATCAACCTCTGCCTCTTCTTTCTTCTAACCTAGTCCCTCTCATCCTCATTCTCATCCCTCTGCCCCTTCTTTCATCTAACCCAGTCCCTCTCATCCTCATTCTCATCCCTCTGCCCCTTCTTTCTTCTCCTACCCTCTTCCCTCTCATCCTCATTCTCATCCCTCGGCTCATCGACAAGACAATACAAAATTAAGAAAATAAAAACAAATTCAAAAGTAATAATAAAGGGGCTTGCGGGGTATTAGACCACGCCAGGGGCCCACCCTGCCATAATGAGCTTACGGGGTTTTACGCCACGCCAGAGGCCCGCCAGGACGACAACAAATAAACTCCTAATACATAACAACGAAACAAGACAGAGCCACAGAGCAACCACCACTGCCATCAATCTCGCCTCAGTCTCGTCACACCCATCAATCTCGCCTCAATCTCGTCACACCCATCAATCTCGCCTCAATCTCGTCACACCCACAACCATCTCGCCTCAATCTCGTAACACCCATCAATCTCGCCTCAATCTCGTCACACCCATCCCATATCGCCTCAGTCGCCTCACCGGTACCTAAAGAAACACAGGAGACCCACGAAGATTAATATCATTACACGTTATGACAGATTGCAGTATCATTACAGAAAAGAATAAAGTACAGGATTCCAATGCGATGGAGCCTTGTTTGGTTTCCTTTTGTCGCAAGGGCGTTGATTGATTTTTTGTAAAATTCATGCAATATAAATGGATACTTTACGGTACCGTCACTATAGCGATTATTTATTACAGCTTGTTACTAAAAAAGGGGGTTAAGCTACATATAATAGATGCACTAGTGCACTATTAAGGCTTTGTCGGCACGCCCTGACATAGCCTACATAATTATATGTAAGGTCAAGCAGGTCAGCGATCGTTGCGCTCAGCTGCTCGTGAAGCCATGCAGGTGCACCCTTCCGTCCATCAACTTGAGCCGACTGTGTCATCTCATGTCTCGGATCTTCCTCTTGTAACACTCTTCCGCTGTATGTACGTGCTGTTGCATTTAATTCTCTTCAGCAAACACTTTCAAACTATCTTGAAACGGACTTAAACAATTAGACGAGCTAAATAGTCATGTGAGGTAGCAGACTCAAAAGGCGCTATGTTAAGCGACACATAGTGTAATCTAGTGTATTGTTGAAGAGAATCCGTTGGTTGATTCCACTTGTGCACATCGGATTGCCACTGGTGACCCTTCTACTTTACTGTGCATTCGTGTTACTGTGTTTCGCTCGGTGTCTTCACACTGGGAGCGCCTCTGATTGGTGTTCACTGTGAGAGGCGCTTTATAAATTTATAAATACAATACAATTGTTCTGCTATTTAACAGATGTAAAAGTGTAGGTCTTAATGACATCTTTCATCACATAGGCTAGCGTAAAGAGCGACCCTCATGTTTCGCTCTGTTAGCGGCGCTATATAAATGTTCAGTCACAATTACAACGCCAAGCCTTATCACAAACGTCATCACAAGCAAAATGAAAAGCTGACTGTCCGTCACTGAGACATGTTCGCGGGCATATAGGCCTATACGAGATCCTGTAGTCATTCCTTTCTCTCGCCGTCTGATCTTCCCACTGACAATTTACGGTCAGTAAATCTATTATGGCTGAGGAAGTAACTAATATATTAGACATAGCTATTAAGAACAGCCCTCAGAGAGGTGGATTCTAACCCTACGCCAGAAGAGCAAAAAACAGTCTCCATCGAAGTCTCAGACAGGTATGCTATTATTTTGCTGATTACACGATCATATCCTACCTTCCTCGACTTGTCCTGAGCCAAAAGATGAATGAAAACTCCCCGACATTGCACTACACGAACTGACTGCTTATCGGACTGGGTTCGTAGATGACAGATCACCCACCACTGACGAAGTTTCGGCAGAATGTCGAAGGCGACAGAAAATTTGAAGCTGAAGTGTGAGTAGGCCTAAAATTAAAGTAAGGTAAGAAACACTGTAACTGTAGCGTCTCAATGAACAAATCACATGGCTGGGAAACTGTTACAGCACAGCAGCGTAACACCTGGAAACAATAGAGAGGGAAAACACTAACCTTGAGTTGAACACATTTTACGTTTAACTTTGAATATCTCGGTTTCATTGAATAGGTTTCGAAACTGCTTTTCTCATTTCCTAATTGCCTTATTAGTTGTTACACCTTTGCCACCAATAACAACACTTGGTTAATCTGTACAAAGGCACCAGTTACCCACACAGATGATCATCACTGATCACTGATTAGATTAACATAGAGCAGAGAGACTGATTAAGATGGGTCTCTATCAACTTTAAATCATATATTATTTGATTGGGCAATATGTTATCAAAACGATCCAGTTTAGAACCACTGAGTGGCGTCTAATTCTCAGCTGCTCAGTTAAGTACTGTATACCACTGGTATTGTTCCTAAGGCTATGAAAATTGCCAATATTTCACAGAAACAGTAATACCAGTTATAAATTAGCAACATTAATCGATATAAATCACTGTTCAAGCAGAGGGCAACATAGTCATCGGGACAACATTTAGACTCCTGAATAAACTTTTTGATTGGTCAATAAAAATTATATTATCAAAACGATCCAGATGAGAACCACCGAGTGGTATCAGATTCTCAGCTGCTCAGTTGAGCCTACAGTCATCAACCATGAAATAACATAGACAGACCGGCACAAGAAGGCAGGGAGACAAGCAGGCAGGCAGGCAGGCAGGCAGGCAGGCAGGCAGACAGACACATAGGTAATCGACCATCGACTAATCTCTTGGCCATTGTGATAAGGGCAATAATAGAAGTCATTCAGATTAGATATGAATAGATAGTTAGGTAAATACAGGCATACTTCGATATTCACGTTTAGTGTGTCTCTTTATCTAGGGTTTCTATCCTTAAGTAGGATTCGAACTCGTAATATTATATGATACCGTCTTTGGTAAGAACTTCAATCTTTCGGAAGTTCATGTCTGGTTCTTAAATTCGCGTCAGATGGAGATTGATTGACAGATGAATGAATAGATGCATCCATTGGACAGGTACTTAGAATAGTTTACAGAACTTTCCAGTTACTATACATTACAGAGATTATATTTAAAGCAAAGGTTGAGCAAGAGAATTAAACGTATAATATTTCTCGGAAAGCGGCCCGTCCAAAAGTGGATGACGATTGTACTTCTGTTCCGTTGATAACATAGTCTCAACTGAGTTACGTAGATTGAGAGGAACGAACAAAAGGTATAGTAAGGTAAGATAGGAACGATGACGCATGTCAAGGTATGGTGAATAGACCAGCGCCTCTTCGATAGGTAACCGGGTGTAAACTTCAAGAACCTTACCCTTGAGTAGCGCCGACAGATAGACTGCCCAATCGGTGGTTCTGTTCCCCTTCTGGAGCTGGGCATATACATCTTTCGAAGCGGAAGAAATAGCTGTCTAGTTTACTCGTGTCCTCATTGATGGGCGGAATCTCGGACCTTCAGCTCCCTTTCTTCTGAATGCTCTACCGCTTTCGTCATTTCCTCTTAGCTGCGACAGGTTCTCGTCTTCCACAGTTTCGCCCCGAAAGACCGTGTCACCGTTCCTTTACTCGTGTATCCACTGAAGCTCAGATCAACTCCGGTGTTGTCTCTCTGCCCTGAAGGAAGACGAGATTGCTTCCAATGGCGTTCGTCAGTTGATTCTCGTTTGGACGCCAGGCGGCGTGGAGCAGTTTCTTCTTGAAGTCGAGAGAATCCAGTTTGACCTCTTCGCTGACCTTGGACTTGTTGCCGAAGGTATGCTTTTCTTTCCAGAGGCTCTTGTTCTGTGAGGAAGAGACGTTGGAGTCCAGCATCACTCCACGTCCTGTCGTTCGGTCGTCGATCTTCAAGTAGTTGCTGTACGTTCCAGATACGACGAACCTGGAAAATATATATATATATATATATATATATATATATATATATATATATATATATATATATATACTAGCAGTTTTTACCCGGCGTTCGCCCGGGTTTTCCCCAGGTGTAATTTGTAACGGCTGCAAATAAAGGCTACTTACTTACTTACTATATTTGATGATGGGCTTCAAATATTTAAGAACATGTCCATATATTTGAACGGAAACGATATTTAGAGGTGATAGTAGTTGCTTTGCCCGTGTACTGCACGGGTTATCTCTACCTTATATAGGCGTATTATTTGTTCCCCGGGCTAAATAATTATAATAGACTAAGTTCGGCCGTTTTTCTATAACCTATTTTCTATTATAGGCGTATTATTTGTTCCCCGGGCTAAATATAATAGACGAAGTTCGGCCGTTGTTCTATTACCTCGTTGAGCTCGGCAATGTTCCATTATCGCTCGAAATTTTTCGAGGCGAAGCCGTGTTATTTGACAAAAGCTCCTGATTTGCATGTGACGTCATTTGCATGTGACGTCAGAGAAATGGCCGTCGGTATAGAGGTAAGAGATAGGACCTTATGGTTGAAATTTAAAATGTCTACATATCGGCATTTAAAGTAAACTGCGAGCTGAAAATAGTCGCGTTAACCTACGCCTGCCTTTAAAAAGGTTTTGTACAATTTTCATAACGCTAGGCCATTACGTTTCGGAGCCTTTAGCTGTGTCACGGAAGGACAGAAAAACTGACTTCGCTTTATAGGCTATATTAGATATATATATATAATATTATATATACACTGTGTTCACGATAAAGTAGAACACTGGACTTTGTGAAATATCTTGGTCAATTGTTGCATTATAGGTACTAAATTTGGTGCTCATGAACATCAGTCTATTCTATCTATACCCTACAAATTTTATTAACCCTGCGACTACCAGTGGGGTCAAAAATGACCCCAGAGGTAGTTTGCATTAGTGCTGCTCACCCCCTATAAGAGATATCTCAATGAAATTTTATGACTTTATAGGTATTCCTGTTTTGTACAAAATTCAAAGTTTTATTTTACATTTTCTATTACCAGATGGCGCTGGTATACCATTTATACACTGAGTACCAGTGGGGTAATTTTTTACCCCAGTGTAAACTGAATAATTCTGACATATGCAAAAATAACAAAATACATTTTTATTGAGCTAACATTGATTTTAAATGTATTTTAACAAGGATAAACTATTATATATTTTTTACTTAGTAAATTTATTGCCAAAAATATTGACAGTCTGCTAACAGGTTCAAACTAGTTGTGAGAAACCCAATTCTAAAGGAAACGGAAGTGGATAAATAAGGAAGGCAGTGCCATCTATGGTGAAACATGGAGTGATATATCTGACAAGCCAAGAAATGAAGCAGTACAGCAAAAATGTAGAGTTTAGACGTTGTTTCAGCGACAGCATGACTAGAAATCGGTTCCAGAAAATATCACGTGCCTTTAGATTTGACGATGTGGTGCGCAGAATAGAAAGTCAATATCCTAAACAACTTGCACTTATTTGACAAGTGGACAAAATCATAAGAAAATTATAAGAAGTCGAATATAATCTGTGCAAAAAGTAAGCGCAATTATGTCGTTCTTGCCGAGTATACCTGCATAAACTGTAAACAGTAACTGTAATGACCGGATATTGTCAATACTAGTTTTGAACATAGAACACTCGAACACTTTGAGCACTAATCTGAAAATATTAAATTAAAAATTTATTCATTTCAACAGCGTAATCATGTTCCAAATACTTTACTAATATTTGTTTTCATGGCAATAAATAAAAATGTAAAAAACAAAGAACTTATTGTAAAAATTGTGTTGGGGTCATTTTTGACCCCACTGGTACTCAGTGTATCAAAAAATTCTGGTAGTCTGAGGGTTAAAATTGATGCAACGGTTACGAGGATATACCCTTATGAAATTGGGTGGTTCAGGAACCAAGTTACCAACACGTAAAACGCATAGAATGACGTCATTTTTCTGGCTAATAATAATAATGCCGACAATTTCTATGGCGTCGTAACACAGCACATGCCGTTACAAGGGCGCCTAAAACGCATAACGGCCATTTTTCTGGCTACTGCAGGGATAGGCTGTTGTTTATAAGCGTCATTTTCGGAAACAGTTACACTACGAGACCTGTTTTACGTAACAGTAGTTGGTTGTAAAGAAATGGTTTTCAGTGCAGAGGACAAGATTTTAATCAAGGAGTTGAGAGAGACGAAGGGGGTATGGTGTAAGGAGACTCATTACAGAATTTCCAATGAAAAATTGGTCCCTAGCTGTTGTCAGCAAGCTGTTAAAAAGATTGCCACAACCGGATCAGTTGCAAGGAAACCACGAGATCGGGCGTTAAGAACGCAAACAAATATCAATGCTGTCGAAGAACTGGTGCTGAGTCAGGATGATCAGCCGCGCACGCATCTGTAGATGCGTTTTACGTGTTGGTAACTTGGTTCCTGAACCACCCAATTTCATAAGGGTATATCCTCGTAACCGTTGCATCAATTTTAATAAAATTTGCAGGGTATAGATAGAATAGACTGAAGTTCATGAGCACCAAATTTAGTACCTATAATACAACAATTGACCAAGATATTTTACAAAGTCTAGTGTTCTACTTTATCGTGGACACAGTGTATATTCTGTTGTATTGTTTCCCAACATGGAAAATGGCAAGATATATTTTCTGTTGTATTGTTTCCCAACCTGGAAAATGGCAAGATATATTTTTTGTAACATTGTTCCCAAATTAGGTGTCCAAATGCGCCTGTGCTAGGGTGTCGAAGCGTCCAGAGTTGTGATTAGCCATTTTAAAATCGATACGCCTTGAGATAGCTAAGGAGACAATGGAATTGTGGCTAGCCATTTTACAGTTAGGCCCTACAGTTACAGTTCCCGATGCTGGCATATTACTGAGATTTAAATCTCGGGCTCGAAGAGTCCGTACACGGGCACCAGCCACGTTATAACAGACACCAGCTTTAGCATCAGCCGGTGTCTTAGTATTTCTCTATGTCTGCAAATGTCCAAATACAATACAAAACGCATCCAAACGTGGAGCGGTGGTGAAGGATCTCACCCGATCAATTCACTGAAAACGAGCAGAAGGATAGAGGTCATTCGGTTGCTAATAAAACGTGTGGATTTACATTTGCGGTTTGGACTTCTCATTGCATTCCTCGTTCACCAACTTTAGTATCAGCCGGTGTCTTACTAATTCTCTGTGCGTATGTAATACCGTTAATATCTAATTACGAGAGTCATCTGGTAAAATAGTGTATGCCAATGGAAGTTGATTATCGTAAAGTGGTTGATCTTGGATTGTGTTAATTTGAAGAAATAATGAGACAGCCAATCATGGTAGGCCTATGCTTTTTTATTTTCGCAGTTAAAATAATTAATCTGTTAAGCAGGAGGAAGCTTGTGCACTCAAAAACTGCCACTCACCGCCGCCTGCATGATCCCACTCCGGTGGAAATGGACACGACATGAATATGATGAAGGCTCTCATGTCGGTGTAATGGAGAAATATTTAAGTGTTTCGACTCCCCATGCCGACATCGATTCCGGTGCTGTACCAGAGCTCGTTGAACAAGCCGCAGCTCAGAATGCTGTTCGTTTCTAACTGAGCTACAATCAATCAATCAATCAATCAATCAATATTCGTTTATTCAGAATAGCCAAGTTGTCACAGACGCAACTTGTTACAATGAAAGCTGATTCTTAGTTTAACAGGAATTCAAGTATGTTTACAGTCGGAGTTTGGATAATTAAGGTGCCAATTTAGATTAATTAATAGGCGTTCCGATACAGGACTCTGGAGACAAAGTTTCGATCGTCTTGAAGGGGAAGCTTGAAGTCATGCGGTCGGGCGCGAAGGTTATATTTAGGTTGTATCTTTGCTGGAAAAAGGCTACGAAGAACATGGCTTGGGTCTGAACCTATGGCGGAGAACAAGCGGTCATCGGCAGTCCTTGCCATTACCTCGGAGCTCGGGGTCAAAGGAGGAAGAAACCCACTGCGTTTCATCCTGCCAAGCAAATTCTCAATCCTTTCCCTTTCCCTGGCACTCGCATACCGTCTGATTTGAAGTGAGATCACCGTAGACGGCAGAGTTGGCATTCGACCAGCCGCCAATTACAACTTCCTTCAAGTTCGCAGGGATCATAAGCGAGGTCTACTCTGGCTTCTGAACAAGCACGCACTTGAAACGTAAAGAAGTTTCTCTGAATTAACATCCATACTGAGATGGAGTAACGAAAGTAAAACGTTCAGCTGCAACGTTACATAACCGCTCAATCTAAAACCATAGTGACTGGGTGCAGTGAAGCAGATCGTTGGTATTTTCTGCAATCAGAGTGCAGGTGGAATCTCTCTCGGCTTGTATATCATTACGTAATTAATGTGTTTCCATACTTTGTTGACTAAGACACTGCATTTTACTAACTTAGTGACATAGTCTAATCTAGGCAGTGTTATTTTAGTTCCTGAGAATAGAATAGGAATAATAATTATTTTAAATTAGTTCCATGGAACGAAAACTGGAATAAAAATTAAGTCTGGAACGAGAATAGAATAGGAATAACAATTTCAATATTTTTCTCGGACGAGAACGGAATAGAATAAAAATTATTTCTTTATTTTTAATAGCTATGCGGACTGGTAACTTTTTAGTGTGTCTGCCTAGAAACTGTTTTATTAACAGTCGCATTCACATTGTCCATACTATACTAATCTCATAAGTAGGTCAAGATACTGTTTTGTGTGACAGTCTGATAGACATTAATCGTTCATGTTAGACATTTCTGTGAGAAGTGGAAGTGGAAGTGGAACTACAAATATAAATTTTCTGGAACTGGAACTAAAATTATTTCTAAATAGGAAGTGGAACTAGAACAAGAATAAAATTTATTTATAAAGAGGAACTAAAACTAGAACTAAAACGAAGACAGTGGAATAGAATAAGAATAGGAATAGAAATTAATCTTGGAACTAAAATAACACTGGGCGCAATCTAGGCAATCCCGTAGTTTACGTTGCCAAATTATGGCTCGTTTTTCTGGGAGAAAATGAAACGCTAAGGAGGTTAAGTTCTTCAGTACCGCACTTGATGTTGTTAAGTAAGCACTAAGCAGTCCACCAATGTCCATGATAACTGGTATCAATCCAGCTTCCATTTCATGAAAAAATTATTTGCATCAATATAGCTTCCATTTAATAGAAAAAATTACTTTTGTCAATTCAACTTCTATTTAAGTAAAAAATTATTTCTCATCAATCCAACTTCTATCTAACCAAAGAATTATTCTCATAAATCGAACTGTTATCTACGGAAACAATTATTTTCGTCAAACAGAGCTCTTCCATTGAAGCAAAGACTTAGTTTCATCAATCCAGACTTTACTTACGGAATCAATTATTTCCATCAATACAGCTTTTATTTAAGGAAAAAATTAGTTTAATCGAACCAACTTCCAGGCAAACTTATAGTAGGCTATCGGGAGCTGTAGGATTATACAGTACATGTATCTTTGGGCATGCCGCGCAGACACTAATCATTAAAGGAGCACAGATCAGCTTAAATTAGATTAGAAGCCACTTCCCCTCGGAATAAATGGTACAGTTTACCTAATGAAGTTTTCAATCAATGGAGCAGTTCGCATTTCGACGCAGTCGGTCGATTGATCGATGAGTCTAGAGTTACTGTAGCGATGCGTTCTTCTGCTGATCGTCCATCGATGATTCTGTCGTTCATTCGATCTTCTCAAGTCTCGATTAGTGTTGTTTTAATAATGTCTCAATTTTAGTTTCAGTTTTAGTTATGATTGTTAGTCTTCATTTTTAGTTTTAGTTTTAGTTTTTATTGTGTGTCAATATTAGTTTTAGTTTTCGTTTTAGTTTTTATGGATCAATTTTCGTTTTAGTTTTAGTTTTAGTAAGCTAATTTTAGTTTTAGTTTTAGTTTTAGTAAGCTAATTTTAGTTTTAGTTTTAGTTTTAGTAAGTTTGTTTCAGTTTTAGTTGTAGTAATTTAATTTCAGTTTAAGTTTTACCAATTATTTAATTCCATTAAAATTTTAGACACAAAAGACTAAATATTCAGGGTTTGTTTGTCCCAGCACCACCAGTCACTTGAAGTTTGGTAATTTCTCATATTAGTGTCCCTAATTATTCGCCATTATGGTATGGGTTTTAGCGTTGGTCGACTACAAGTTGGATTGACGAAAAGAATTCTTGCTAAATAGATGTCTGATTGATGAAAATAATTTTTACTTAAATTGAAGTGGGATTGATGAAAAGCTTCTTGCTTAAATAGAAGCTGGATTGATAAAAATAATTGCTGTTTAAATAGAAGCTGGATTGATTAAAAGAATTCCTGCTAAATAGAACCTGGATTGATGAAAAGAATTCTTGCCCAAGTAGAAGTTGGATTGATGAAAAATAATAATGTTAGCGTGGACGAATAATAAAGATTGCTAAACTGCGAAATTAAAAGTGCTGTGTTCAACCTAATGTTGAATACAGCACTTTGTCGCATCAATCATGCTCAATACTATAATAATAATAATAATCCCATAGAGGGCTGTCCTTTGGTCTACCATTGATACTCGTCACGCTACAAGTCAGAGACGAGTGAGGCCTTCGACATTACTGCATTAATTAAGTGAGCTTGTCGCAGTAAAGTACCACAGTTTTTGTTAAAATCGAAATAGATGAATTCTTAGCGGAAAGTAAATAAAGAAAAACTGGAAGTAGCAACATCTCGTTCTCGTTCTCGTTCTCCTGTCGTGTCTTAAATTAGATGAACAGATGTTAGCAGAGCATATCGTTTGCACATAATGCACAAGGCAGTACAATACAAATGGTGAATTAAGTAAGTTAAGAAAAAAATTTTATAATTATTTTTAGATAAATATAGTTTTAGTTTTCGTTTGATCAATTTTCGTTTCGTTTTAGTTTTTATTGCTACAAATTTCGTTTTAGTTTTAGTTTTCGTTGTCTGCGTATTTTAGTTTTAGTTTTAGTTTTCGTCAACGAAAACGTTCAATTTTCGTTAATTGCCATTTTCGTTTTCGTTTTCGTTGACGAAAACAACACTAGTCTCGATCACTCAATTGCTCGCTTTCTGTAATCACAAACTCCAGTCCGTGAAGAACATTACAATTGTTTTATAAGTTTTTCTTTCGAAATCTATCGAAATCAATAATTTTTAACAATTTTTCGCAAGCCTTCTTTCGTCGAAATTGAAAATTTCAACTGTGCAGCGTCACCATGGTAACGAATTTTACGTCATCATTTCTTAATAATTCACGCATGTATGCTTGTGACGTCATAATTGCTCAAGTTTGTTAGGCCTACCGTACGTCCTTATAAAGATTTGAAACTTACGATCTGCATAATTATACCGCAATTATAATAGGCCCACAGTCGTCCTTGGGCCTACCCATGTTCATTCATTCATTCGTTCATACATTTATATAGCGCCCCTTGCAGCGGACTACTCAGAGGCGCTCCCGACTCCAGCACGGCCAAAAAGTACAGTTTTGAGCTTAGTAAAGAAAGCTTCAGTAAAAGACCCAGGGAGCAGGCGTATCTCCTGGGGAGCCCGTTCCAGACCACTGGGCCCACCGCGGAAAAGGCTCGATTCTGACTAGTTGCAGTTCGTGCAAATGGGACTAAGAGCACCCCCTTCTCTGCAGAGCGGAGGGGGCGGCGACCTTGAATACCCGAGGGGCAGCAAAGCTCCCGCAGCTGGACTGGGGCTAGACCCAGCTGACATCGTCGTACCAAGGCAGCAATCCTGTATTCAATGCGCTGCCGGGTAGGGAGCCAGTGTAAAGTCTCCAGCATATAGCTGTGTAACTATTAACTTCGTTGACGCCTGTACAATGGATGATGACGTGCCAAACTCCTAAACGAACTTTATTTCCACTTTCTGCATCTGTTAAGCGCCACTATCTAACGACCGTCACCCCTGTCAATTGTACTGGTCATGACCTGCGCCCACGCTCACATAGGCCTAACCGTGTTCTCCCTAGATTTGATTCCCTTACCAGCCTACCAGGCGCGGCTTCTTGGCTAGGCTTCTTGGCTTCTTGTTGTACAGTTAGACATCTGTTTTCTAGTTGACTTAATTTTTCTTCTAATTATCGTTTTCTTTATACCTAAATTATTCCTGACTTTGTATGTAAAGCGCTGAGCGTTTGCTTGTGTTTAATAAAGAACATACTTACGTATTTACTTATTTACTTATAAAGCATCAGTCGAGGGCGCTGAACAATGATTGTGGGTGAAGGACTTGCTCTGTGTATTCTCTGAAACACAGAGGCATGCAGCCTGTTGTAGGTAAGCCTCCTGAAAAAGAACCAGTAAAAGTGACGAGTCGAGAGTCGATTTAGGCCCACATAATTATATCATGCGAATTTTATAATCGGGTTATGATTGTTACCAAGATAAAATAATAATTATTATTATTTTTATTATTATTGTTATTATTTTTATTTTTATTATTATATATTATCCCTCAGGGACTTCAACATTATCTATTGTATTTATTTCATTTTTATTTTTATTGTTATTATTTTTTATTTTTATTATTATTATAATAATAATAATAATTATTATTATTATTATTATTATTATTATTATTATTATTATTATTATTATTATTATTATTATTATTATTATTATTATTATTATATAATTATAATGTTGAAAACAGAGAGTTGATTTGTGTCGAAATAGCGTATTAACGATGATTAAGACCAGTGATGGCCAACCTGTGGCACGCCAGCATATGACGAGTGGTACGGAGGACCTTGGAATTTTCTGAAAAATTATGCTGGGTTGTTTAGTTTAGATTTTAGAATTTATCTATATAGAATCTTAGGCGCCTCCGTAGCTCCGTAGCTGCAGCGACCGAGGGCTGGGTTTATCGGCCTGACGCTACAGACAGATGCAGCACAGGGGCTCGAAGTCGGCAGGGAAGAGGTCAGCGGCAGGGTCATCAGTCGGCAGGATGTCAAAGTCCAATTTCTCCACCGCATATTTCTACTATGCAGAGATAAGAAGCCCAACTTGTTCCCAGTGAAGGATCGTAGGATCCAGGCACATCAAAATGGGGGGGCAGAGGGCAAATGCCCAGAAGCCTAATGCCTTTTAAAATATTACTGACACTTAACCACAATAAGTTTAAACTTCAAGCATCTTAATAATTATTTAATTATTACCTTACTGCATGGTACGATATTTTATAAATGTAAACTTTCCCCTAATTTCTCAATGAGATCTCCCCCCTGTTTCTTGGGTGGAGCATTTGCTCCAAGGTTTACATGGTGTAGAAGCCCCTGGATAGGACACCTAAGAGGAGAGATGACACTGAGGCAAAGAGCGGCGAGACAGAAAACGATGTATTTTGGTCATGTGATGCGGGCGGACGGCATGGAAAAGGAGATGATGCTGGCGTGTGGGGAGGGAAGACGAGGAAGAGGACGGCCAAGAAAGAGATGGATGGAGGAGATACACGAGACAATGTCACAATGATGATGAACCTTCCGGAGCTGAGAGAGGCGACGAGAGATCGGAACGCATGGAGAAGGCTGACTATGGCGATCGCTAGGATTCAGCGAATCGACGGCACAAGGTGACAAGGTGAGTTTGTTAGCATTAATCAAGTAGGGCCTACTAAGTTAAATAGCGCAGTGAAATAAATTACTACGCCGTAGACAATAAATCTGAATTCATTAAGTTCATGCTTTGCTAGAAACCAGTTGGCAGACGGATGTTGGAGCATCCAAACGACGAAAACGCTAAAAAATATTCCATTAATAATTAATAATTAACCTAATTATTAAGTGATCAAGGCTGCTAAACACCCCCCAGACGAAGATACATAATCGCTATACGTGTTGGTCCAGCGTATACAGGACCTCGAGATCTAGCTCCCTTTTAAACGCATTTTACCCTATACAGTTTGCTCATATCCATAATCTATATTCCTCAGGCTTTCAAAAATAGGTGAAGATATTCTTTAACCCATGATAGGCCTACATTAGAACCATTTCTACACCTATACATTTTGCTGCTGCCCATACGTATTTCTTTCACCCTGCCACAACCGCCATCCGCAAATCGCAAACATGTAAGTCGGTACAATTTCTATTTAACGAGGCCGAATGATATAACGAGAACGATTAGTTTCGCCCTCCTCCTTCATCCAGACTTTGGACTGGCACCGCCAGAAAACGGAAGAAGAGGAGTTCCACGTCCAGTCAACTGCGTCTTGTCTTCATCGGTGTCCGATTGGAGATCAGGTGGTCATTATCTGGGGATGAATTTGAGTGGAATTCTGGCGTCTGGCATCGTGAAGATGCGGCTGATCATTCCAATCGGTTGATGCTCGCTCGCATCCACATCCAACTGGAGACGGAAGCGTTGAAATATCTGGAAAAGAAAGAGCCAGTGCAAGAGTTCAGATGCATTTCTAGAGTTCCTCCTTCCAACAGTGATGAGTAAACGAATATTGATATTGAGATGAGGAGTGCAGTGAGATTTTAAAGCCAGTGCAGTGAGTTAAAGCCAGCCAGATAGAAGATAATTGTGGGACCGCCCACTTGGAACATTTCTATCCTAATTAGCCTAACTCAAGGCAGATTAATACCTCTACTTAAACTACAGTTTTGCTGTCATTTCCTTTACACTGATTACTCCAATACCCTAATTACCGTCTTACCTTGATGAGAGCCAGCCAGGTTTCCTGTTCGGCAAATCTCCGTCCAATGCAGCTCCTGGACCCGTGACCGAAAGGCAACATGACGAAGTTACTGGTCGGCCGCAAGCAGTCGCCTTCACCTTTCATCCATCGCTCGGGTAGGTAGCGGTCGGCTTGCTCAAAATTCTCTTCCATCAGACACATCGTTTGGAAGTTCAAAGACACAAGAGTCTGATTGTTGAGACAGAATAAACAAACTGTTTCTAAAGAACGCCACATTTCACGTATTTAACCATAGCGATCATTCCATTTAAATCAATCAATCAATCAAAGAAACTTTATATAGCGCCCCTTCAAGATATCTACTTAGAGGCGCTCTCGACCCAACCATGGCCGAAAAGAGTAGCTTTCAGAGAGGTAATAAATAATTAATGTCAACTATGGGCCGTAACACGGCCACGTTACAATTTGTGACAGAAGCCCATCACTAATCTAAGGCCGGCCTGATCTGATCTGACCTAAGAACGTAGCATGGCACTGATGCAATAGTGCTAAATTAATCATTTCTATGCGTAATTACGTGGTCTCCGCTAAGCAAGATCTTTGTGCAATTCGGTCGAAGCCTCGAAGGCCAAGGAGGCGGTCCGAGAAGACACGGAAACAGCCGATGGAGGACGTGAGAAGAACCAGGTCCGGTTGGCAGAAGATCATGGCAGGGAAAGGATAAAGCGGCGCTGCTAAGGAGGATGTTGTTTAGGGTTAGATAGATTGAAAAGCGAGGACTGCGTGGTTCAGAAGGTAGGATGTTTGAAGAAGTGAGACAGACTGCGTGGTTCAAAGACTCAGGGTTTGTGATCGTAAGCTAAAATTTATAAAGCGCTACTCTAGGGCTAAGCACAGGGCATCACCTTATTCACGAGCGTTGGATTGAGGGAGAAGCTAGAGGCAGGTGATCGTGGGTGAACGTCGATATTGGTGGAGGAACTGAGAATTTACGGAGCACCATGACAAGAGCTTCTAGGAAGTTATTCGCGAACGCATTAGCAAAAGCCTTGTCGACCGCTTTGAACGATGGCTAGGTATTGAGTTGCTCACCCCCTTTGGAACCAGGTAGTCGCTGAGTACTAGGTCCGTGCTAAGATGTCTCAACGTTCCACCTTCAATTGGAAAATTCAACCTAAGAGATAAATGGCAAAAAAGCAATGTTACGTATTGTAAATCGATAACATTTCCCTGTTCCAGAGAAACCTGCGTCCGGCCTACAAGAGTTTTTAACCGTGTCAATGAAATACTTAACAGTCAATAAGTTGCTTGGCAATAAAGGACAAGAATAGTCAGGTATAAGCCGAGGGTGGTGCAGTTTGACTCTATTTGAGTCAACTCAAATAGGCCGCACCAATGACGCTTCCTAATAAGCCGCGAAAAAGTAAAACATATAATTTAAAAAAGTGGAATTAAATATTATTAAACTAAATATAGATTAAATATAAATTAAATATATTCAAAGCTAGGATTGAAAGTGCTCTCCAGGCTAGGGTTGAATACGCTCATAAACCTACACCGACTTCAAATTGCTCCAGACCCGACAGTGACTTCAAATTGTGATATCCTTGGCTAATACCTCACTACCGATATCATAAATCAATCCCTTAGGAATGCCTTCCAGAATTTCCAAAGAAAGGCGCTCTGTGAATGTCCAAATACTTACCGGAATGACTCTTTAACACAAGCCTTTAGGTACTGCATCCGGTAGAGTACTTCTGGCGTCACAGGCGGACAGGAAGTGCGGTCAAGTACGGAGTCGATTTCCGACAGAAGGCGATTCTGTTTGTCGACGTTTTTGGCCAAATTGTAGAGACAGAAGCTGATCGCAAAGGCAGTCTACAGAAGCCAAAGAAACACTTCTGGGATCATCCGAAGAGAGAACTTCTGTGGCGCCAATGCTTTCATCGTCATCATCATCATCATCATAGTCATCATCATCATCATCATCGTCGTCCATCATCGTCATCATCATCATCGTCATCATCTTTCCAGCCGTATGAGTACGAACATTATTGTCATACCTTCTACCGCCAGAATCATCGTCATTATCATCGCTCACAGCATTGCTCACCATCAAAACCACCCTCATCATATTTCCGTTCGTACTCAGGATCATCGACATCGGCGACGACGTCGTTGTCCATAGCAACTACCACCATCACCACCATCAATACCACTATCACCAATCATCACCACCAACCGCCACCAAATGATGCCACAACCACCACCATTGGCTTCACCACCATTGGCTTCAACTTCACTCAACGCTATCACTACCATTTACACCAAAGTCAATCAGCCGCAACCAAACACCTTCAATCCCACCACCTCCACATCACTTTAACCATTACCGTGCCGATGCCAGCAGTTAATAGTTCGATGGCGAGTCTCCAATTTCTTTGCTGGTCAGTTTTTCGGAGTTGTTGTCGATCAAAGTTCGAAATAAGTTCTTGGCCTTGAACCCCACCACCTCGACCTCATCAGACTTCAGCTTTCAACGTAACGCTATTCATCAAGGAAACAACGCCGATGCCAGCAGTTAATAGTTCGATGGCGAGTCGGCCAATTTGGATGGATGCTGGTCATGGATCTTTGGATGGATGAGATTGTTGTCGAGCAGAGTTCGAAATAAGTTCGTGGCCTTGACCTTCCCATCGACCTCGACCTCATCAGACTTCAGAGCTTCGTCAACGTAAGTCTGCGCTATCCTTCATGGATTTATGAATGGGAAACAACGAACTCTTGGGTTAACTGGACACCAATGGATGGTAGTATCGACAGTCATCTGCGTGGATTTGGGATTGATGGAGAGATGGTTGAATGGATTGATATCTTTGGTATGAATGGATGGATGGATGGTGAATGACTTTAGTACGGTTGGATGGAGGGAGAGAGATGAGGAGATATAATCAGTGGCATCTACCAATGGTGGGGTTTGGAGAACGATCTCCATCGACGGACGGACATAAACTGGGGGTTGGATGGATGGATGGGGGTTGTTCTCCCAATCCAGGTGGGGGATGGGTTAGACGATGGATATAATCATCTCAGATCGTCTTGCCGCCCTGTCCCACGTACAGTACCCTCCTGTTTAAAGCCCGATCTAAACATGGCCTTGTCTCTGAGCATATCCTCCGTATTCTAAATTCCAATTGTATTTCTAATATATGGATCTCCCATTCCACGGAATTGCATGGAATCATTCCCAACCTTTGACACGTCTTCCAGGCGTCGAAGAACTGTCTGTAGAGTGGAGTTCGGTAGATGGCGTACCAGGGAAAGGCAAAGAGAGTCTTCTGCGCGGCGTCGAATATTTCGTCCACTGAACGAATGACTCGATCTGCATCGGAGTCTGGCGGGATCACAGGCTCCAGGCAACCGATGCGTCCGTGGAAACAAACCACTCCAAACGCTACACACATCCACAATTCCACACCAAAAATGGAAGTAGTAAAGTCGCACCCGAAACTTCCGAAAGACAGAGTATAGCCTAATGCGTTTTTCACCTCCAAGATAATTAAATAAACTGCTACGAAGATTCGGAGATGGTATCATTGCGCATAGACAAATTATGTATTTCAATCTTAAACTGTTCACAGTTTTCGTAAAATTTTATTCGGTTTTAATAATTTCTGCTACAAATTTTTTAAGTGAGCATTTTGGTCTGCTGTACAACTGTTCATGCAAGTTTAATTTGTGTTCAAATGCTGTAATTTTCAGACTCCTCAGAATTTTTCCTTTTCACATTACCATAGAACTGAACAAGTAACAATTAGTAGTCAAGTCGCGTCAGAATAAGGTTGTGTATATTTTCAGCGTTCTTGATTCTAGAGTAGGCCTACTGCTAAATGTGTACAAATGTTTAATATGTACAACTGTATTTGAAAACGTCCTACTTCCAGAGTTCAATTGTGCAGACAGAACAGAACAACAGCGCTGAGTAAATGTGTGTGAAGGATTGCTCAAGCTTGGTTTAATAAATTTGAAAAAGCAGTTAATCAACTCGGTGTTCCTACCTTCCATCGTGTACTTGGGAAGGAGTCTGGTGATGTCTTCTTCGAGTTTTCCAGATCCTTCGTCGAGTTTTCGGCTGAGGAGTCGAACGAAGTCGTCGGCCACTTGGTTCTGGACTGGGAGGTAGACATGGGCCGCTCCAGGGGACATCATCGATTGTTGAATGCCCTGACGCACCCTCCACCACGGCTCACCGTTTCTTCCAGGCACGGGCAGAGATACAAAGATATTCAGATTCATGCATACATGCACGCCAATAATGACATAAACGTAATCTCTCTCTCATGCATACATGCATACACAGACAGACAAACATACTGACATACAAGCAGATTAGGGACTTGCGAATCACAAATAATTTATAATCTGTCGAATCGAATCTAGGGTAAAGGTTAGAATTGGAATCGAATCTCGAATCGAATCAGCGGGTAGCGGTTTGATATTCCTGTAGTGCCTTCTTGATAGCACTGGCATGTCACATTAACACAGCAAGCTTACATGTAGGATAATACATTCATCTATCGATCATAAAAATTACAACTTTTAGCCTACAACAACTTGCTGAATGCAGACGCTAAACAAATAATGTGTCACGTGACGAAATGTTATTCAATTCCATTTCAAACCTGATGATAATCTTGTTGTTGTTGCTGCTGCTGCTGCTGCTGATGATGATGATGATGATGATGAATGATGATGATGATGATGATGATGATGATGATGATGATGATGATGATGATGATGATGATGATGATGATGATGATGATGATGATGATGATGATGATGATGATGATGATGATGATGATGATGATGTGATGATGAAGACAAATAACGATGATGAATACGAAGACGAAGATGATGATGGCGACAATGCTGTTGATGATGATAATTCTCCCACAAAGTATGGAGCAGGGAACTGCGGTTCTTACAGTGGTACGAATCCGAAAGATACTTTTTCCCTCTTTGAGGCAACGGTGATAAGAGGAAGTGTAGGACGCACGGGGTATTTGCCCTCTGCTCTGTAGACGGTCTCGATGTCGGCTGGGTCAAACAGGTTGACGATGTGTTGACCCATCTTCTCCTTGTAGATTTTCCCATACACGGCCAGGTTCTCTCTCTTGGCCACGTGCATCCGCTCGAAACTGAATCGACCTTCAACGACCACAAGGTCAAGACAACGCGCTGTGTAAACGGTATCAGATGCAAGCAAGGTGTTTTTTAAATATAGGATACCGGCAAAGATGTATATTTAGGTCCTATTTTTCATTATAACGTAATCGTAATGAAAGATTGTCATGTGAACAAGAATCCATGAAATCCTGAAGCCCTACGTAGGGAAAAGCTGAAGGCGCAAGGCACCACTTTCCAAAGCGAGCGCTTTGGCAAGTCAGAAAGGGCGCCAAGTGAACAGGAATCCATTAGACCAGGGAGATAGAGACAGCGTTCTCTTTCGTCGTAACTACAGGTCATGAAGTGGCGCTATATCAGTGGCAAGAAAGAATGAATGAATAGATGGATGAGTAAATAAACGGAGAGTTGAGTGATGCAATTAAGTTTTCTTCGTGCGTTTTGTAAGTCTCTCATCGGGTTTAAATATGTATGACTGTGCCTGTGCCTGTCTGTTGGTGTGTGTTTCTGTATGACACTCTGTCTGTGTCTGTGTCTTTGTCTGTTTGTGTGTGTGTGTGTTCGCCTGTCGTGTGTAACCCTTGAGAACTGTCTGTGTATCTCCATATCTGTTTCTCGGCGCCTCTGTTTCTGTCTGTCTCTGTGAGTCTCTGTATCTTTGTCTGCCTCTTTCTCTGTCTCTGCATCTTTCTCTGTCTATTACTTTGTCTCTGTCTGTGTCTCTGTCTCTTTGCCGGATCTGTCTCTCCGCGGGTGGTTACTCCCTCCTCCTCCTCCTTCCGTGTAGGTGTTAAACTGGTGGAAGAGTAGGATGATCGGCGATGCTCTTACCAAACCTGGAGTAGTCGAGCAACGATCCGATCAGAGGCCATCCCTTCGGACCAGGAATCGCACTGAATGGCTTCGGCATCTCGTCACCAACTGATGAGGACAAACGACAAGGACAAACGTTATCGTCAGAGGACAAAGTATCAACTGTCCTCGATCGCCCACAAATGACCAGGTCCGCTAAACCACTGAAACCATGGGCGACAAAGTACACAGCGCGAGGCAAGGTGACGAGGGGAAAGATGGAATTGGGTTAAGTGGGATAGGATATAGGATAGGACAGGGTGTAATCGAAATGGCTCTGAAATTACCTTTCCCATGAATTCGGCAAATTTTTGGTCCCTTCACCATCCTTGTCAATCATCCATCATCATCTGCCTCAGGCTCCTCTGCCTATCACCCCTCGGGCTTGCCACTCAAAACTGAAGTCTCACCTCTTCAAGAATTCCTACCCCGACTCATCTGATCCTCCACCTTCCAATTCTAGACTTAAACGACACCTGCCTTAAACAGCTACTCTGCCCCTCTGGCAACCGGACTTGTATCTCCTTCTGACTATCCCTTTGGACAGCCCTCTGACTCGACCCAGCGCTCGTGAATAACCTGGTGCCCTGAGCTTGGTTTTCGATTGGACTTTATAAGTTTGGGAGTTTACGATTACGATTCTTGATATCTAAAGACCACATTTCCACCGAAGTTGTTTCGTTGCGAGTACCAGCCAAAGAAAACCACCTGTCGTTGCTGTTTTCTATTTCTTTCGTCATTCAGTTGCGGCTGTGTCAGCTTGATTATCTTTCATTAAACGAATATTGATTGATTGCATATCCATTCCACGTATACATGATTGGATATTGAAATTCATAAATTTGGGTTGAAATGTTTTCTTTACCGAACAAGATGTTGTGTAATGTAAAGACATTTTCTTGCGCAAATGAAAACCTGCGATATTCTCAGCGCTACACGAAATCTATACGTTAGCGAGGGGACCTCATACACTGTTACAGTAGCCTAGTGCTACCGGTATATCAAAAATGAAGTGCGCGAGAACCAGGTTTTTGGTCGATTTTTGATGTCAGGCCAGATTCTCGAAGATTCATAGAAATAGCACATATAACGTGTAATCTTTTAAATGTAAATCCCATGAGCTTTAATCCTGAGTTTATGAGAGCCTACCTTCCAATGAAATGTCTACAGCCTTTTTGCTTAGTCTCGATTTGTAGCGAGGTTCTACCGTTTGTCCAGGTTTCTTTATAGGTCAACAGCTGCTGCGTAAGGAGTCGTTTCATTCATCGCGAAGGTCTATTCTTAAAGCGTATACAATTGCAGTAGACCTGCATCTACATAAGGTCTTTAAAAGGCTGAAGATGCCGCGACCCTTTACTTCGACTTCACACACCTCCACACCTCTTCAAAGAGATGCAGCGAAAGAATGTGTTCCATTACATACAGTGTTTGAGGGCAACATAGATGCGCATCAAAAGCCATTAGCCTAGTAGGCCTGTTTACACTTACAGGCTATTCGCCTGAGGTGACCCGTTACGGGGCTGTGCGGGTGAAGCAATCGATACGCGTTGTTGCCCATGCATGCGACGTCATTGTATTTATTCATTCATTACGAAGATTTATATAGCGCTTCTTCAGGTTACTAATCAGAAGCGCTCGCGACCCCAGCACGGCTGAAAAGGACAGTTCTGAGGCAATGAATAGAAAGATTCAGTGGATTCTGGAAAGCAAGCGCAGCGCCAAAGGGAGCCCGTTCCAGAGCGAGGGGCCAACCACTGAGAAGGCGGATTCTGCTTAGTAGCTGTGCGGGCGAAAGGGACGATGAGCAAGGGTTGCCAGATTTCGGAATTGCTTGGTCGCGAAACCAAGTCAAAAAGTAGCCCAAAAGTCGCGAGCTGAGCAGTAAATGAAAGCATTAACAAATTTTTGCTACGCACGTCAATATACATACTTTAGGGCCAAGACACGTGATGAAACCATTGACGTAAAATTTAAATGGCAGACTGCTTAGTGCTTACCGTAGACTAGTCCGTACTCCCTAGAGCATGCATTTATTGCTAAGTAAGCAACACCGCCTTAGAATAGTATCTAGTAAGAGTGACCTATTAGCCTAATTCGCCCAATTTATGAGAATTCATAATGTCGCCGTCGCGACCGCGGGACCATTCAAAAGTAGCCCAAATATCGCGAGGTCGCGAGGACGAAATTTTCAGTCGCGAGCGCAGAAAAGTAGCCCAACTCGCGCTTTTCGCGACGACCTGGCAACCCTGGCTCTGCTCAGTAGAGCGGGAGAGAGGCCGGAGACCCAATAGGGCAGCAGAGGTCGCGTAGATAGGCGGGCGAGATACGAGATCCGCTGCTGGAGGGGAGCCAGTGAAGCACATCCAGCATATAACCTGAGACATGGCCAAATCTGGGAATGCGTATTGTATTGTATTATATTGTATTCAAACATTTATAAAAACGCCTCTAGTAGGGTGATTGTTAGCATGGTCCGAGTCCGAAGAGAAAGGGAACAGTGATGCTGTTTGCAAATTATGTCATTTAACATCAACAAAGAAACTGAATCACTTGCTATAGGCTAATGTTTTCCATAAGCTTATACTTTAAGGAAGATATATATAGGACTAGAGTCAGATTCTTAAGACGGTTCTTCCAAACATTTTGCGCTAATTATAAACATTGAATATCTACAACAAGACTTACATGTAGATTGATGGGCGTACCAAGACAATGCATAGACTTTCACAGCAATTTCAGTTTCACAATGGCGATGACGAACAACAGTCAGATGCAGTGAAATTGTTACCGTATAGATTGTATAATCTGAAGTACGTCCTGAAGGCTTTTGCAGCATCCAACAGACGAACCCCTTCCAAAATCAATGAATTGGTCGAGGCTGAAACATCACTAGAAGCTGAGGCGTACGATTAATGACACGTGATTGAAATCTGCATTCTCATTTTCGGATATAATTTGATTTGCTAGACCTAGGCCTAATTGTAATTGTAATCGAACATCTAGTGACTGATAATGAAGATCAACATTAGATTTGGAAATATAATTTAACTGGTAGTATGCTAAAATGCATCATATAAGATTTAGTTTTGCACCGAGTTTCTGGGGACGGACCCTCACCGAACGTTTCCAAAACCCTTATCCCCATTCTGCTCAGGCTCCTTCGGCACCCTGGCCCGCCACTTCACACAGGCTTGGGACTGGCACTGCCAGGGAAGGAGCAGTGGCGGGGTTTTAAAGTTAAACGTTCAACTATTTACTCGAGCGTGGTTATACTCTTCAAAACTTTACACTAGAAAGAAAAATGAACGGTTTCTCTATTCTCATTGCATTGACTGTAAAGCAAGTCTCAATCTAGTCTAACTAGTAGGCCTATCCCTACTTGTGGCTTTCGATCGACACGGCCCGTTAGCTCAGTTGGTTAGAGCGTCGTGCTAATAACGCGAAGGTCGTGGGTTCGATCCCCATACGGGCCATGACGTTTTGACAAATCCCCTACGAATTTAAGTGTCTTCGCTGTTTAACTTCATTGAATATGTCACAGCGTCAAAGGCGCCCATTGTCCTAAAGTGACGCTAAATAATATGCTAGTAACAATTTTTTTAACTCGTTGGGAAATACGGCAATGTCAATCATTGCGCTCCCAAACGTATCCGTTTCTCTAGTCGGATAGTCTTGCAGAAATACCAACGATTTAGAGGCGCAGCACGGATTTGAACTTTGGGTGTCAGTGATACTTTCCACTCGCGGCTGAAACCGAAATCTTCAAGATATCCTATCTTCATTCAACTCCTGCGCCACCACACGACCACCATCATCACCAATTGCCACTATAGCACCATGCTGTTTCCTGGGCTTGACATCCCCGGTTCTGACCTGGCACCGGAACGAACAGAGGAGTTTGGCTATTGCGGACTTGATTTGATATAGCGCCGGTGCTTGAGCTGGGCGTTGAGAAATTTTCGAAGATTTACACTACATTAGGTCTACATTCGAATAGTGCCTAATTATGGACTCTATGAAGTACCGTAATCGAGACCTTCGTATACCCCTATTATGAAATGTCCCCAGTCCACTATAAAATCATGTAGGGTACGTCGTATTCATTCATTCATTCACTGAGCTGATTACGGCTAGGTTTTGGTGTGCCATCGGTTGATGCCTTGTGCATTAGACACCGGCGCAATAGAAGTTGCTAATTACTCATTTATTTATTGCATATGTATATGATGTACAACGTCCCGGAGTGATGTGTGCACTCAAATGCCTTCATGCGCAGATGATGCGCTCCTTCACGTGCACGAGTGTATTAGGAAAATTAGATGGATTGCTTGAACTATAGGTTTAGTCTCATTGCAGCTACATGTACCATAGCTAACGTTCGAGCCAAGGATATGCACCAGTATACCATTATATATACAGCATTAGACCAACGTAATGTATACGTATGTTAACCGTATGCCACAACTGCTTCAGACACTTCTCACTGAATATTCATATTTTTCAGTTTGATCCCAGATCATAGATATTCCGTCATATATCGTAAAGGCTAACCCGATCTAACAGAAGATGCAGTTCTCCAGCACACAGTTCTTTTCACATTGTAAGCTTAGTTTAGATAACGGTTGAAGATACACTTCCCGTACATTCCCACACAGTGTTCCATTATTGGAGCACATGGTCAGTTTGTGGTAGTAAAGATTCCACGTCTTCTATCGGTTCCCACTAGCTGAAGACATGTTTTACACAAAAATACAATTTCTCCGCGGATTTGATTCCTCTCCACATGTCTTTTCTTCCAATGGTTCATTTAAACGCAACGGTTCATAATCCCCGTGAAGACAGATTGCATATGCATATATACGGAAGTTGTATCTTTCCGGCTACCACTGCTACCTCCATCCGAAGTAGGTTGGTAGTTTATGTTTGCCGACGCTATTTCATAACGAAGTTGACTGATGTCGCCCTCCTCCCTCATCCAAGCTTCGAACTGGCACCACCCTGAAACGGCGGCAACGCTGTTCTGTTCCACACACCCAAGTAAGTCACTGCATGGTCCGATGGGTGGTCACATGGTCACTATCTGGGGATGAATTTGAGTGGAATGTTGGCGTCTGGCATCGTGAAGATGCGGTTGATCATTCCAATCGGTCGATGTTCACCCACATCCACATCCAATTCGAGACGGAAGCGTTGAAGTATCTGGAAAAGAGGAAACCAGTGCAAATGTTCAGAAGCAGTTCTAAATTTTCTTCGTCAGTCAATTAGCCGTTAGTCCGCAGTCCATTGCCTTCTAGATACTGTCAGTATCTAGAAGGCTCGTTTTACCCCAAAATACTTTTTCTCCACGGCCAGTCAGTCAATCAGCTAGTCACCCATTCCCTCAGTCATTCGCGATTGTTAGATCTCGTAAACCTTGATTTTCCCAACTTCAGGTAGATTAACCAATAGATATTTGCGACTTCATAATACAAGTCATATTACTCACCTAAAACACCCTTCAATCCTCCCAGCCTTCCTATCTCCATCAGTTGTTCACGGTCCAACAACTTCTCTCAAACAGCTCCTCTTCTGCCCTAACATTCCTTCCGTCACCTCATCACTACAATTTACAAATCGCTTAATAGTCATAGCTGTTTCGCCTCTCTCTAACAAACACCCGCCAGTGTTACGACAAAATAATATCTTATCCACCCGACTAACGTACCAAAATCTCACCTCTTCCTATCTCCCCACAGGTCTTTCACTCAAAACTGAAAACACTTTTTTTCACGAATCCTATCCGATGCCTTCTCTTCCCTCACCTCCCTCTCCGTTTCAACTCTAAACACCACCCACCTCAGCCCTCTGACTCTGCCTGCCTGACCCTTTGGATCTTGACCTACAGTACTGCCTATCCAATCTGTTTTGATTAAGCACCTGTGAATAAGCTGGTTCCAGTGACTTTGCTCTTGAGGGCGCTGTAGAAATTTCGACATTACGATTACGATTAAGTTTCATTCCTCTTACCTTGATTACCGTTTACTTAATCAATGTTACCTTGATTACTTTCCTACCTGGATTACCGTCTTACCTTGATGAGAGCCAGCCAGGTTTCCTGTTCCGCAAATCTCCGTCCAATGCACATCCGGGACCCGTAACCGAAGGGCAAAATGACGAAGTTATTGACCGCCCGTAAGGTGTCGCCTTCGCCTTTCATCCATCGCTCGGGTAAGTAGCGGTCGGCATGCTTAAAGTGTTCTTCCATCAGACACATCGTTTGGAAGTTCAACCATACAAGGGTCTGATGTATTGAAACAGAAAAAACAACTGACTTTTAGAAACTGGCGTCTCAAAACCGTGAGCCAGTTACATCATTCTCTCAAGTTTGTTCAAAAAGCATAATAATTATATCCTTTACAATCTGTTTACGGTTCTTAGTGTTTCCGGGTACAATGTGCACTCTTGAACTTTGTAGCGAGGGAATTATCAAGTATACAATTGTATTCGTAATCGTTTTCGTAGCTTCAACTCAATTTCTGAAGCGTTACTTAAATGGTTATAAGCGCAAGGCATCAGTTCATTCACAAGTGCTGCGCCGTGTCAGAACGGTTGTCCAGAGATTCCACGTGAAGAAGAAAGTCTATTGTAGCCAGAAGACCAAGGAGAAAAGCAGGAAGTCTGAGGCAGAGGAGGTACTGCCGGGAATGTCGTTTAGGTCGAGAACGATTGGAATCCAGACCGGTCAATGGATTGGGTAGGAAGTCTTGAAGAGGTCGGAGCACATTTGAAGGAAAGAGTCTGAGAGGCGATAGGTCCAGATGTTGATGATGGGCGAGAGGAGTCCTTGGTGGAGAAAGCCAGATTTTGTGGAGCACCAAAACAAGAGCCTTTTAGGTGTCATTCGTGCTCATAATAGTTAAAGATCTGTCGAAATCTTTGAAAGATGGCTAGAAATTGAGTTGCTCACCCCCTTTGGAACCAGGTAGTCGCTGAGTACTAGGTCCGCACTAAGTTGTCTCATCGGTCCACCTTCAATTGGAAAATTCAACCTGAGAAAAAACATTACCACAAAAATGAAAATGTAAACAATGTAAAGTAATGTAAATCAATAACATTTCTCAGTGTCTCCGGAAAACTACGTCTTGGAGACCGACTTGTTCACCGTATCAATCGATTAGCGATCAATTAATGTCAATCAACGAACATACGTCAGTTGATATCGTCACAAATCAATCCCTCAGGAATGCCTCTGAGAGTTTGCAAAGAAAAGGCGCTCTGTGAATATCCAGATACTTACCGGAATGACTCTTTGACGCACGCCTTCAGGTACTGCATCTGGTTGAGTACTTCTGACGTCACGGGCGGACAGGAAGTGCGGTCAAGTACGGAGTCCATTTCCGACAGAAGGCGATTCTGTTTGTCAACGTTTTTGGCCAAATTGTAGAGACAGAAGCTCAGAGCATAAGCAGTCTACAGAATCCAAAGTCAAGTACCAAAAGATCATTTCTTTATCGCCACTCCATATGATCATCACCACGATCTTCTGCTCTGCATCAACGTGAACATTATTGTCATTAGCTCTACTACCAAAAGCATCATCGCCAACACCACCATCACCACCCCCATCATCATCATCATCATCATCATCATCATCAGATTCATCATCATCAGATTCATTATCATCAGATTCATCAGATTCATCATCATCAGATTCATCATCGGATTCATCATCAGATTCATCTTCAGAGTCATCACCAACACCATCTTATCGTCTTCAGGATTATCATTTTTATCTATAGGTATATATGTGGTCTTTACAAACGTCACAGTTTAACAATCTATGGAAGTGGCGATTCAATGTCACCATCACAACGATAACCACCACCTCTACCACCGTCATCACCACTCTTAACACTACTACCACCACAAAGAGTAACCACAGCCACCAATACAATCACTACCACAATCAATCTTATCATCACCCGACGACTAGCACCACTACCGCTCCACCACCGCCATCAACCTTTCCATCACCACTCCACCACCAGGTCCCAACCCCTACTACTTCTACCACCAGTGCCACCATTTGTGCCACTTCCACTATTACCGAGTCGATGCCAGCAGTGAATAGGTCGATGGCGAGTTGAACCATTTCATCGTTGGTCAGTCTTTCGGAGTTGTCGTCGACCAGAGTTCGAAGGAAGTTCGTGACCTTGACCTTCTTTCCATCGACCTCGACCTCATCAGACCTCAGAGCTTTGTCAACGTAAGTCTGCGCTATCCTTCATCAAGGAAACAACGACGATCAATGGGTATAGTCCAGTCATCTGCGTGGAGTTGGGATGGATGAATAGATATATGGGTGGATGAATGGGTGGGTGGATGGATGGATGGATGGATGGATGGATGGATGGACGGACGGACGGACGGACGGACGGACGGACGGACGGACGGACGGACGGACGGACGGACGGACGGACGGACGGATGGATGGTTGGGTGGATGGATGGGTAGGTGGATGGGTCGATGGATTTATGTAATGAAATGGACGGATAGACGGATTAAAAAATTGAATTTTGAAATGGATGGAGGGCTTTAATGGAGGTTTGGTGGATGACGATGAGATTACTGGTTGGAGATAGGTAAGTAAGAAATATCTCTCCATCAGAATTGGAGAGGGTGCTCGGCCTTGTGATGTACATTGTACAGCAAGTCTCTTTAAACACCGATATACAAACGACCTTGTTTCTGGGCATATCATCGAGACCTAACTTCCAATAGTTAGTATCTATCTATCTATCTATCTATAGAATTTATATAGCGCCCCTTCAAGATAACTACTCAGAGGCGCTCCCGATCCAGGTCCGGTCAAAGAGGAAGGTCTTAAGTAGTCTATAGAAAGATTCAGAGAGGTCTCGCGTTATATGTTATATTCTAACATCGAGACCATGATGTGATGTTATGGTTGCCAACCTTTGACACGTCTTTGTGGCTTCGAGAAACTGTTGGTAGAGTTGAGTTCGGTAGATGGCGTACCAGGGAAAGGCGAAGTTGGTCTTCTGAATGGCTTCGAACATGTTGTTCACTGATCCAATGACTCGATATGCGTCGGAGTCGGGAGGGATCAAAGGCTCCAGGCAACCGATCCGCACATTGAAACAAACCGCTCCAAACGCTACAGATAACCCAATTAAGAGAAGGAAATTAATTATTAAAGTGCACTTCAAAGAGAATTTAATCTGTTTCTCCTCGATAAGTATTAACCCGTTATTCTGAAAAGAGAGATTCATTTAAATGCAGCATTTTCCTACGAGATAGCCTATAAAATATGTTATTCTCTTTCACCGTTCTTCTTTGAAAAAATTGAACGTATAATTGTCCTTGATTTGAGAGGATTAAATGCTCTGTTATTATTGAAAATATGATAATTTATCTCAATTCGAGAGATTAGATCTATAAAATACATTATTCTCCTTCTAAAGAATGCGATGTCATTTTACTTAGAGAAATGTGCTACTGTCTGAGAGAACAATAAAATGTGTAACCCTCCTCAAGTAAATAAAATGTTAAATCGAATTTAACTCGAATGTTATGCCTACTGAAATTTTATTTGAATTTAAAGCTAATTCCACAATTCGATATCAATTTGCATTTAACTCGAATTTTACATAAATGTAGCTGAAATTTTTTACCTTTTAACTCGAATTTAACTTGGCTTAGAGAGCGACCTGTTTTAACGCTTTGTTTATAATACCTATTGGCCGAGTTGCGTTTTAAAGAGATTCTACTGTACGCAGTTGCAAGATGTTTAAGAGTCGAAAGTGGGCCGCCAACGATAACCCCATAAATCATTGTGCAGTAAACAGCTGGGGGCATGGGAGCGGGGCCTCGTTGACAGTCCAAGTAAGCAAACCATCGGGCAAATGCTACTGAGAACATTTCAGAGTGGGCTGACATTTACGACTCTGGTGGAATGCGAGGTCGTCGACACAGTGGGAGAACTGAAAACATACAGATCTCAGCAGGTCTATGCGCTCCAAAAGTCAAACTGAGGTCCCTGTTTTTTCTATAGAGCAACTAGTCTTTTTTTCAATTTATATTTACATTGTATTTACGCTTAATTAAAATTAGGGCTGTTAACGATTGATTTTTATAAATAGTTGACTATTCAAGAATTAACGATTAATTAATAGTTATTTGTGATGAAATATATTTTTAAAAGGTAATGATAAATGCAAAATTAGCAGTTTTCGTTGTCTTCTTTTAATAGTATTTTTAATAGTTATTGCTAGTCAGTAGTTATTTGTTCATATTAGTAGTCTTGTTTATGTTTTTAAGTTCAACAGTCTTTCTTCAACCAATTACGTAAACAAACCAGCATGCGAACACTGCTAGGTTCCAGTGAACAGCGTGTTTTGTTTACAATATAACCGGCTGAGCCAAAAAGTCTCTCACATGGAGATTATGGGCTATAATCCCGGGTAACCGGCGCACCGGTTCGAATATAACAAGTGGTCTTCGATTAATCGTTAAAAATAAACTTAATCGTTAAAATTAATTAATTAATCGTTAAAAATAAATTTAATCGTTAAAATTAATTAATTAAAATTAATTAATTAAAATTAATTAAAAATAAATTTAATCGTTAAAATTAATTAATTAATCGTTAACTTCCTCAGCCCTAGTTCAAATATAGTTTTGTGTGGTATGTCTCTTTCAAATTGCAGAAAAGCAGTTAACCCACTCTGTGTTCCAACCTTCTACCGTGTACTTGATAAAGCAGTAACCCCATCGGACATTCCTACCTTCCATCGCGTACTTGGTGAGGATTTTGGTGATGTCTTCTTCCAGTTTTCCAGATCCTTCGTCGAGTTTTCGACTGAGGAGTCGAACGAAGTCGTCGGCCACTTGGTTTTGAACTGGAAGGTAGACATGGGCCGCTCCAGGAGGCATCATCGACTGTTGAACGGCCCGACGCACCCTCCACCACGGTTCACCGTTCCTTCAAGTCACGAACAGCATTACACAAAGAGATACAGATATCAGATGAGACATATAGACATACATACATACATACATACATACATACATACATACATACATACATACATACATACATACATACATACATACATACATACATACATACATACATACATACATACATACATACATACATACATACATACATACATACATACATACATACATACATACATACATACATACATACATACATACATACATACATACATACATACATACATACATACATACATACATACATACATACATACATACATACATACATACATACATACATACATACATACATACATACATACATACATACATACATACATACATACATACATACATACATACATACATACATACATACATACATACATACATACATACATACATACATACATACATACATACATACATACATACATACATACATACATACATACATACATACATACATACATACATACATACATACATACATACATACATACATACATACATACATACATACATACATACATACATACATACATACATACATACATACATACATACATACATACATACATACATACATACATACATACATACATACATACATACATACATACGTTCATGCAATGTCTCTAGATCATAATTTCTGCAATTCTTTTGCCCAACTATTTAATGGCAGAGCATGGGTCAGTCGCAACTGCGCTTGGTAAAATTTGTCACTGCCCATAGATAGTCACCGCATCAGAGGAAGAAGAGGAGGAAGAAGAGTAGGAGGAAGAGGGAAAGGAAGAGGAGGAGAAAGAGGAGCGGGAGGAGCAGGAGGAGAAGGAGAAAGAGAAGGAGGATGGAAAAGGAAGGGAAGGAGGATGCTTGAACTCGCACACGGTATGGGTGAAGCCTTTGGCCACGCTCCGAATTGCACCAAATTTTACCTGGTGATACCTGGGACCGAATATGATTAATTGCGACTATTCCCGACTTCGGGAAATGACCAGAAAATTTTTTATGAATTTTTACATTCTATCGGAATCACTGTTATTAACGTTGTTTACCTATACCGGAAAACGCTCAGATGACATGCGCGGCTCTCTACCGTAGTTCAACAAATGCTAAAGAACGGTTTCATAGCGCTATAATTAACGCAGTGTGTATACATAACGTCAGAAAAACTGTGATAGTCATGGCATTGAAAAATATTATTATTACCATATTTATATAAACATATGATTATTTATATTATGTAATAATAATTTATATTGTGATAAATGTCAATTATGACTGTCATTTGTAATTTTAGATTTATTACAATATATTTTTAAAATATGTTACAAGAAATTAATGCTTTGCTAATTACTATTATTATTACTTATTTCAAGTGGAGCTTTATGCATTTTTAGTTTATATTTGAGTGTCAATAGTTGGAAATAACCAGATAATCATAGAATTTGATTGCAGGTAAATGAAATTCAATATTTCATGCTGCAGGCCTGTGCAAGTAACTTAGAAACTGAATATTAATTGTAAGAAGCTCTTGAAGCGAAAAAGTTTTACCGTAACGGGAATGTGAAAGTAGACAGGTGGTATATCACTTGGTAAACTATTTATTGCACATGTGTTTTTTGACAAACAATGCAGTACAAGTAACAAGTATGTCACAAACGAAAATTAATGCAATAGAAGTATTTCAAATACTATTTAATTTAAAGTATTGAGCACAAGTATGCTACAATTAATCGTTAATGGAACTAAGTAACCGCATTTCTGGATAGATATCGCTAATTATTGATCCGTGCGTTCTCTTGAACGATTTCTGACCTGAAATACGCGTAGCCTAAACATGGCGATATCGACCCAGTTTGCACGAATTTTCAAAATTTTGATAAAATCTCAAGTTGTCCTCAACAGTAACTGGATTCTATTTAAAAATTTGGTTATAATAGTAATTGGCAACGCATTAATTTAATTTATTGTAACATATTGTAATAATTATAGCGCTGTAAAACCGTTATTATCAAAGCGCTATAGCATTTGTTTTACTACGGTAGAGAGCCGCGCATGTCACCCGAGCGTTTTCCGGTGTAGGTAAACAACGTTAATAACAGTGATTCCGATAGAATGTAAAAATTCATAAAAAAATTTCTGGTCATTTCCCGAAGTCGGGAATAGTCGCAATTAATCATATTTGGCCCCAGGTATCACCAGGTAAAATTTGGTGCAATTCGGAGCGTGGCCAAAGGCTTCACCCATACCCTCGCACACTCCGAGTTACAGAGCAAACACTGAGTACACTCGATGCCGATGATGGTGGTTACTATGACAACGCTGATTATGACATCCATAAGGGTGATGACAACGATAAAAACGACGACGACAACGATGATGATGTTTACGATGACGATGACGATTGTGATGACAACGACGATTAGGATGATAAAAAGCGAAGACTACTTCAGGAAGCGCTGGTTCTTACAGAGAACCGAATCCCATGGGTTCTTTGTCCCTCTTTGACGCAACGGCGATCAGTGGCATTACAGGCCGCACGGGGTATTTGCCCTCTGCCCTGTAGACGGTCTCAATGTCAGCTGGATCGAACAGGTTGACGATGTGTTGACCCATCTTCTCCTTGTAGATTTTCCCATACACGGACAGGTTCTCCCGCTTCGCCAAGTGCATCCGCTCGAAACTGAATCGACCTTCAACGACCACAAGGTCAAGACAACGCGCTATATAAGCGATGTCAGATGCAGGCAAGGGCGATATATTTAGGGATACATACAAGCATGTATACTTCCAACTTCTCATTAACAGCTATCGTAATCGCGAGCTCCGATATTTCCTAAAGCGCTACTTAGAACTTAAGAGGAAAACATCAGCCAAGAGACGATCGCTGCGACAGGTCAGAGGGGTTCCCAGAGGGATAAGAAGACAGTGTTCTCTTAGGCTGGAGCTAGAGAAATGGGATTGCCTCCAAGTAGATATCTTAAAGTGGCGCTATATCAGTGTCAAGAAAGAATTAATGAATGGATGAATAAAGTAAACATTGCAGAGAAGAAAATAGACTCATTGGATCTTTATATGTGTGTGTTTTTGTGCCTGTCTGTCTGTCTCTCCCTCTCTCGGTCTCTCCCTCTGTGTTTTTCTCTCTCTTGGTGTTATTTATCTTTCTTAACCTGTCTCAGTCTGACCTCTCTGTCTCTCTGTGTGTCTGTCCATACATCTGCTTGCCTTTTTCTGTCTAGCCTATTGATTTGTCTGTCTCTGTCTTTGCGCCTGTCTCTCTGTCTCTCTGCCGTGGTGGCTTATTCCCCTCCTTCGTGTAGGTGTTAAACTGGTGGGAGAGTAGGATGATGATCGGCGATGTCCTTACCGAACCTGGAGTAGTCGAGCAACGATCCGATCAGAGGCCATCCCTTCGGACCAGGAATCGCACTGAATGGCTTCGGCATCTCTGACGAGGACAAAGGCCAAGGACAGACAATCTCGTCAAGGACAAACGATCCACTGCCCTCGATCGCCCACAAATGATCACGTCACCTAAACCACTGAAACAGCCAAGGGTGATATAGTTAACCGTTTAAGGCTCACTGAAGTGATGATAGGATGGGATATAGCGGAGCATAGAAAAGGGTAAGGTAGGATAGGAATAGATAGGCTAATGGTAAATAGGATAAGGTCAAGGTCAGGTCAAGAAATTTCATAGTAGAAGTTGGATATAAGTGATGAAACCATAGTATTGATGCTAAATCACTGCAATAAAACAAGAATTTGGATGAGCGATAAAACATGGCTAATATATGCATAAAATAATTTACGACTCTAAACTACACGTTAACCGGTAGCCTACCTCTGTTTGATTATTGTTAAATCGTAACTTTTATGGCGCCGATGTGCATGACACAAGGCCTCAAACGATGGTGCACCGAAACCGAGACGTTTTAGAAGTCAACATTGAGAGTATCGGCCTAATGAGTCAGAGAAGCCTTCGATGGTTGATTGGTCGGTTCAATGATATATGATCAGATTCGCGCCAATCCACACTGAGAAAACGAATGTAACTCCTCATTGAATGTAATCCTGATTGTCAGAAGCCAACGTGTAATAAAAATCCATAACCATGTCAATAGCTTAACCATGCATCAACGCAACGAGAGTTTAGATCTAACCGCCGTTTCATCCCACTTCCTTACATATCTGCAACTGCATCAACAACATTTGGTTTGTTTTCTTGCAACAGTCGACGACCCTTTCAACCTACTTTTCAACGCATACAACTGGAGGCCCAGATACATAGCAATTATAAATTAATCAACTCTACAACTAATCACAAACGTGCGCCAGTATAATAATTATGTGTATCGCATAACACCGCCTCTTCATATGCGTGCAACTTGAACGAGCCTGCATATACGCATACCTTGGTGTATACGCTCGTAGGCCTGTATACCTAGGCTATTCGCTACAAGTGGATCTTTATAAGACCGTGCATATGTATATACGTATGCTTGCATGTGTATGCCCTCTTGCCCATTGTAAAATGGCGCCATCTGCGTAAGATAGTAGATAGCGGCCTCGAAATTTACGATAGTCAGAAGCGAGGCAATTGGCAATTCATAAGTATGAGCATACAACGCTTTATATCGGCCACAGGAAGCTATCTGCATTGTAAATTATGGTGCATTGTTTACTAAAGGTCGTTAGACCAACCTAGAAAGTTATATACGGAGATCCAATAGCCTAAACATTGCATAGACCCTATCTGTTCCTAATCGTTGTATATATAGGCCCTATATGTACATTTCATATACATGTACATGTATGTATATGTATATATACATATATATATATATATATGCAACGCTTCTATGAGGTACTTGAAATGCGCTATTTTAAGTGCCTTGATAACTTAGCATACATGGATCTGTACTTTTCATATATATATATATATATATATATATATATATATATATAAAGTATTATAGAAATAGCCGATACAAGTAATCTATATTTGTGTATTACTAAGTGTACACACACGCCCACACACACAAACTCACACACATAGGTCAAGAGATCTGTTTATTTCTTTTATTATTGCCTGCAGATGGCTGGTTAAGAAACCTTCGAAAAGGTCGCAAGTCACCATTACGTTGGAATCGAACCATACATGTAATGTAATGTAATGTAATATATATATATATATCTTCGTTTATTATAACCAATCAGGCTGGCAAACCGCAGCTCAGTACAAACAGGATACATTAATATAGGAAAAGAAAAGAGGCTGAAAAGACCTAGGCATTAGGTTCACCGATTAAGTTAAGTTTTGATAAAGGGATAAAGTAATGTAATGTAATGTAATGTAATGTAATGTAATGTAATGTAATGCAATGGCCATGTGAAACTGGTGTTATCGACCGATTGCAGCTCTAATCTAGTCACACGTTTATCATTTAACGTCTGGTCTGATTTGTGAGAATTTAAGAGAGTTTCAAGTTTCATTATCTTACGAGATGTTTCGATACTTTTTAGACGTGTCGATATTTCTTTGAATTTTCCGAGTGCTTACGAGACTTTCAAGACTTTGCTAGATTTTTCCGAGTTTTACGAAAGTTTAGGAAATTCGCCGTTAGGTAGCACGTCTCAAAATCTGACAGAAATGGCGCAATTGGCTTACAAGGTTGCAGAGCGTGTCAGCGCTCAATGCCAGACCCTGATTATAGCGTAATAATAAGCCTAGTTCCAGATCGTAGCGTCACACAATGAAGATTTAATTTCGTATTAATTAATAGTGCCTCTAAATTGTCCTTATCTGTGTTAAGCGATCTTTTGCTAGGATATTAAACTCTACTCAGTGAGTCTGTGCAGCTGTTTTCGGCGAGGGACTTTGATCCGTACACAAAGCAATAAAATTTGTACGTCAAGTTAACGAAAGTCTGTTGCCCTACAACGCCCACAGGAAGCTTTCAGGCGGTCCTAGTCAGAAGTTTAAGTAGGCTAGCGATCAGTAATAGGCCTAGTAGTTTCAGTTTAACGATACTGCCTGGTAACAAAGATCATTAGCGTCGCCCTCCCCCTTCATTCAGCATGATCCAGGCTTGGGACTGGCACTACCAAAGTACGAGTAGTGGCAGAGTTTCAGTAATATAATCATAATCCAAAAAGTTATATATACTGACACGGTGTATTCGAATTGGTTTATACCTTTGCCTACTTGGACATGATTCCCTAGCGGCAGGGTGAGAATTGGCGGGGGGTTGGGGGTTCAACCCCCTAGTCTTTCTTAAGATCCCATAGTAAAGTCTACATTTCACACCAAAACTGCACATAAATTAACGTCTAACCCCCCGCCCCAGTTATTTTTACAATTCCCATACTGACCTGGAACGGAAACGTGAGGACTTATGGGAGGGTTTAGCCTGTTTCCTTTAGTGAACTGTCTCAAACGAATTAGCATGAGCGTCCCCAGGAATTTTTGTGACATGATTGTGACTAGCGAGGGTGCCGAAAGCAACCGATCACGTCACGGTCACCCTCGGCGCTAGCTCCCACGATTAGGGGTTTGGCGCGGATCCCAGCGCTTTTGGAAGTAGTTGACATGATATGGGCCTATTGTTAGCGTTCTGGCATCTCGTTTTAACTTTTTAAGCTATATTCGAACGTTTATTTCAAAACAAAAACCGCAAAAATTCAGTGCTTTAAATTTGTTAGGTAGCCTAATCTTCACAAGTTTGGATACAAATTAAAATGTGAAAACCTCATATGAGCCATTCATTGCTAAAACTAGGATGATCATTAAATTTTTATGACTGAAGTCTGAATCTTATTCTTGAAATAACAATGCAAATCAAGGGAGGAGTAAATGCCCCCCCCCTCTGCGGACGCTCATGCGAATCAGGAACAATGTCACTGAAAAAGAGATCGAGTGGTCACTATAGTCTTCGATGGAAGCTAACTTGGTTAACAACTCGCGTGGTCTGGTTCGTCACTTTGCAAGTTATCAGTGCATCTTCTGCGTCTCCGAGACGCCTAGTCAGAGTAACGAGGACGAGAAACCCGATGTTCTTACCTTTAGTGTCCAATGTTCTAATCTCTACTGTTGTTTTGGCGAAAAGATTCACTCTCTGGTTCTCTGGTCTAAAACCTTCGCTCAGGTTAAGTGGCAAATCCTTTTACGACAGTCAACAGTTTCTACATGTTGGAGAATTTCTGCGACTTTACGATCGAGGCCAAAGTATGAAGAGGAGCTCTGTGCAAGCAATGGCTGGCGATAAGAAAGATGGATCTAGGTCCAAAGGGGCAACGACCGGATGAGGGTCAATCGCCTGTTTATGGATTTTAGATGTTTCTGTCTGTTCGTATGTCTGTTCGTATGTCTGCTTGTGTATGTCTGCATGTTTTTGTCTTGGCCTATGCGTTTCAATAGAGACCTTAAGTCTGTCTGCCTGTTTTTGTCTTGGCCTATGCGTTTCAATAGAGACCTTAAGTGTTGTGTGACCATTGTGAGAAAGCAGAGGAAAAGAGTACTTTGCATATGCAAACTGAAGATGGTTATTTATCTTCAGAACTTCTGCAGAGAGAGAGAGAGGAGAGAGAGAACAGAGACAGAGAGAGACAGAGAGACAGAGACGCCTCGACAGAGAAGACAGACAGACACAGAGACAGACAGACAGACAGACAGACAGAGACAGAGACAGAGACAGAGAGAGAGAGACAGAGAGAGACAGACAGAGAGACAGAGAGACAGAGAGAGAGAGACAGACAAAGAGACAGAGACAGAGACAGAGAGAGACTGAGAGACAGACAAAGAGACAGAGACAGAGACAGAGAGACAGACAGAGAGAGACAGAGACAGAGACAGACAAAGAGACAGAGAGAGAGACAGAGAGAGACTGAGAGACAGACAAAGAGACAGAGACAGAGACAGAGACAGAGACAGACAGAGACAGACAGAGACTGAGAGACAGACAAAGAGACAGAGAGACAGAGACAAGACAGACAGACAGAGACAGAGAATGAGACAGACAGACAGACAAGAGAGAGAGAGGCAGACTTATAGTCAGCCAGAAAAAGGGATTCAAGCAGGCGCGCATACAAGCTAGCAGGTAGACAGACCTACACAGAAGCACATAGGCAGGAAGGCAGACAAGCAGGTAGACCTAGGCAGAGGGACGGACAGACCCCGAGGTACCTGGATGATTTGGTACCGTAGCGTATGTGTTCGTCTCCCTGAGACTGCTCCTGTGTAACGGCCATGGGCAAGTTGTTGACGCGCGATCGCCTCTGTCACCAAGCCACAGCGTTGGTAGCGCCTTCGGCTGGAGGTTAAAGGTCGCTGGGCAATTTTCTTAGCCTCGGCATATAAGGGCGGGTGGCCAATCCTCTGCCTCGCCGTCTCATCTTCCCACCGACATGGTGCGATCAGTGTACTCGTTATATCAGAGTTCGCTAGGGGGCGATGGTGGCGCAGATATCTAGAAGCAAAATATTTCAACACATTGGGAAAAAGTAGGCGTAGAAGATGATAGCGGAGTCGTCTGTTACTCGCTAGATGGCGACTGTATTGCTTTGCGCCAGCGTTTGCATAATATGCTTTCATGTCTGCCACCATTGCAAAAAACACCATGGAAACCGATCCAGGAATTCTGTTGCTGGTCATTCAAGCTGTGTAACTCAATTCAAGATTGTAATTAGAAAGTAATAAAGCGCCAATTCGAGAAAAACTAATCCACTGCGGGGTCACACTGTACAACGGGGTAGGGGGTTTGACTTGGACTGAAGGCAATTCGCCCAAAATTAATAGTCTTCTTCATATTTGGAATTTTGCAGTTCAAATGGAATTACTTTCTACCATTTAATAATCCTGACTTATTCCGACTGTTGTTAGCTGTTTTGTAAGGTGCCCTTGCAACAGTATGGCCGTGTTACGGCACCATATAAATTGTCGTAATTATTATTATTAATAATCAGCAACTTCTATAGGACCAGTGTTCAATGTACAAGGATCTGTGTGCAGTGCTAATGCCACAAGACATAAAGGCCCTATGCAACAAGTTTCATTCTGACTTCTGAAAAGGCGCTCTAATAAATCTGCCGCCTCAACGAGTCTGGCCCAAGAACTGATCAGGGTCTTAAGAGGGCAGTTCCCTAAACTAGCTCCACCTTGAGAGGCGGCAACATGTACAATGTAGCCTTGCCCTATGAAAGCAGGTGGCCAGTCCTCTCCCCTGCTGTCTGATCTTCCCACTACGGTCAGTGTACGGCTGAGTTGTCTAGGGGCACTGGTGTGAAGCAGAAATCTAGATTTGAAACCCAACTCTTATGACTGATATTCCAGCAGAATTGCCAGTAAAAATATCAACCTTACAATGGAAAAATCCTGAGAAACTCCAAAAAGGTTATAAACACTATTAAGAATAGTTAAACCAAATACATGTATTGAAGAAAATTTCTTAATCTGGGAAGTTTGACGGTGTTGTTATCATAGCCCACAAAGCATTAGTTTGTTTACGCAAAACCACTTTCCAAATCACAGTACTTTACACAGGACTGGTCCTACGATCAATCAACCACCTCCAGCTCAATAGAAACACTTTTTTCACTTAAATTTTTTTATTCACTAACTAATTAATCAGTAAATTAATTCTACATCTCAAGTTCTGTCACAAAACAAAAATGTGAATCCAAATTCCGTTGGTCAGTGTTTCAGGACTTAAGAATGCATTTCGACAGGAGTTTCTTCGGACGCATTTCTTCAGAGCTTTTGTTGTGAGATGAGAGTCAAAGAAGAATGTTGAAGAGACAGGAAGAGAACGAACAACAGAGGCAACACAAAACCTAAACAACAACAGAAAAATAAAATCCATAAATCTTAGCAAAACTTTAGCCTCCGATTAAATTACCAGAGATGCACCTAATGCTCAGACGTTTTCAATAAGGCCCCTTCAGAAATTAACTGGGCCAATCACGAATTGTTTGATCATCCCACTGACCAACCAACAAATGACCGACCAAGTTTTGGTGACTGCACTGGATTTCAGAAACCCATATTGTGTAAATCCTAATCTAGCTCCACTTCATTCAACTTGCTGATACCCAACATCACCAGGCCTCGCTTCTGCTCTCTGATCTATCGGACTTTGACTCACTTCTTCACTGTGTCACGATTTTTTTTGCGATTTCACTCAAAGTGAAAACTTAGGCATTATCATAATGGTGCTATAGAAGCAGGGATTGGTTTGGATCGGAACAGCATTCCGGTTCTTTTTTTGACCATTGGAACACCGTACCAGTAAAAATTTATAGATTAACAAATTTAGCATTGCGTCTGAAGCCAGGGTTCCAGTTCTTTGTTGTTTAGAATGGGATCACTGTATAGAAGTCACAAGATTAGATTAGATTAGATTCCAAAAACAAGATACCTGGGGTTCACCTCCGTTCTTGATCAATTCACTAAAAAGTCAGCACAGGGTCGAGGCTACATGGTCACTATCTAAAACTTTGACCAGGAGCCAAAAAAGGTGCAACATAAACTCTCTGATTCCCACGTAACGTATCAAACATTTACTTGCTCTAATCTACTCTGACCCTGAAAGGATGTAGGGCTGAGTTGGCGCCAGGCAGTGGGGTATTTCACACGTGGTAATCCATCCTACTGAACGTACAGAAATTAAACAGAGGTCCCATAATGCAGCAACTTTGACCACGTGCCAAAAAGGTGCAACATAATATGTCTTATTCACAATCACACATAACTTACCCTGATCTGTACACAACACGTCTTTGGGAGTTCTTTTAAAGGCGCTATATAAATACTGTGTTACATTGCTTTACCAAATTACATTGTAGTTCGCCTTGTAAAGCAGATGAAAACCTACGGCTACATGGTGACAGCACGGACTCCTAGTCGATCTTCTTTGGGCTGTTCACCGACACATAGTGGTATAAGACAACCAGAAGAAAGAGCGAGACGCCGAGAACGTTGGCAAAGATCGCCAGCTGCACGTCTGTGATCATTCTGCCAACAGGAAACAGACAATATCTCAAAAAAGTCCCAATAAAACGCCTAAACGGTGGCTAATCTGCATCCAGCTGGATGCATAAAGTAGAACAATACATTACAATATGTTACAATACACGGCATTACAGCCAGTGGTTAAACTGCATGTCCAGAAGGGGCGCATCTCGAAAGTTGTGCAAATATGAAACCAACGCTTATCTAGCGAATCTCGTATCCTCCTTATTGTTCAGAGGGTGGGTCTCAAAGCTGAGGTGTCAGATCTCGGATCCAGGATCCGGCTGAAATTTAACCACTGATTACATTACTAAATTACATGACCCTATGCTACAGTACCAATGAGCTTTCTACATGAGGAGCTATACAAAAGTAAAATTACCATATACATTCCAGTACACACAGTGCCCTCTGGCCGAACATTATCTGGGAAGCTTCATGTCACGAGCATATCTGTGCAGTTTGTGAATTAGAGTGTTGTATAAATTTTGTCCGTTACCTCAAACTGCACTCATGTGCTGACCAACACTATCATAATTTGGCAAACTTATAGTATCGTGGGGTGAGGATTATACAGTATCAGTCGGCGTGCTGCGCGGACGCCACCAGGTTTTCTAATAACGACACTAACCCTAACCCTGAAAATAACAGACACTCACTACGCCAGTAAACTTACGCACTATATCCTTCAGCCCTCGATTCTATAAGCTTGCCCAAAATCGCTAAAAATTATTGTGGATTTTCGTCTGTGCAACTATTAAAACTGAATTCTGTTGTAGGAATCTGGACTTGTACGACCCGGAGTCGTGACGTGTTTCTAGTGTACGGTGTAACAACGTTACGAATGCGTTTAACGTATTTCTCTTATCAATATTATATCAAATATTAAACACGGTTTATACGTGGCAACTTTAAACAATATCCGAAATGCTAACCTGGATATTTTCTACAACGAAATCTCTAGAAATTAGAAAATTTATTGAAGATTCGCAACGACACGTCGATCGTTAAGAGAAGCTCTGGCGTGGCAAAGCTGTTGGATTTATTTAGCGCAATCATTTCAAGCTGCTTACGAGCATTTCAGACTTACGCCAAAATGAGTAGCGATAGTCAGTAAACCAGTTCAAAATGAATGGGACTCGACAATTGAGGTTCCAGCCGGCTGCCGAGAATTAATTTTTAAGTTTTTTAATTGCAATATAAAAAAGGCTTTACTACTTTATCAGAGTAACTTATCCCTCTTATCTTGCCTTGCTATGAAACCACAGTATACTTTCTGGGACAAAATTTGTGTAATAATATTCCTTCTCCTAGATAATCACTGGGCACAGAGCGAATCTGCATGACTGGCCTAATAAGACCCAATGTACGCGGCTATCGGGACTCCCAGCTACTTCGTAACCGTAATTTACAGATTTCTACAGCGCCCAAGAAGCGGAGTAAAGGGACTTAGATTATTCACAGGCGTCAGTCAAAACAACATCAATAGGCAGGTAGGGTCAAAATCGGAAGCAGGCTAAGATTCAAATTGGTCAGACAGTCAGACGGCTACGAAAATTATTTTTAAAGCTATGCTACTAAAAAAATAAAAAATAAATTATAAATAAAATAAAAATAAATAAATGTGGGTGGTGCTTAGAACTGAAACGGCGAGGGAGGTAAGAGTTCATAGGTAAGTCAAAATCAAGTCGACCTACCTGTTTCGCGAGGCTCGCCAATAATTAATAGGTATTGATCTGTGTAATTTATGCCATCTGTCTCAGCTGCCCGAACCTCTGAAAATTGACCTGAATTTTTGCACAGTTTTGTTTGATTTTAGAGCGCCATGATTTTATGCCTTGTGCACACGTTCGAGTCTTAGAGCTAACAATGTATTTATTTACTGTAAGTAGCATTTTTATGAACAGTACTAACAACGGTCTATCATGTATGTGGTTAGCAGTACTTGTAGTCTGTATTAGATTTATGGGATAATTATTATGAGATTTCTTGAGCTCGATATTATTCATACATCTTTGTTTTATCGACCTAGCACAAAACACAAGTAAAACACAAATAAAAAGAACCAATAGTAAAAACAAAGTTTTTTTACTATATCCATCTAGTATCCTATAATCCGTCATATTAAGCAGTTACCTCTACAAATATATAGCATTTTACAACATAGCGTCCGTTTAATCAAGCACCGCACCCGTTTCTGTTGCAGCCAATGGCAACGCTGGCCAATCACAACGCTCCGTGTCGGAAAAGGGGATTCCCCGATTCGAAAAGTTTAGTCCCCGATTCTATAAGCTAGCCTTTTTGGGGAGCTGAAATTTTGATAGAATGAAGTGTGTGCGAGGGCGAGTCTGTCTGCCAAGTTTCACGACGATTGAATGATTGTAAGTGATCGAACTAGTACAAGATTTGACTATTTAGCCTGTGGCTCAAGCAAGCAATCAAGCAAGATTGCAAGATTGCAAGCAAGATTGCAAGATTCCCGCAAGTTAAACTAGATGGATAAAAAAGTGTCTAGGTTTACTTGACTCTTCTCTAAATTTAGATTTCATGCTTATCATACTTTACCTACGAAGATTATGAATTAACTGCAAAAAACAACGAATATGTGCGATTTGAAACTTCCGCATAATAATAACTGTGATTAGACATAAAGTAAGTAAGATAATGGGGCAAGCATTTAGTATCGTGGTGCATGTATTTTCCTCCCGTAATTTTAGGCGTCGTGAGAGTTGGTTAGGGTCAGGTTACGCGTAGGGTCGGTTAGGGTAAGTTAGGGTTTTGTGTCGTCTTTGTGAGTTAACTAAATGTTTGCCAGATTAAAAATCAATAAATCAAACAATTCTTTGGCTAACAATTATTTCGGTATCTAGATAAAGTTCCATAAAATCAACATTACACTTTAAATGGTGATCTTGGATAATTATAATGGACTACTATTGCATTGTATAAATGGCAAATCGTAGAGCTACAAAACCACTAGCGCATCTTTCGCGTTAATAATCAGGCGTGGCTTATAGTAGATCTATGACAGTTTAGTGGGTTTCCTGCGCTGAATACAGCGATATTTCAAATCGACCGGTAGCAACGCCGCTTTGTGTTCAGCCATTTCAATCGGCGACAGAGGCAAGATGGCGAATTCGGCGAAGAAACTTGCGGGTAAATCTACATTATAACTCATATTATAACCTATTTATTACATTGAAATGTCACAGTCTGGTCAGATCATGCAGAGACTGTGCGGTTGACGAGTTGCTTCGTTTCCTAACCGAATTAGATGCGGTAGAAGTTGTCTACACTGTGTTGGTTTCGCCGGCGTGGGTAGTGGGATAGTATGACGCGTGAAAGGAAAAGCGGTTCTTTTTTAGCTTAATTTCGGTGATCTTACCTCCAGAATTTATCGACCGAGATATTTAAGAATATTTTAAAGCTTCACGCATGTTGTGGTTCATTGTTATGAGAGGCCTTCAGCTTCAATTCGAAAATTTAAAGTGAATGCATATTATTGCGCTTCATTATAAATGCAGCAGCATACAGGATGTAAAATAAATATAGTTTCTGAAAATTGATGTAGCTGAAAAGTAAAACTCAGGCTGAAAAAATTGCGTGAATCGACTGTTTTTAAATTTTCAATAATTTTACGCGAAGTCACGTGTAAAAGTGTAAAGCCGGCATTTTATGCGCAAGCGGCAGTACGAATTCTTGAAAGTGTCCAGCGAAGCTGATTTGTTGGTAAATTGGCAGCATTTCACGCAAGTTCGTTTTTAGTTTACGAAGCGCACACTTCCGGTTTTGAAAAAAGAAACAATGGATGAAAGCAAAACATTCCACAAATTATAACACTCAATACAATAAATCAAACTTTGATAGGATGACTTTTTTATGCATTTGAGAGGTTTATATATACAGCATGGCTCTTTGATGGAGTGTTAAGTCTACAATCCAAACAATTGTGAGTTCAACCCATCTGAGGAGACTCCCGTCTATGATATGACCACGGATAAGCTTTGTGCACACAATTGTCTGACACCTTAAATTTTAGATTTTACCGACCTTAAGCTCATGCTCAATGCAACAAATACACAACTAGACACTATACACAAGATATCCCGATGCGTACGTATATGTGGGCATGTGAGTATAATCGCTTTGGTGTTGGTTAACAGCTAGCAATGAAATGGAAAGCCAGCAGGAGGCGATCGAGCGCATCGATGAAGTTCAGAGCGACATCGACCGGCTGAATGAATCGTGCAGCGACGAAATCCTGAAGGTCGAGCAGAAGTACAACAGCCTACGACTGCCTCACTTCCAGAAGCGCTCCGAATATATCTCCAAAATCCCGAACTTCTGGGTCACGGCGTTCGTGAATCACCCGCAGGTTTCGGCGCTCCTGAGCGAGGAAGACGAGGAGGTCTTACAGTCGCTGACGAAGGTTGAGGTCCAAGAATTTGAAGACATCAAATCTGGCTACAAAATCAGCTTCGTGAGTAACTACTGTATTCTATCTAGAAATTTATAAGGCACCTATCGCAGCATAGACTATTCAGAGCAGAATCCCTAGGGAACAGAAATTCCTTCAGGGTAGGAGAAGATGCAAAAGAGAGCCCCATCATAAGTTTAGCCTGGTGTGGAGGGAGGCCATTCCAAGCCATGTCAAAATATAATCGTAAAAGTGCTTGTACAAGGCAGTGTCATTTGTCTACATTTCATGACGTCAAAGTTGAATTGCCGTGGAATTGCGTAACTTTTGTCTTTTTAGTGCACTAGATGGTAATACAGTGTTAACCTGTTATCTGTAGTTTTTGTCTAAATCAGTGAAAAGTCCTAAAGTGGGCATATTGTGAATTGAAATTGAGAGCTTGAAACAGGATTAAACAAAGTACTGTTTACTACTTTGGTAGTTAGCAAGCCGTGAAGATTGCACAGGTGGAAACTACAGCTTCTGTAAATGACATTGGTGAATGGAAAAGTTAAACTTTCTATCCATTTTGGTTCTGGACTGATACTTGTGTAGGATGTGACAGAATATCGAGTTATTTATTGAGAATATTGGTTTGTTTTTTACAGTATTTTAGCGAAAATTCGTATTTTGAGAACAAAGTTATCTCCAAGGAGTTCCATCTGACGGAGACAGGGGAACCGTCGTCAAAGTCGACGCCAATCCAGTGGAAGTCTGGAAAGGTAAAATCACAAGAGGCTGCTTATCATTCATTCATTCTGAGAATTTGTATAGGGCCTCTTCAAGAGACCTACTCAGAGGTGCTCCCAGGCACAGCTAAATAAGTGTGATTTGCAGGAATGTTTAGGATTCTGTGATACTGAATTCGGATGGATATCTTTGCTGATGTATCTGATGCTGATAGTTATCTGTTTATCATATTAGTATTATTAATATTACTATTAATATTATTGTTATAAGAATTATTATTACACATTTATCAAGTGCCACTGTCTAACACGAAAAGCATCAGTCGATGGCACTGAGTTATTGAGAGCAAAGGTCTTACAATCTATGTACACAGTATCCACCTGAGGGAAAACTGAAAACTTGTTTCTTCCAGTCTGTGTAAGATTCTAAATTTTTGTCTAGTTTACGTGCACACTTCGGTATTTTTGTAATGAGGGTATCAATTTATTATATTGTAGGATTTAACCAAACAGCCGACGCCAGTCAAGGCCGGAAGGAAGCGGGCTCAGCCGGAACAACAGGAGTCGTTCTTCGGTTGGTTCATGGATCACACGGATGCTGGTGCTGATGAGCTCGGAGAAGTCATTAAGGACGACATCTGGCCTAACCCACTCCAGTACTACCTGGTAGGTGTTCTCTCGTCAAGGTGTATTATAAACGTCTGAAGACGTTTTTAGTAGGGGTGGACAACGATTAAAAAGTTTAATTGAAATTAATCGCACAATTAAACTTTTTAATAAAGGGATTAATTTTTAATGGCATGTCACAAGAGATAACAAGTACTACAACTCTACTGACTCTCAGTACTTAGTTATGTTGAATGTGTGTTATATAAATGCTGCAGTCAACAAACAAAAAGCAAACGTGCTTTTACTACTTGTTTTTAGTTTTTACTTTAAACTTAAAGTTTTTACTTTGTAATAGCAGTTTTATCAAGAATTGGTTGAGTGCATTTGTTAAAAATAAGTGGGCGCAGTGACAATAGCGTTAGCTGCGTTAAAAATTTAATCGCGTTAGTTAATTAACGCATTAATCGCGTTAATAATGTGTTAAATGCCCAGTCCTAGTTTTTAGCTTACATTACAAAGTTGTGTTTACGAAGCGTCTTGTAATTGTGTGTGTATGTAGATGTAGGTCTCGATATGCATACATAACAATGAAATAATTTGTTATAGGCTTCGGAGGTTGATGACGAAGGAGAGGGCGAAGAGGATGACGATGCGGAAGAAGACCTAGAAGGAGGAGAAGAGGAAGATGAGGTAGGTCTTTCAAGATTTTCCTTTTCCATGTGTTGAAGGCTACGTGTAATGATTTCACACATATCTAAATGTTGGGTTGATTTTCGGCATCTGCAAAACATCGCAATCGCTTGTTAACTGTACTCGTCTGTAAGGTACAAATACCTGGTTAGGTTTTGTGTACTATTTTGCAGTCACAATGTAATTAGTAACTTCTATTGTGCCGGTGTCTACTGCACAGGGCCTCCACCGATGATGTACTAAGACCAAGCCGTTATCATTTCAATACCGCTATTAAATTACAGACATTTTTAACGCTCACAAGTTCACATGTCAATGCAAATTGGAGGCATGGTCAGTCAGTCGCCAGGTGAAGAGCTGTTAGACATCCAAATTCATGAAAGTCAATGAGAAGTTGTGAGTTTTGAGGTTTTCGTAAAAGAAGAGAGACTGAACTTCGGACAAACGTTGGTAGTACAGTCCGCAGAATATAGTGAATTCTGCAGTTTACTGAATTCATTTGATGTTGATAGTATTACGGCCATTTCAATAATTGAAATGTTTGTATCTTATTTCAGGAGGACATTGAAGGCGAAGATGCGTAAAGCGATTGCCGATCAAGAAAGACTGTTTTTGTCAAACATTGTCTTTGTGGCAGCGACTGACGAGACTTTTTGCCATGAGGAGACTTTTGGTTTTAGCGTGTGCGATGGCATTCTTTATGGAATTAAAACCATGAAAACGTGTACGAAGAGCGCGTTGAGTTTATGGCACATTAAAGGAGATCTAAATTTTTTATGCATGTGAAGTTCTGTTCATTTTTAATCCTGTGAATTATGTGTTTCCTGAACTGTCAGAGTTGTAGTAGGTCTTGGAATAATCTGTTTACTGTTTGTTTAACAAATCAACAAATTCATTTTATTTTAATAAGGTGTGGTATCATGTAGTTGAAGGACCTAATTTTTCAGTAGAATGGGTGCGACATACATTCCTCTGGTTAAATTAGTGTAAGTTGACCTGCTTTCATCTCTTTTGGAAAAGTTGTGCGACGCTGTTTTTGGACCTATCAAAGGTGCTGAATTAGATTTTTTATATTATAAATGTACTGCAAATTACTGTTCTTCTAGATTGATTCTAAATTAGTGTTGCTAATTTCTTGGTTTTCTGGTGTGTAATACCAACATTCAGAGTTGTTACAATGAAATGCTAGGTCAACACAGACAAGAGATTTAAATGCAAAGTAAAAGTAGCCTTGGCGGATAAAATGACTTTGAAACGGCATGATCTTGCTTTCCAGTTAAAACCAGACCATTGTTTGATGTGTTGGCTATGGGCAGAAGTACATAATTATGAACACTTCTTGTAACCCAACTACATATATGCATGTACTGATAGAATTCTAAATGATTGCAAGATCGTCTGTAATGATATGGAGGTCATTTAGCCGTACTTGGTCTCCACGTCATTACCTAATGACAAAGCATTAATCGATGGCACTGAGCAAATGTGAGTGAAGGACTTGCTCAAAGTCCCTACACAGTATGTAAACTGCCTCTGGAGGAGGAGGCTCTAACCAATTGCCTACCGTGTCCCATGCATATTCACAAGGCCCTGGTCATACATTATTCCTGTAGCTCAGAAGAATTAGTTTGTACGTGAGACTATCCCTCTGGAAGAGAAATAAATGGCTTCTGCTTTTTTCCATTTAAAAGCGGTCGAATGGGAAGTGGCTTTTAGACTAGACTACGTGTACGCTGTAATTTACGGTGGCGCCGCCTACTGTCTGTTCTTGCAGCTGCTCTCTCCGTCTCCCATTACCACAATACATGTACTGTAGTAGGAAACTGAACCACCAGTAGCAGATTATTTTAAAATGCCCTTTGGCCTTCCTCTCCGGCGCCATTAAGTGGGTGCGCGATCTGTTTTTCTGTCACGAGACCTCGACTAATCAGTTGCGGAAGGATAGGGGCCTACAGTTGCAAATAGAAAACGTACATGTGACATCAAATATACATGTACCAGCTACAGTGCAGTTCAAATGAGCAATTACAGAACAATATAAACATCGGAGTGTTAATTAAAATTTTAATTAACTTTAACAAGAATGCTCTCTGTCCGTGACGTCAACTCGCACTAGGGTAAATTAAATGTTAAACCTACCTCGGATCCAAGTTGCGTTGCAGTAACGGACGTCGACTTTTAGGCCTGTTATGTAGCCTAGTAGTTGGAAAGAAAAATGGTGCTTTTCAACCTAAAGCTAACAGTTTTAGCCTAGTGCCGCATTTATCCGGCTGGGCTAATGCGGATAAAAACCGAGGAGGGAAGGAAGTTGGAAAGACGTCTCTAGAGAGCCCATTGCGGCCCGCATTGTGCCACTTAGGTAAGTAATTAAGGAATCTTTGTGAGCCCATAACAAAACCCCAAACTTTAGGCTATACAATACAATACAATACAAATGAAAATTTATAGCGCGCTTTAACAAGACAAGTCTTGCACGAGAGCGCGTTTCGCTATATTCTTAGTCATAGTGCAAGGTAAACAGATAAGTTTTTAATTTTGTTTTAAACTGTGCAACAGATATGCACTGTCGAACTGAAGGTTGCTACACCAACACAATAGCGAAAAAGTAACAAAATCATTTTTAAAAATGATGCAGGATTCTAAACAGATAACTAGTCGATTTAGGAAGATGATCCATAAAACCGCCAGGCCAGTAATCACGGTAGGTTGCAAATTATTGTAGGCTACATTTCAATCTCGAAGAAGATGTGAAAGTTTTGTCCGCATACTGAATCTTGGCCTCTTCTACCATGTATCTGGATTTTAAAAGTGCCTTTTAGGAACTCCTCTAAAGCAAAACCATGAAATCCTCGCTCGTAAAGGTATTGAAACGCTATAATATTAAATTAAAGTAATTATCAGCTTCTGTAGGACTTTCACTTAACTGTGTAGGTATATATATATATGAGGAAGTATTCTTATTATTAGTATATACAAAATTAAGATTATATTTTAATATATTTAATTTAAATTAAATTGAATTCAATTTTAATTTACAAGACAAAGCTGAATGTCTTGAAAACATGCGTGTTTAGTACAGCTCTTTATGCGTGTGAGGCCTGGACAATTAAAAAGACTGATCATGATAACATCCTGGCTTTTGAAATGTACTGCTATAGAAGAATATTGCATCTGAATTGGACAATGAAGGTGACAAATAAGGAGGTTCGAAGAAGGTTACACATAAAGGAAGATCTAATACAGTCAGTCCGCAGAAGGAAATTGGGTCTGTTTGGACATGTATGCAGAATGGACAATAATAGAAAAATTTAAAACTGTCATGATGGGTATTAATGGATGGAAGTGGACGAAGAAAAGACCTAACAGGGAATCTGATGAAATCAGGGATTGGTGCAAACAAGACCTACACAGTTTGAGTGTATTGGCGCAAGACAGAGGATTATGGAAACGGATGACGAAATTTGCATTGGACACCTACGGGCTTAAAGCCCATGGATCCTGATGATGATGATGATGTAGGACTTTCATTGAAGCGTGACAGGAAGGAGCTGCACCTCCCTATTTTCACCATCGCGGTGGATGGTCTTCGTTAGAATGCGTGTTGATTTGAAAAATAATGTTTCAAAGGAATAAAATTAATTTTTTGTATGAAGAACAAAAGGTTTTGTGTAGTTTGAGTGAGTAAAGTAAACCTACTTTGAAAATACTATGCAGGCCACAAAGACAGAAGAGTTTATTTGATGAGGTGGGATAAAACTTTGACTGCATTCGAAAACCATAGAACCGCCCTTCACTCGTTATTCATCTGCTAATTTATATGGCGCCAGTTGAAAGGTAAGCTCAGGGCACAAGCTTATTCACGAGCGATGTACCTTTCTCTGTCTCGGCCTCTAAGTCTCCTCCTCTTTAACAAGCTTATAGTATCAGAGGCTGAACGATATGGTGCGTAAGTAAGAGGAAGTTTGGAAGTCGTTCTTTTGGTGTCTCCAGACCCAGAGAATGGAACAGTCTCCCAGCTACAATCCGTCAATGTTCATCTGCTACTCAATTTAAATCAGAATTAAAAACTCATCTATTCTCATTACACTATGTCTAAGAACACAGCGCAAACGTGCTTTCGTTCAAGACTTGTCTTGTTAAAGCATGCTATAAATTTCTAATTGTATTGTATTGTAAGTATATGAGTGTCGTTTAGGGTCAGGGTTAGTGTCGTCGTTACAAAAATTGGTGCCGTCTGGCGTCCCCGCAGCATGCCCAAAGATACTGTATAATCGTTCAGCCCCTGATACTATAAGGTTGCCATTCTCTCTAATGTACATCATAAAGCGATTCCATATCTCTAACAAATACTTGAAAGAAATGAATTGGCAGTTTTGCAAATTAACATAAAATGGTTTAAAATTCTACAAATATAGAGTGATATGAACAAGTTTTGCAATTATTGGAGATTTAAATATACAGCGCAGTTTTTATGTCACCTGAAGTATACATCGGGGAATAACACGTTTGTTGAGCGCTTCTGAGAGACTCTTAAGTGGCGCTTTATAAATGTTTTATTACATTACGGGACATACATTTAAAAGTTTGTGCTAATTTATTGCATTTAAATATTTGCCTATACCTCTTTTAGACAAAGTAAAGGGCGAATTTGTCAAAGATATCGAATTTCGTCGGTGCCCGAAGGAGACAGTATATTCTCTACATTGTTTTGGCCATTGTACTTTCATCGTTGATCTATTATCTCTTTCTGGACAATGGCTTGTTTCAATCACCAAATAAATCGTCTTCAGTCGGCTTGAGGCCACAAAGTAATGGGCAGAATGGCATCATTGTCAATCACCACCAGTTACCACCAAGGGTTTGTAGTTTGAACGATCTTGTTGTTATTTTAATTTTATTAAATCTAGATAAATGAAATTTTGTGATTATTCAGTACAGTATAATACAATAGAACTGTGTTTTGAGGATTACCTTCCTTGCAAAGTTCAGAACTGCACCCACGGCCACTTAAGTAAGTAAGTAAGTAGCCTTTATTTGCATCTCACAAACGCACATGCATAACGTCGTATAAATGATTACATACATTTTTGAAATAACTATAAGAGGAGCAGATTATGAAGGGACACAGGAATTTAGCTAGATATAACTAAAGACACATCGAGTAACAACACTACTTTTAAACAGTTTAGATTTAACAATAGACAGCATGAAAGGATAAAAAATTGAAACTCTCATAAGTTTAAACTAGATGAATCCTCAGACAAAAAGTAAATTAAACAAATAATAGGAGGTAAAGCTAAAGGTAAAAAACGGAAAAAAACGAGACGAGAAATAAAAAACTAAAAACGACGGGACAAAAATAAAAAACGAAAAAAACGTTTTTACAACTATGACTAAAGGTGATGAATGGCACAGGGGCCAAAGAACTGAGATTTCTTGAAGAGCTTCCTTTCTGCTGATTGCTCAGGCAGACCGGAAGCTCTTCCAGAAATCTCAGTTCTTTGGCAGAATGTCGATGGCGCTGAGCAACTGTGCATGGAGGACTTGCTCAAGGTCCTTACACGTGACCACCTGAGGAAAGACTTGAGCCCATGCTATCCCCGTTATAAACTGAGCGGTCTAACTAATTGACCACCGTGTCCAACACTGCAAGAACACGATCAAAGCAGAATGATCTATAAGTCACTCGCAAAAACAAAGAGTCGAAGAAAGGAGTTGAAGCTCGTGTCACAGGTTGCTTGGTTGTTGGATTCAATAGTGGACCATTGCTGTACTTCAGGTTCAAGTTTACCGACTTCACTTCTATATTATGTACTTTCGATAAATAAATTGAGTCAATTGGAAAAGCAAGTTGAAGCAGACAAGACTAGATTTAAGAGCAAAATCCATTATTTTAGTTTGCAACACTGAACCATTTTCAGATTTCCAATCCTCTTGATATTTTGTTTACGGTGTTTTGGCTCACCATCGGTTGATGCCTTAGAAATTAGTGCTTTAGACACCAGTGCAGTAGAAGTTACTGATTAATACTAATAATGATAATAACAATAAAAATAACAATAAAGTTTCAGTTGTTGTATTGTGTATAAGTGGCAAGTACCAATATTTTTCTTTTGTATGTAACCAGGAACCTTTCAGAACAATGTACAGCAACAATGGAAATGACTATTTCAAAGGTGAGCAAATACAATACTCAGAATTATCGTTATTACACTGAAAACTGGTTTAATATAACGTTGTCGTCAAAAGCCACAGCAAGAACCAGGTTAAGCTATGACAAGGTAGTTTACTAAAACCGAAATAAACCTTGAATTCATCACGTTGACTGCGTTACAGCTAATTTCATGTTACAGAGTGTTTTAATGTATCCAGGCGGACAGACAGACAGAGACGGAGGGAGAGAGACAGACTAAGAGAAAGAAACAAAGAGGGTGAGAGACAGAGGGAGAAAGAGAGATACTGGTAGGTGCAGACAGAGAGACACAAAAACAAAGGGAGAGACAGACAGAGGGAGAGAGACAAGGAGGGTGTCAAGAGTAGTTTCCAGTGTTTGATGACATCTTATGGCCGTTGACGTCGCCCTCCTGCTTTCTCCAGGCTTGGGACTGGCACTGCAGGTATTAACAGAGCTCTGGTACAATGCTGGGTCAGGTTCTCTTGAAGAGCTACCATATAAAGTGTGATTACGATTATGCTACCAGGGCTTGGTTGTTCGTTTTCCAGGTCCATCGAACAAACGACAGTTACAGGTTGTGCGTGCTTTCCAACACGCCTGGAAAGGATACCGCAAGTACGCCTGGGGTCGCGATGAGCTGAAGCCGATCTCCAAAGGTTGGATCGACTGGATGGGAGTCGGATTAACGATCGTCGACTCTCTTGACACGATGTTGATCATGGGATTAAAGGATGGTCGGTGTCATACGATCCTATGATCAAATCTTATCAGTTGTTATCGTCGCGAGATCAAGGATTATGATCTAACCATACCAAATCAAGGCTTATCAGTTCTGATTGTATTTTTTAAATATATTTACAGCATTTAATATGTGTGCAAATTGAGTAAATCTGAATTCTGGATGTAAGTTCGGATGTGAATGCCAATGTGAAATTTGAGTCCTTATAGGGGATGTAAGTGATGGTAATGAGTTATCATTGGTACCTCTTGTGGTAGACGACGATTCTAGATGAGAGTGACAGCAGCTGAAAGACCCGTGTGATCCCAAATCCAGCAATCTTGATGCTCTAATCTGTTCTAGTCCACTCGAAACTAAGTGAGATGAAATCGTATAATCTCACAGGAGAAATAGCAGTTCTTATAGAATCTCAAAGCTTCAATTGTGATGTGTGAATGTTTTAATTAGATGCAGTCAAAGTTGTGTCGAAAATAACTGAAACCACGTTCTGAGACCATTGTACATGCTTGTAAGATATATTAAGCATTCCACATTGAGGTCAACTGTTACTGAATCTACGCAATTAAAATGGCTTCATTATAATTATTATTATTTTTATTATTATAATTATTATTATTATTATTGTGCATTTATTGAGTGCCACTCTCTACCAACCATTCATAAATCAATGGTGCTGAGTGAAGGACTTGCTCAAGGTCCATACATAGTAACCTTCTCTTCACGTTACAAGGCAAGCGCTCTAACCAATTGGCTAGCATGTCCCACCAATCAGCAATGGTGTCATTATTCTATATCCTAAAGCCAACCTGCTGCTGTTTGAATTCTAGAATTTCATGTGGCACGCGAATGGGTCGCCATGAATCTAACGTTCGCTCGCGAACGGGACGTTCAGACGTTCGAAATCGTTATCCGAGTCCTCGGAGGATTGCTCAGCGCCTTCCATCTGAGCAATGACACGCTCTTCCTTACGAAAGCGGTGAGCTCTTCGGTAGCAAGCTTTCAGTGTGTTACCAATTGTCTGCTTTGGGCTGTAATTATGAATTCTAGAATTTTACCATAATTTTTATTGTAGTGTGTTCGTGCTGTATAATTTAGAAACTGATATTGTGCTGTAAGAACATGTTGCACAAAGCTTCAGTTGAAGGTTGCTTTTATGCAAAATAGCATTCGGAAATTACAATCCTTTTGACGGAGTAAGTGGAGACCTGTGATGGTCTGTTAAATATCATTGATTGGTGAAGTTCATTCATTTCAAGAATTTATATAGCACCCTTCAAGAAGCCTACCCAGTGGTAACACTTTGGCACGAAGAGCAGAAGATCAGCACGGACGTGGGATCGATTCCCGCTACCCTCCCAGCGGTCGACTCAGCCTTTCATTCGCCAGGTGGCGATGGCAAAATGAGCAGGACGTGATAGACCGAACAACTCGTTTAATAACGTGATCGTCTATTCATACTATGAATTGTAATCATGCTGCAATGTGTCAGTTTGAATTAATAAACGAAGATTATTATTATTATTATTTTACCTAAAACCGGTCGTGGTAGTTTACTTTGAGGGTTCTGTGTTGTTGAAAGAGAACTGAACATTGTCTGTGTGTAGATTCAGCTCGGAACTGCGCTCAAGCCTTGCTTCAAGAGGCCCGGCATAAGAATTCCCTGCAACCACGTCAATCTGCTGGCTGGCAACCCCAACTTTGGCGAGATCTGCATAGCCGAGGCCGGCACCATACAGCTGGAACTTCGAGACCTCGGAAGAGCAAGTCGCATCAAATTCTTTGAGGTGCGTCATATTGTCACTGTAATCAGACATTTATATAGCATCCCTTCAAAGTATCTACTCAGAGGCGCTCTATGCTATAACCTATATGATGTTAAATGTCATTCTGTATGAGAACGTTACATCATTTTAGCAAAACAATGCACAGCAAACTAAGAGTCGCCAATGGTGGGCCCACGCACACACGTAGAACCAACCAACGGATTCCTAACCCTGTTTATTTGCCTTACCTCACACTATATTTCCCTATCTTGCCTAACCCTGTTTCCTTACCTTGCCTAGCCCTATGTTTCCTTACCATACCTCACACTGTTTCCTTACCTGACCTAAACTCACATTTCCTTGTCTAACCTTGTTATTCTACCGTGCATGACCTTTTCTTTCGTAACCTAACTTAATGCTATATTTTCTTACGTAACCTAACCCAGTTATCTTTACCTTGTTACCTGACCTAGACTGTTGCTCTTGAAATGTCGACCTATATCCACAAAATGAAGAAGCACGACGGTCTTGTCGAAACGTTAATAACGAATACCGGACAGTTCAAGTCGTCAGACACAATCTCCGTCGGTGGAAGCGGAGACAGCTATTACGAATATCTCCTGAAGCAGTGGATCCAGACGGGAAAGACGATCGACTGGTAAGCGAACGTAATTAACGTGTAAATCGTAATCGTAATAATAAGCTACAAATTTCTAAAGCACGACTCTAAAGTAGCTAAGTGCAGTGAACCAGCTTAGTCACAAGGGCTGCATCATGTCAAAGGAGTTGTCCAGGGATGGGAAGATCCGAGTCTGGTTGCCTGAGGGACCAGAGAGGGGAGTTGGTGATCTTGTTATTATTATTGTTCTGTAAACAATGTTTATCACACGTACAGTTGTGCTGCTGCGATACATATTCATGAATGTTTTACATATTCATGAATGTTTTACATATTCATGAATGTTTTACATATTCATGAATGCATTACATATTCATAAATGCGTTACTTATTAATGAATGTGTTTTATTACCCGTAAATGTGTTACATATTCACGAGTGTGTTGCATATTCATACATGTGTTTTATTCGCAAATGTGTTATGTATTGATGAATGCATTACATATTGAAAAACTGTTTTACATGTGATTTATGAATGTTGACATTTTCATATCCATGCTACTTATTCATGCATGTTTTACATATATTTTACATATGCACAAACGTGTCATAAATTCGTGAATGTTTTGAATATTCGTGTTTTTGAAGGCTGAAGGAGGATTACTTGGCAGCCGTGGATGGAATTCGTAAACATCTCTTGAGGTACACAACGAAAAGTGGATTCGCTTTCGTTGGTTCTTACTTTACGTGGGAGTCAAAATCCTTCAACCCTGAAATGGCAAGTCCATTCCACAGATGCTGTTTGATTGATTGATGCGATTGATTGCTGCGCTGATTGATTGTTGTTGGTTGATTGATCCACACGTTGATTGGGTTAACTTTGATGCAAATGATTGAGGCAGTGCTTGATAGATCGAATGAGTGACTGATGATTTTGTGATCGATTGATTGAATGATTGATGCTAATGATTGCTGCATTGATCAATAATATTCATGCTTTGAGTGACCGAGTCATTCTTGTAGAAGTTATGAGATTAGATGAGATTGATTGGTTGTCTTAGGACCACTTGTCATGCTTTCTGCCTGCAACCTTGGCGCTCGGTGTCCTGCACGGCTTGGACAAGACTCATCTCGAAATTGCAGCCAACCTGACTGCCACGTGCTATGAGATGTATCGACAGACGGCCACAGGACTCAGTCCAGATGTTGTTGAATTCGGCGCAAAGCTGGGCGATCAAAGGAACATCTATTATACAGTTAGTCTTCTCTGATAGATCTCTTGAAAGAAGTTCTTTGAAGATGTGCGACTATGGTCGTATAATAATCTTATGGGTATAATTACTAATACATGTAATAATCTGTCGCAAATGATTGGTGATGAATATCTGAATCTGTTTTGGGAGTATTTGGACCTATGGTCTCTAAAATCAGGGACAAATTAATGGTCTAGTGTAGCTGATCATACAGTTCTGATGGCTGTTAGCTCTGTAGTAAACTTGAACTCTTCTTGGGCTAAATAAGTAATTGAATAATTAGGTAATTGAAATGTTGAGTTCCAGCTACTTTTGAAAGTAAGGTTAAAACTGGTTGACTGCATTGCGTGCTTGATTGAATTCTGTGTTAGCACGAAGCGCCGGTCTCCTTAGAAACTAGTGAAAAATCATTAGCGAATTGTTAATTTAATGTTGCATTTTGTTTTTTTAGAAAAGCTCGCGCAACCTACAGCGCCCAGAAACTGTCGAAAGCCTGTACTTCATGTACCTTGCGACGCAAGATCCAAAGTATAAGATGTGGGGCTGGAAGATATTTCAGTCTTTTGAAATGTACTCCAAGGTTGCGGCTGGTTATGCAAACGTTGCAGATGTCAATGACAAAGAAACAACGCCTCACCTCGACAAGATGGAGTCGTTCTTTTTGGCCGAAACCCTGAAATATCTGTACCTGCTTTTTGAGGACAGGCCAAGCATATTGCCGTTTGACAGTTTCGTTTTCAACACTGAGGCACATCCGTTTCCGATCTATGACAGTTAGTGATGGCCCAAGTTAGGTTTTGGGTGTTGAGATATTTGGGCCTTGTTTTGTGGGAATTAGGGAGCCGATAGGTTTCTTTCTTCAGGGGATTTGTTTTGGGGGTTTTCGCCGTAGCGTTTACTCGGATGAACGTCGCCGTTTTTACCGAGCATGGCAGTTTCTGTGTTGTTAGAATCCGCCAGATGAAACGCTTTCTTCAAGCTGTGCAAAGAAGAAATTCAGACTGAGTTTGAGTTCTGCGCACAAAAGCCAAGTTGAGAGGCCCAGTGACTTCGTGATCAGTGTTCAGACTGATTAGCTAGAGCTGTGATGAGATGTACACGGAGTTGATGAGAGAAGGGTTTCTGTGGTAGGGACGTTTCACTGCATTACCTCACTAGTCGCCTACCACGGTCTGCACGTGTGGACCTTAAATGGCGTGGCACTCTTTAAGAAAAGCAGCGGTGGTAAGGGATCTGACCTGATCAATTACTTGAAAACTGTGCAGGATCAGTGCCAAATGGTCGCTATAGAAAAATGTATAATTTACAGTTTACAATAATATATTATTACTGATAAACAGTTTCACGTCATGCAGGTAGTAGTTATGAGCATCAAATGCAGACCAAGTGTTGATCTCAAAAATGATTTGCATCCGTGGCGTCACTAGTGGGGTGTGGGCTGCACTGGGCGACACCTTCAGATGGGCGACACCAAAATGACTGTCTACAAAAATTTGTCCGAGTTTCAGCAGAAAGTTATTAGTTTTAAATTAACAATAGCCCTAACCCTAATGGAGGATGTCCTTGGGGTGACACCACGAGTTACCGCGCTGGGCGACACCAACGCTAGTGATGCCACTGATCTGCATGTTTAACATTTCCACAATGTTTCTTGCCAACCAAGTTGTTTCATTCCACTGCATTGTTTCATGTGTGGTATTAGGGAAAGGACGTCCGTGAAATGACCGACTTTTGATCCCTCCCTTCTTCCCTTTGTCCGCATTTGGCATTATCCCGCCAACAACCCTGTCGGACATCCAGAGTCCAGGAGAGTAGTATCATTCAGGGCTTAATGCAATGGGTGTGGTACTGTGACATTACCGTGTCTAGCAAAGCGATTCTGATTCGGTCCAATGCAGCACAGATTGTGCTTTCTCACTGAAGATGGGGTTTACGGAAAATGCTGTGCTGAAAGAACTGTACTAATTATAGGTGTCCGCAAGATCCCTCCCATTGTCTGCATTAAGGTGATGCCTCTCTAAATTCCCCTCTTACAGACGTCCTGTGTAAGCCTATGCATTGTGTAGTTTTCTGTGATTCTTTCTGTATCTGATGTATGTAAATGCTGCAGTTGTTTTTATATTTTTTTTACAATTCTTTTAAAATACGTGTAATATCTGTTACAATAGGTTCTGGTTATTGACGAAGCGAGTCATGTTGAATTACTGCCCACAGACTTATAACAATTTTGGGTATAACTTCTGTGAAGATGTTCCCCAAGACAATTACTGCATAGTGACCATGAGCAAGTCTTTCATTCACAGTTGCATCATGCCGCAGATTCAAGTTTACTGACCTTTAATGCACAGTAAGTGCAGTGTGTTAGCAATAATAATAATAATATTACAAGATCTTGTAGGGAAAGACATTAACTAAGTGTGTGTTTAAACTTTAAACAGTCATTCCAAGATCAAGATGACTAAAACTGCTCATCTTGGCCATAGGACGTACAGTATGTGGCTCTACAGACTACAGTCATAATCCATTTCTCGTATAATATTATGGACCTTTTCGCATTTTATTTCGTTAGTTTCTTAGAAGGATGCCTTGTTAAAACAGATCTGTGTTTTTTTTATTGAAATGTGTAAATAATTTGTGAAGTATGCAAAACATTTTAGAAGTGCAGTAACTTGCTCGTTGTTATATTGTAGTCAAAGTAAGCCTGCCATTTTTTTAACTCCAACTTGCTGCAGTTTGAGTAATTGTTCTGTTTTACTTGTTGACATTAACAGTTATGTAAATTGTTGCACTGGCTTCCTGTTCTTGTGAAGGATTTGTTTGAAAATGAGGCTCGTAGTTGTAAAACATTGAACTCAGCCAACCAAAATACTTAATTAAATTGAGTCCTCATTCCCCAGATTTATCGTTATTCGACAAGGTCCTGTGAGCATCTTTCTCTGGTCATAACTAGTACCGTTCTTTGTAAACAAGTTTTTTTCCCCAGTTTCTGGACCTAGTTTTTAAAACTCTTTCCTTGTGTCTGTCCATTCGCTTATGTCATTTCATTCTGAACTTAAAACTCTGCCTGCCTATATACCATACACAACCAGTTAGTCTTCAGTAAAAGCGGCAAGAGAAGACAATTCAATAAATTTACATAACCACAAGCCAACATAACGAACAAATACATACAATCAGCAACGTTAATAAACGAAACTTAATAATCAGATAATAGAAACAAAAATCCCAAACCGAAAATTGCAATCGCGATAATGTTTTGTAGTCAGTCAGCAGTCCAAAAACCAGAAAGGTGAGCACGCAGTCTGTTAGATAATAATAATAAATAATAATCAACTGATTCAGACTGACAAGTATGCAGTCAGATTACACGACACAGTAGTAACAGACGATAACAAGTTCAACAGGAGTCGAATTTAACTATGGCAGCCATGTAAGGCGCCCATCTGTCCTGCTACTCATTTTACCAACGCCATCTGGCGTATGGAAGGCTGAGTCAACCTCAAGGGGTAGCGGGGATCGATCCCGCATCCTAGTTGATGTTCTTCTGCTCATAGATGAAAACAATTCTGCCTAATTTGGGATTAAAACCCGGCCGATTACAACCCCAGGCAGGGTCCCATGCCAGCGACCACGAACCGTAAAATATATTGGGATAAAAATTCTTCTGGTTTATACGCCATTTTTAATTCAGCGCCATTTTTAATTCACCGTCAGACAAGAGAATATAATATCGACGTTGACGAGAACGCCATACATAGGTGGCGCTGCATTCTGTATTCATGTCCACTCTGGTCTACAGCGGCGGTCACTCGTTGTTGTCTTCAGGGCTGGCCTCCTCAGCAGGGCTGGTGGCCGTTGGACTGGTCAGTGCAGAGGCGGCCGAGCTGCTCTGGTCAGTTGCCTCCTCTGACAGCTGTCCACCTGGACATCAATCAATTACATTAAGATTATTATAATTATTGAGGTATCATGAGCTGATGACGTCGGCTGTTGCCTATGCGATGCGTCATGAATATTATATCAGAGCTCATAAATAATTAATTTTCTGCTATAATAATTATAGCCTATAGGCGTCTTGACTCGAATTGGAAATCCGATCTTTGAAGCCTTCAGCATTAAGCAAATGATTCTAATAATAACTGCTATTTTAAAATAATAAACACTCCCTTCCTCTTGCCCCACTTTCCCCTTCCTCTTCATCTTCCTACACCTCTATCCCCATTCCCCACTCTCCCCATGGCCGTATTTGGAGGGGGTTATACGGGTTCAAACCCCCAAATAAATTGCCAATGCTTTTATATGCGAAATACAAAAAATTAACCTTTGCGACCATGTCCAGTGGAAAGTTGGAACCCCCATCATCCCCATGCAAATTGTTTCATGGCTACGCTAATCCCCCCCCCATTTCAATGAGGAGGGCCTTACCTCCGAATGGTTTGAGGAATTCGATTGGCATTGGGAAGATGATGGTTGAGTTCTTTTCGGAGGCGATTTGGCCGAGTGTCTGCAGGTAACGCAGCTGGAGAGCGGAATGAGATTCATCGATGATGTCAGCCGCATCTTTTAGAGCTCTGGCCGCCTTGTGCTCACCCTCTGCAGCTATCACCTGCACACACGAGCCAACACAAACTGACAGTCACACAGCCATGTAGGTGTGGGTGAGACAGAAATACAGACAGAGAGACAGAAAATAATAAACACTCCCTTCCCCTTGCCCCACTCTCCCCTTCCTCTTCATCTTCCTACACCTCTATCCCCATTCCCCACTCTCCCCATGGCCGTATTTGGAGGGGGTTATACGGGTTCAAACCCCCAAATAAATTGCCAATGCTTTTATATGCGAAATACAAAAAATTAACCTTTGCGACCATGTCCAGAGAAAGACAGAGAGAGAGAGAGAGTGAAGAGACAAAGAGAGAGAGAGAGACAGACAGACAGACAGACAGACAGACAGACAGACAGACAGATATATATATATATATATATATATATATACATATATATATATATATATATAGATATAGAGACAGAGATTGAGAAAGACAAAGAGAGATTGAGAAAGACAGAAAGAGATCGAGAGACAGACAGAGAGATATAGACATCGATTGATAGACACGGAGATAGACTGAGAATGAGAGTGACTGAATGAGAAATGGAGTGACAGCGTGTAAGTGGTTGATGATCAGAGTGGGCGTGTGCCAGTGAACGAACGAGCGTCTCAGTGGCGGAGTGCCTGATTGATTGATTGATGAATTGGTTGATTAAACAAATTAATAGCAAAGCAGCGGAAACAGCAAGCTTATATGTATGCAAATGTTTGTATACATGTCTGTTTGTATGTATGTTTTAGCAGTATGTCTGTCTGTCGATGCATGTATGTATGTATGTATGTATGTATGTATGTATGTATGTATGTATGTATGTATGTATGTATGTATGTGTACATGTCTGTCTGTCTTTCTGCATGTCTGTCTGTCTTTATGCATGTCTGTCCTGTCTGTCTGTCTGTATGTATGTATGTATGTCTGTCTGTCTGTCTGTCTGTATACATCTATGTATGTATGTATGTATCATGTATGTATGCATGACATTCTGACAATAGTCTCAATAGTAAGTAAACTTCAAATATAGTAATGTAATGTAATGTAACGTGTAAAGTGACCTTGGCCCTGGCTTCTCTGGCTGCCTCTGCCTCTGCCGCCATCGCTCTCTGCAGTTGAACCGGTAACCGAACGTCTTTCCTGAACCACAACTTAACCAATTAGCAGTCGGACTCATTCAAGAGGCGACACCAAAACATATACACAGTCATGTAGAGATGCCATTATGATGACGACGACGATTGTGATGATAATGATGATGGTGATTATGATGATGGTAATTTCGCCGCCGCTGATGTTCCTAATGATGATGATGATGATGATGATGATGATGATGATGATGATGATGATGATGATGATGATGATGACGATGATGATGATGATGATGATGATGATGATGATGAAAGAAGGAAGAAAGGGGAGGAAGAGGAGGAAGAAGCAAGGAGAAGGAGGCGATGGAGGAAGGAAATGAGGAAGAAGAAGAGGAGGAGAAGGCAGAGGAAGAGTAGGCAGAAGGAAACAAAGAGGAGGAACAAGGGGGAGGAAGGAAAGGAGGAGCAAGAGAAGGAGGAGGATGAAGAGAAAGAGGAGGATGAAGAGAAGGAGGAGGAATAGAAGAAGAAGGAGGAGGAGGAGATCATGACGGGTGGATATAGATTTATTACATTTCCACACGTTCCACTTTGACGCCCCACGGTTCAGTAGCTTCATCGAGAGAAACCTACAGAGCAGAAAATACGATGTACGATGCCTTAGACACAGCCTCAATTATTTACCGTCCACTGGTCTCGTTCTGTTCGCCAGGTGGCTGCAATTACGTTCGCTAGAGGGCGATGATTGCGATGTTGGCTCAGCGGGACCTCTTACATATACTACGAGTCTACGACTACGTCAGATAGTTGGAAAGAGACGACCGCACTGGGTGGAATGCGAGTTTTTGATTCTTGCTTTAGGGCCAAGAAACATCTGTCTGTCTGTCTGTCTTTCTTTGTCTGTCTGTCTGTCTCGGTCTCTCTGTCTGTCTGTCTGTCTGTCTGTCTGTCTATTTGTCACTGTCTCTGTTAAATTGCTATCGATTAGAATTAGAATTAGCTGTTTTTCTATTCGATTAGGTAATCGACTATAGAATCTAATCGATTAGCAGCCAATCTCCGCTGGACAACCCCTCTGACGCGACGCAGCGCTCGCGAATAACCTGAACATACATATACATACATACATACATACATACATATACATGACATACATAAATATACATACATACATACATACAGTGGTGTAGTGGGGAACGTGGGGAATATCGTTCCCTTTTTCTCACACTATGCAAAAGTCTTGCAAGATGGCACTTTTTGCTTACTTCAATATCCAGGCGTTCCCCCACTTCCTTTTTTAGGACTACACTACTGCATACATACATACAGGTCTTCCACTCAAAACTGAAAACACTGCTTTTTCACAAATTATCCCGATTCCTTCTCTTCCCCTCACCTTCCTCGCCATTTCAACTCTAAGCATCATCCACCTTAGCCGTCTGACTGTCTGCCTGCCTGACTCTCTGGATTTTGACCCCCTGCCTATCGATTCTGTTTTGGTTAAGCGCCTTCCGAATAAGCTGGTTCCCGCGACTTCGCTTTTGTAGGCGCTGTAGAAATATCGAGTTTACGATTACGATTACGATTACATACATACATACATACACACATACACACACATACACACACATACATACATACATACATTCGTGACGTGCATTCTTTCGTCACCTCCCACAGTTTACTCGTAACCGTATATCGTTCCCTTTCGCGACCAGCCAAGGACAGAGGGAGTGAAGGACGGTTTCGGTTCAGAAGGTCAACAATTTCCTCTACGAGATAAAAACCGGACCGTGACCCGGTGCATTAGTCTTCGACGTGATAGAGAGCTTGCCATTTAGCGGGCCTTGCTCGGCGGCGCCACATCAGCCGAATAATGTTCGGCAGCCAAAGAGGAGACATAACGGATGTCGCTGGCGTTCTGAATAAAACATCAGACAGCAAAACGATGGCCCTACTTCCGTTTACTACTAGCGCCACCTTCTGGTCGGAGACAGCAGCCACACACGTGCAACGACCACAGCTGTATACAATGCTAATTGATATTCGACTTCTGTAGTGCCACATTTGCCAGTGCCACGTGCGACGTCGGCGAATTGTTGATATAAATCAATCAAATAAGTCAATAATTCAATCAACCAACCAATCAACCAACCAATCAGGCCAACCAACTAACTAACTAACTAACTAATCAGTCAATCAATCAATCAATCAATCAATCAATCAATCAATCAATCAATCAATCAATCAATCAATCAATCAATCAATCAATCAATCAATCAATCAATCAATCAATCAATCAATCAAGTCAATCAACCAACCAAAATATCAATCAATCAATCAATTGATCAACTAACCAACCATCCAACCAACCAATCAATCAAGCTTCAATTCCTGTAGCCCATCATAGATCGACAGAGGGAGAAAAGAGAGGAAAACAGTCTGACACAGAACATGTCAGCCGAACGCAAAGAAAGAAAACTAAAAGGTTGCGGAGCCATTATTTTCTATTTATTTCAAGGATTCTGTTCGTTAGTGCAAAAGGTTTATTTAGCTCCAGACAGACAGCAAAAACATTCTCCGCGTGAAATTCTGTTGCCTCTGAAATACCCAAGAGTCCCTCACGGCTTCCGTAATCTGATTGAGAATAAAATACAGCCAATAGTAAAAACAAAGTTTTTTACTATATCTATCTAGTATCCCATAATTCGTCTTATGAAGCAGTCACCTCTACAAATATATAGTCCGCGTTCATTACGTCGCCCGATATCTATATTTAGAACGTTCTAAATATAGATATCGATGGGAAAAGGTGATTCCCCGATTCGAAAAGTTGAGTCCCCGATTCTATAAGCTAGCCTTTTTGGGGGAGCTGAAATTTTGATAGAATGAAGTGTGTGCGAGGGCGAGTCCGTCTGCCAAGTTTCACGACGATTGAATGATTGTAAGTGATCGAACTAGTCGTCGCAAGATTTGACATTTTAGCCTGTGGCTCAAGCAAGCAAACATTCAAGATTCCCGCAATCAAGCAAGCAAGATTCCCGCAAGTTAAACTAGATGGATAAAAAAAGAACCAATAGTAAAAACAAAGTTTTTTACTATATCCATCTAGTATCCTATAATCCGTCATATTAAGCAGTTACCTCTACAAATATATAGTCCGCGTTCATTTTACAACATAGCGTCCGTTTAATCAAGCACCGCACCCGTTTCTGTTGCAGCCAATGGCAACGCTGGCCAATCACAACGCTCCGTATCGGAAGGGGATTCCCCGATTCGAAAAGTTTAGTCCCCGATTCTATAAGCTAGCCTCTTTTGGGGGAGCTGAAATTTTGATAGAATGAAGTGTGTGCGAGGGCGAGTCTATATGCCAAGTTTCACGACGATTGAATGATTGTAAGTGATCGAACTAGTCGTCGCAAGATTTGATAATTTAGCCTGTGGCTCAAGCAATCAATCAATCAAGATTGCAAGATTCCCGCAAGTTAAACTAGATGGATAAAAAGAAACCAATGCTAATGGTGATAGGAATCTGCGCTGGCCCAATGGGCCTCCGTTCTCTGATTACTTCATATATTAACGGAAATCACGCTGGCCCCGCTGGGCTGTCGTATCCGAAGAGAAAAAGTCCAATTCCTGGTAAACCTAAAAATGATGATGATGATGCTAATAATGATAATAATAATAGTAATAATAATAACTGTATCCGGACATAGTTTTATTAGCCTGCGGGGTCAGAACTACATCGGGTAAACAATTAATAAAATATATAATAATAATAATAATAAATAAATAAATAACAGCAATACTACTACCACTACCACTACCACTACCACTACCACTACCCCTACCCCTACCCCTACCACCATGGGCGTAACTTTGCCCCAGAAAGTGGTGGTGACCAATCCCCTCCTAATTTTAACGTAGGCCTACTCCTGGAAAGCTACATAAGCGCAGGACACCAGTTTATTCACAAGCGCTGCGTTAAGTCTGAGGGTTCTCCAGATGGTGTTCCAAGTCCAGTTGCGAAGGAGACAGAAACTCTAGCCTCAGATAAACGCTACGCATTGTCCGGCTGCTACAGTGGCTTTTAAATGAATATCGTTAATTCGTTATACTGTACTACCAATAATCGACGTTATGGTAGGCCTACCAATCGTCATTGTCAACTTTAAATGGTTATCCCGTAATTTAGGTTGGTAAATTATTTTCACGTCTTGACTCTGGTAGGCCTAAGTAAGCAGTCTACCAATGCCCATGATAATTGTCATCAATCAGAGCTTGCATTTAGGAGGAAAAAATTTCATCAATCGAACTTCTGTTTAAGCAAGAATTATTGTCATCGATTTCACGTCTATTTAACCAATAATTTTTTCGTCAATCCAACTTCTCTTTAGGCAAGAATTATTTTCGTCAATCCCACTTCTATTTAAGCAAAAAACGTCATCGATCCAGCTTCTATTGAAGCAAAGACTTCACTTAATCAATCCAGCTTCTCAATTTTATGGAAACAATTATTTCCATCAATCAAACTTATATTTAAACAAAGAATTAGTTTCATCAATTCAAATTCATTTTAGGCCAGCAGTTATTTTCATCGATCCAGCTTCTATTTCAAATTGACAATATAAAATAATTTACCTGCCAAAACTACCGTTTTATCCGCTAAAGTAACATAGACTGCAGTTACAGCATATATACAGCCTACCACCGAAACATGATACATTGCATGCACAATTATATCTCTGTACAATGAATTGATCCAATTTCCACATGAATTTGATAATAATATTATAGAAACAAAACTGATGACATCACCAAATTATATATGAAACCAAATTATGGACACACTGTGGAAGCCTCTATTAGCCTAGATGGTAGACAGTAAAATGCTTTAATGTTAAGAAATATATTTCACTGCAGGACCAAAAAGTGGTGGTGACCGGACACCACCGTCACAATAGAAAGTTACGCCTATGCCTACCACTACCACTACCACTACCACTACCACTAATAATAACAATAACAACAACAATAACAATAACAATAACAACAACAACAACAAGCAATAACACTAATAATTAGAAATAGTATAGCATATGTGTAGGGTATACCTGCATGAAGTGACTGATGTTTTCTCGGTCTGATAGGATCTCGCTGAGGTTCTTCGTTCCAAGGACATTACGAAGGGTCGTCTGAGCCAAGAGACGGGTCGACCGATTCACATCCTCAACGTTCGTAACGGAGACGGTGGCGTTCGACACCCGATAGTAGACGACGGCATCCACGGCCACCGTCACCGAATCCTTCGATAGGATCTGTATATACAATACAATACAATACAATACAATACAATACAATACAATACAATACAATACAATACAATGCAATACAACTGTAATTGGTAAAATCCTCCTTACAAAGGTCAGAAGTGCATATTGAAGCCGGGCATCATCATCATCATCATTTTCTCCGTTAAGAGCCATAAATAGATTGAAAGAGGTAAGTTTTCAGTTTACAGCGAAAGAGCTTTGTCTACTATCGGGTGTCGCCAAGGGTAGAATAACCGAGTCTGGATGTTTCTTAGGTGTGTGGCTTTTATTTGGGGGAAGAAATGCTAAATGTATCAGGAGAATTCAAAGGTAATGTTACGAAGGAAGAATTGGGGAAAGTGCTATTTGCGGTTGAAAAACAGATGGGAATTGGGGAACAGGGGAAGTCGAGTTTTGCTGTGTTTTTATTTTGTGGTTGAAAAACAGATGGAAATCGATGGAATATAAAGTCTTCTTAATATCTGACGATCGGATGGAACGGCAAGAGGGAGATAAAGAAGACGAATGGAAAGCTATGACCAGTTCATCATCATCATCATCATCATCATCATCATCATCACCACCACCACCACCACCACCACCACCACCACCACCACCACCACCACCACCACCACCACCACCACCACCAACACCACCACCAACACCACCACCACCACCACCACCACCACCACCACCACCACCACCACCACCAACACACGCCATACACACACACACAGACACACAATCACACACACACACACATACACACATACACGAGCATACACACACACATATCCCTCTCTTCTTCCAGGCATCAGTCGCTCTTTTCTAAGGCAGCGAATTCTATAGAGATCACTTCTTCTGTAAACACGCATTGATTAATTAAAGGACAAAATCAGACACAACTAATCTCTTCCATTCCATTTAATTCCAGACAGAAAGACAGAGATAGAGAGAGAGACAGAGACAGACATACAGAGACAGAGGAGAGAGACATACAGAGATAGTCAGAGACACATACAAAGATACAGACAGAGACAGACAGACAGGCAGACAGACAAACAAACAGACAGATAATGAGGTGGTACAGACAGACAGACAGAGAGACAGAGAGCAAGGGTCGTAGACGTGGACTGTGTTCTTTTTCCGATCGGCTGCGTTAAGAGGAATCTCTCCCTCCGAGAGAGAAAGAGAGAGATCTACGTCTCTCCTCTCATCAATCCATCACCGACGTGTCAAGGATATTGAAATACCTCCTCTCCATCCCAATGGCAATCGACCCCCTCTCCACCAGTGTGATTCTCCTTACATATTTTATTTTAGTTATAGTTATAGTTATAGTTAATGGTTTCTTATTTTAGTTATAGTTATAGTTATAGTTAGTATTATTTTTTTAGTTATAGTTATAGTTATAGTTAATGGATCTTTATTTTAGTTAATTTTAGTTACTACTTAGTTACAATAATTAAGGCTATAAGCAAAATTGTGCGTATTAACACGCTATTTCACAATTTGCTCAGAGCTTTGAAAACCTTTGAAGCATGGGTGCATTCAGCTTCATGAATACACGAGTTTCTAAATTAACTGACAAATTGCATAATAAAAATATCGCATTTTTCGTTCTCATTTATGTCGAATTGTCCATATTGCACTTCCTATTTTTATTTTTTGTATTAACGAAAATAAAGATGAATTTTCGTTAGTGTTATTTTCGTTATAGTTATAGTTATAGTTAATGATATTTTTAGTTATAGTTATAGTTATCGTTAACGAAGTCATTTTATTTTCGTTAACGAACATTTTCGTTATCGTTATCGTTAACGAGAATCACACTGCTCTCCACCACTCATCCTCCCTCCACCCTTCCCTCACCACTACCCTCCCTTCCCTCACTTCTTCCCCTACTCCTTCCTTTGCTTTTCTATCGAAGCCACGCAATAGAATATACACAGACAAACCATCCATTTAAGACGGTCTAAGTCCCTTAACATTCGCCACAGCTTCTTCTCGCCTTATATATATGTACATTTATACATATACATATGCACAATAAACATACATACATAAATACAGACAGACATACCTTAATGCATACGTACATACATAATATACACACATATACATACATATACATGTGAGTATATTTAAAGACATATTTTGTATCTTTTAGAGCAGTTCATAAAGGACGCTGCACAAACACACATATACATATTGTGTATATGTATAAATGTATGTATATATATATATATATAACGGTGAGATCGTATATATATATATCTGTATATATATATTGTATTTATGTGTTTCTATTCTGGGCAAGTAAGTTTAAATCATATATATATATTTGTATATATATATATATATATATTATATTTATGTGTTTATATTCTGTGCAAGTAAGTAGGCCTATAAACGTGGGAGGTGCGCACAGCAGCTGTTGCTCCCATATTTCTCTCTTTTTTATCCATTCATCGATTGAATCCTTTTCATAATTCACTACAATTCACCGCGATTCACATCTTAGACGCAGGCGCTACATTATCAGAGACGGAACAGTAATGGAATAATTGATAAGCGGAGGATGGATGGATGGATGGAGCGAGCGAAGGAACGAGCACCGACTAACAAGTGGTTGACCGTGATTGTTAGTGCTAGGCTCCGATGCCATGGTATGAGCAGTTGATTGGAAAAGGAGTTCACGTTAGAGCACCATCGAACGAAACTCTTCATCGATGGGAAGCGATGAGAATAGATTCGATACAGTGTGATTCTCGTTAACGATAACGATAACGAAAATGTTCGTTAACGAAAATAAAATGATTTCGTTAACGATAACTATAACTATAACTCCAAAATATCATTAACTATAACTATAACAATAACGAAAATTCATCTTTATTTTCGTTAATACAACAAAATAAAAATAGGAAGTGCGATATGGACGATTCGACATAAATGAGAACGAAAAATGCGATATTTTATTATGCAATTTGTCCGTTACTTTGGAAACTCGTGTATTCATGAAGCTGAATGCACCTATGCTTCAAAAGGCTTTCAAAGCTCTGAGCAAATTGTGAAACAGCGTGTTAATACGCACAATTTTGCTTATAGCCTTAATTATTGTAACTAAGTAGTAACTAAAATTAACTAAAATAAAAATCCATTAACTATAACTATAACAATAACTAAAAAATAATACTAACTATAACTATAACTATAACTAAAATTAAAAAAACCATTAACTCTAACCGTAGGCCTAACTATAACTAAAATAAAATCTGTAAGGAGAATCACACTGCCCTTAGCATAATGCACAATGCGCCGTCCTCTGCCTTAGAATTTTCCTCGACTTAAGCGAGACCCTCCTCAACTGTTCCTCTGCCTCCTCCTCCTCTCTCTGATGGTCTCTCTGGCAACCGGACTTCATCTGATAACTCTCTGGACAACCCATCTGACTCGACGCAGCGTTCGCCAATAAACCGGTGCGCTGCGCTTAACTTTCAAGTGGGGCTTTAGACATTTAGAGTTTATGTGATTACCATTCAAAGGCAGCAACCGAAAACGGGGGACCTGAAATGGTGTGGCGCCCATTGAAACGGGACCTTAAATGGGAGGAGTCCATTCAAACGGGCAGCGGTGGTGAATGATCACACCCGATCAATTCACTGAGAAAATTTAATGAGCAGGGTAGGGTCCATACGGTCGCTATGGAAACACGTGTACATGTATACATTTACCGGTTACGAAACTCTTCTCTCGTATTACATCACCGGCAACCATCCATTTTATCTTCCGTTTATAGAGCGACTATCTTCTAATTGCAAATGGAACTTCTCCCGTCATTTAAATAGCTAATAAGTTCCGGTTTCGTCGCACATATTGATTGTTTTCGTTCCGTTGCTATCTTAGTCGATCAATGGAGTTCACAGTATCCGTCGTCTGCTCCAAAAACGATCCCCATAAATCTTTACAAAAACGCTGCCGCTCTCATTTGCAAGTCAAATTCGCCTATAGCGTTCGCACGCAATTTTCTTCACACCGCGAAAAGAATAAATGCGCTACATAACACCCGAGTTTCGACAAGGCGACCGTCTGAGTCTCTGCCTCCTCGACCGCCCAGCGTACGGGAGGCAGTGAAGCGTACGTCGTGCGCTATGGTAAACTAAGGAGGCAGTGAGGCGTACGATAAGACGTATTTCCGGTCAACGAATGTTTGAGCTGGGTCGTCTGGGAGAACAACGACGTCCAATGGCAACAATATGGCGGCGATCGAAATGTTTGTCTGGCTGTATTATACATCACGCACATTGAGAACTATAAAGCATGTTGACTCGGACAATGTCTGCACTCTGGTAGAGCCAGTCCCAAGCCGAGATAAAGGAGGAGGGCAGCGTCAATGGATGTACTTTAAACCATAGAATGTGGCGTAAAGGTGCAGGTATATATAGCACATAATAGACTCATGGAAAGATAAAGGTAATAAACCTTTCAAACACCTCTACATAGACTCATTAGAATGAATACAGACAACACATTTTTGACATACCATTTTCCATGGGCGTAGCCAGAAAACAATTTCGGAGAGGTTTTAAGGGGGAGGGGGTTTCCATTGGAGATGGTCGCAAAAATTAAGTTTTTTGGGTATTTCGCATGTAAAAGCATTTTAATTTTTTTAGGAAAGTTATTTGGGTGGGTTTTGAACCCATAAAACCACCCCTAAATATGCCCAAACCATTTTCTCTTGATAGCTTGGACTTGAATCTCCATATCATATCTCTGAACAAGCCTTCTGACTCGACGCAGCGCTCGTCAATAATCTACTACCATGCGCCTAGTTTCAGATATCAGCATAGCCTACGATTACTATTAGCCTAAGAGGCAGCCATGGGCATGAAGCGCTAGCGACCTTGTTTTCTTGGCCTTGGCATATCAGGGCGATTTTAGTGGGACATGATTACCCCTACAGAAACTGAACAGAAGCGCTCCATCCCACATGATTCCAGCATTTTTTCGGAGTTGGTAAATAATTGATTACCCCAATGGCATGATTTAGAATATAGTGTAGCCTACTGTATACTATAGGACTGCCTATCAAACTTTCGAATACTTTGGATCGGTGTTGTTCAATATCACCTCATTATATGATATGTTTTACGGAAATTTCAATTTCATAATAATGTCACTTTTATTGCAACTAAACTTTTGTTACTGCTGCATTATTTGAAACTGTGTATTCTGTCCGCACAGTGTTTCGTGTTCTCATAATCCTCTTCTATATACACTTTTCCGATTTAATATTTTATTTCAGCATAATAAAAATTGTGGTTCCGGTTATTATTCAGGGGCCCGCGGCCCAACAAGTCGCGGACCGTTACAGGGCCGCGGACCACAGTTTGATATAAGGAGCTTTCTTGCAAAACCAGACAAATCCACTTTTTGGCCTTTTTCCGATATCCATATCTGCGCGTAGCCCATTATTGTTTGCATCAGCCTACACCGTGCTTTCATGCAAAACCATACTAATAAGTGAAGTTTATCCATTGAAGAATAAGACCTTTCGTGCATAACCAGACAAATCCACATTGTCGTTACATGCAAAACCAGACAAATCCCCCAACCAATCGCAGCAGCGGAATCGGTCACGTGCAATGACGTTTTCTATTAACATAACATTGTTGCTCTTTGTGAAGCTTCATTAAAACGTTCTAACACTTCAGTGAAATATTTTTACAGTAAATTATTATTACTGTTTCGAAGTAATGGAAATTGCCTATGCCTAAGTTTCGAATACTTTGGATCGGTGTTGTTCAACATCACCTCATTATATGATATGTTTTACGGAAATTTCAATTTCATAATAATGTCAGTTTTATTGCAACTAAACGTTTGTTACTGCTGCATTATTTGAAACTGTTTATTCTGTCCGCACAGTGTTTCGTGTTCTCATTATCCTCTTCTATACACTTTTCCGATTTAATATTTGATTTGAGCATAATAAAAATTGTGGTTCCGGTTATTATTCCGGGGCCCAGGGCCCAACAAGTCGCGGACAGGTACAGGGCAGCGGAACACAGTTTGATACGAGTACCACTGATCAGTGTGATTCTCCTTACAGATTTGTTTTTTAGTTATAGTTACAGTTATAGTTGACGGGTTTTTAATTTAGTTACCTAGTTACAGTTATAGTTAGTAATGTTTTTTTAGTTATAGTTTATAGTTATAGTTAATGGATTTTTATTTTAGTTAATATTATTAGTTACAAAAATTAAGGCTATAAGCAAAACTGTGCGTATTCTAACACGCTGTTTCACAATTTGCTCGTAGCTTTGAAAGCCGTTGAAGCATGGGTGCATTCAGCTTCATGAATACACGAGTTTTCAAAGTAACTGACAAATCGCATAAGGAAAAATATCGTATTTTTGGTTCTCGTTTATGTTGAATCGTCCATATTGCAGATTTCTATTTTTATTTTTGGTATTAACGAAAATAAAGATGAATTTTCGTTATTGTTATTTTCGTTATAGTTATAGTTATAGTTAATGATAATTTTTAGTTATAGTTATAGTTATCGTTAACGAAATCATTTTATTTTCGTTAACGAACATTTTCGTTATCGTTATCGTTAACGAGAATCACACTGCCACTGATACATGCTTGTCAGCCGAATTGTCCTTCAACATGAGTACTGTGTTTATGAAGAGTTACTGCTTTCAAATTTATCAATACTAACGGTTGATTGCGAAATAAATTCTGCCAGAAGAATGGCGAAAGCGAAAATGGACTCGGCTCTAAAATTTGTATTGTTAGTCTGTCCAGGGTAGGCCCAAAACAAAACTAGATGGCGGCGAAGGGAACGGGTGTGGTTCCGAATTGACGCCTATGCGAAGAAAGGTTCCGAATATATGGGGCCAAATTTAGCACGTTGTCAGATGAGTGTAATTGCAAATTTATATAGCGCCACCGTTTCGCGGGCGCTGATTTGACGTTACACCCGTGTGTCTGAGCGAATTGAACGACTGTCCAATCAGAGCGACCGGCTGCATCCGGGACATTGAAACGAGCAGACGACGTCGATGACAGAGCAGAGTGTCGATTGTGACCGGTAGGGGAGGAGGGAGGAGGGGGACGGCGGCGGCCATTGTGATTCGATCGTAAATATAGACTTCGAAGGATTCCTTTGAACTCTTTTATCTGGCACAGTGTGTGTATATGGTCGCTACAGCTCGCCTCTCTACTGTTAATGTGTGTGCACATGTCTTTGTATATATATATGCATATATATGCATATATATATATATATATATATATATATATATATATATATATATATATATATATATATATATGCATATCAACATGTCTGTCATAGGACCATAGGCGTTTTCTCGTCAACTTTATACGGATAGGCTTTGGACAAATTTGGAACGCCATCGGCTGATACATTGTGCACTAGATACAAGCGTTACAGGAGTTATATATATATATATATATATATATATATATATATATATATATATATAATTGTTACCCTCTTTCCTTTTCACAAACAAACACACACGCACGCACGCACACACACACACACAATATTACTCTAGTATTGCAAGAACCCTTACACGCAAACTGTCCGACAGAGTAGCTTCATACATTTCTACATCAGCAGTCACCGGAGGCGACACGAGTACGCACCGCAGTCGTCATAAAACCGTGCGCTACCGCACAGAAAACTGTAGTCTATGGCTTCCGAAGTGAACGGCAAAATGGCAGACGTCAATAAATCTACCGCCAGATGGCCGCAAGACAAAGCGCCATTAAAGAGCAGACGACAAAATGGCGCCATAACACGCATTCGTTAATACGACACAATGTGACGTATGTTTCGTTTCAGTGGCGCCCTCGCGTAACGAGGCACGAAAGAACGAGGCGAAAACTAGCTGTAAATGTCGGTCGAATAACGAGAGATAAATAATTATTTCTCCTTCAAAACGCACGATAAACAAGAATATTACTAGTGGTGATATAACACAACAACATCTGGGGTTAAGTAGGCCACATTATCAGCATAATTAACCTGATTTCAGTATGTTAAGAAAGCAGGGCTTTTTTAGCGTGCAGTTCTACACAAAATGTGCAGTTCTAAATCAATTTGTGCAACTGTAAAAGCATTTTTGTGCAGTGAAAAATTGCTAAAAAGGGTCATTGTCATCCAATTGGGAAAAATTTACCATGGGTTTTTGAAAAAGAGAGAAGTTGTGCAGTTCAAAAAATTACTTTAAAAAGCCCGGTAAGAAAGTCAATATAATAGCCTGATTTAAGTATGCTGAGTATGCCAATGTTTTAACCTGATCATCCTAATTCAAGTATGTGTAACTAAATATGCCAATATATCAGTCTGATCTGATTAGCCCGATTTAAGTATCTTAAGTATGCCTATAATCGTCTTTAGAGTTTTCCTGTCCACATTGTGGCCTTAGCAAGTCCTCGTCTCTCTGTGTGTCCTCGTCCGGTCTCCGCCTATCTCTTATACCTGATATAATATAGAGGACAAGCATATTATGTTTGTCCTCTTCCTGACCTCTGTCTAGCCCCTGCCTGGTCTCTGCCTGTCCCCTTCATGGCTTCCATCTGCTTCTTCGTGGCATCTGCTGGTGCCATGCCTCCTGTCCTCTTAATGGTCTCCACTTGCCCCTTCATGGCCTCTGCTGGTTCCCTGCCTGGCCTTCGTCTGTCCCCTAAATGGCCTCCATCTGCACATCTCATGGCCTCTGCAGCTGGTTCCCTGCCTTCTGTCCTCTTAATGGCCTCCACTTGCCCCTTCATGGCCTCTGCAGCTGGTTCCCTGCCTTCTGTCCTCTTAATGGACTCCACTTGCCCCTTCATGGCCTCTGCAGCTGGTTCCCTGCCTTCTGTACTCTTAATGGCCTCCACTTGCCCCTTCATGGCCTCTGCAGCTGGTTCCCTGCCTCCTGTCCTCTTAATGGCCTCTACTTGCCCCTTCATGGCCTCTGCAGCTGGTTCCCTGCCTCCTGTCCTCTTAATGGCCTCCACTTGCCCCTTCATGACCTCTGCAGCTGGTTCCCTGCCTTCTGTCCTCTTAATGGACTCCACTTGCCCCTTCATGGCCTCTGCAGCTGGTTCCCTGCCTTCTGTACTCTTAATGGCCTCCACTTGCCCCTTCATGGCCTCTGCAGCTGGTTCCCTGCCTCCTGTCCTCTTAATGGCCTCTACTTGACCCTTCATGGCCTCTGCAGCTGGTTCCCCGCCTGGCCTTCGCCCGTCCCACTTCCCGTCCTCTGCGGCGTTTCGTGATCGGTGTTTACAAGGCCATTGTCCTTCGTCCTCTGACCTCCTCTCCCCTTCCTCCCCCTCCGCCGGCAGATGGAAGCAATTTGGCGCCTTCAATTCCAGCGCCACATAAAATCGATCTATAAATATCGACATCAATTGAATCCAGTCTCAAAGCCTCTCTTTCAATCGTCAATTCGTCCTCATAAAGGAGCCTCATAAAAGCCTCCGTTACGTCACGTCCTCCTTCTTAATGGTCGTCCTGATTGAAGTGGACATGTGGCCACCGTGGGTGCAGATGGGGGTCAACCAGGGCCGTAAATCTGTTTCGACAAGTGGGGAGGGAAAATTCACCTTCGGAAGTGTGTATACCTCCCTTAAGAAGTCAACACTAGGCTAGTGTTAAAACATGTACTGGTATAATAGGTAAAACAGTAGTTAGACCTAACGTTGCCAAATTATTTTAATCTCTTCAATGTCGTATTATACGTTGGTAAGTAGGCCCAGGGGCGTCTATCCCCCCCCCCCCAAAGTCATTGGAGCAACTTCCCCCCGCCAGCTCCCCTTCCTGCAGCCACTGTAACTGTGTGTTGATTATGTGATAGGCGTAAACGAAATAAACTGATTTAAAATTGAAAGAAACTTTTTACTTAGCAATAAGTGATTGAAAATGAAAACTGCGAGCACAATAGTACCACTGTGCAAACAACATCTGCTACAGACAGTTATAGTTGTCAATGTAATACTAGTAATTCGCACCTGAATTCACACCAGCACTCATCAGTACATGCCATACACCAAAGAGACTTGGCCAAAACAATTAATTGACTGGAGTCCGGGGAAAAGTTTGGATGACTACAACCCTCACACGAAATACAATAATAGATCAAAAACTAGGAGAAACGCCCGTAAGTGTACAGTGAGTCATGTCTATTTTGGCACCTTGTATTAAGCTGAATAATACAGTATGCTGCCAACCTTCTGTATTTGAAACCATGGTTTACCTTGCAGTGGCTCTTCCATTTGTCCCCACGCACCAACATGTTGCAGCAAACTTCTAAGCATTGCAACTTCGCAATTCGCTTTTCTCGTGGCATTTCACTAGAATACTGTAATTATCTATCATTATGGTATTCACTACAACGGTGGCCAACCTGTGGCACACGTGCCATTTGTGGCACGTGGCAGGGTTGTTTCAGTTTAGAATTTTATCTTATAGAATCTTAGGCGCCTCCGTAGCTCCGTAGCTGCAGAGACCAAGGGCTTGGTTAATCGGCCTGACGGCTACAGACCAGTGGAAAGATTTTGGCTACAGACAGATGCAGCACAGGGGCTTGAAGAGGTCAGCGGCATGATCTTCTGTCGGCAGGGAAGAGGTCAGCGGCAGGGTCATCAGTCGGCAGCCAGTCAAAGTCCAATTTCTCCACAGCATATTTCTACTATGCAGAGATAAGCAGCCCAAATTGTTCCCAGTGAAGGATCGTAGGACCCAGGCCCACCAAAGGGGGGGGGCAGAGGGCAAATGCCCAGGAGCCTAATGCCTTTTAAAATATTACTGACACTTAACCACAATAAGTTTAAACTTCAAGCATCTTAATAATTATTTAATTATTACCTTACTGCATGGTACGATATTTTATCAATTTAAACTTCCCCCACCCCCAATTTCTCAATGAGGTCTTCCCCCTATTTCTTGGGTGGAGCATTTGCTCCAAGGTTTACATGGTGTAGACGCCACTGAGTAGGCCGTCTACCAATGTCCATGATAACTTTCATCAATCCAGCTTCCATTTAAGCAAAAAATTATTCCCATCAATCCAACTTCTATTTAAGAAAAAAATTACTTTTCATCAATCCAACTTCTACCTTCAAAAAATCTCTAGATTGCGACTGCGATTATTATTATTATTGAGTTGAACCTTTCTTTCTTTCAACTGACTAACCAGCCATAATTGATTATTGTTTAAAAGGGTTACCCTAATTAAGCGGGGCTTGTACCACTTTTGGGTCTCCCCTGTTCCCTAGCCAATGCACTGATATGTAATAGTCAAGTTATAATTGTTGTTAATTGTTATATGCATTGTGCTTCTGGAAATAAAAAAGTTGTCAGTTTACAAGTACAAACTGCGACCAATACGGATTTCTTTGTGGAAGAAACGAAAATTTACACCTATATTGCTGTTTGTCAATTTTGCTGATGCAGAGATTTTGGCTTTGGGCCTATGCTTAGTTGTTTCTAAAATTAATGTGAAATGCAGTCTCAACAGTTAAAATAGTGCACATGTGCAATTGCACCGTTTAGTTGTACTTACCAGCACACCTTCCAGTTGATGACTTGGAAAACGACAGCTAACACTGTTTAAATGATTTCAAGGTGGTCCCCTAGACATTGCAGCACTTTATTTATCAATTTCATTTATTTAAAATTATTTATATTCCTCTGTAGGTCCTAGACTCGAATGCAGTGATGAGGTCTCGAGATGAACAGTTGATCCAGTCATGGTTCTCCTCCCACCCTGAAAGTCCACACTCTCAATATTATACAGCCCTGTCTTGTAGAATGATGCGTTGCGCTTGACCGCTTGTCACAACATAAGTTCTGCCAGCTTCGAATTAAGAAGGAAATCTATCTTTTAGCAGCCACATTCACACCTGTTTTAGCTTTCAAGCCGACAGGCGGCGACAGGGTAAGGTTTCCTGCAGACTGCAGTATCCATGTTCCCGCAATAAATCATTCTACACGACTTGGCAGTCGTCTCTCTTGGTGACCCTAATATTTATGGCACAGCTTAGACAAATTTGTGGGGAGGGAATTCCTTCACGTTCCCTCCCCAGGCTTAAAAGTGGGGAGGGAATTCCCTCCTTTCCCTCCCCAGGATTTACGGCCCTGGGGTCAACGGGGGTTGGGGGAGACCCTTCTTTACCCTTCGCATAAAACCCCCTCTGGGTATTTTCTCGCTATGCAAGATCGTTGTGTGGTTGTTGTCGCGTATGCTGTGGATGCGACGCTGGGCCGCACTTTGAATCGAATCTTGTAGTATATACATGCATAATAACTATGCATATCGGTATATATATGTATAATTATATATAATATGTATATATATATATTATGGCGCTGAGCAATTGTGAGTGAAGGACTCGCTCAAGGTCCCTACACAGTAACCGTGTCAGCGTTACAACTTACAAGGCGAGCGCTCTAGCCAACCGGAGACCATGCAATGCATGCACATCACCCGGACAACGGTTGGTATAAGCGTACAATACATAAACATATTTTATGCCCTCATATGTATTTAAATATATATATATATACATACATCTATATATATTATGTCCAGCATAGGACCACACACACGCACACACACACACGCATACACGAACAAAACATAAATATATATATATATTAATAAATTAAAATAATTATATATACACCAATATATATATATGCATGTATGCATGCATAAGTATTTATGTACTGTTTATGTGTGTACATGTATATATATATATATATATATATATATATATATATTTGACATGATGAAATTACAGACAGGCATCGGATAAGAGGGTCGTTGTTCTGTCGGCGGCTGCTCTTTCTCTCCTTTTAATGTTCTCAATATTCGTCGGTTGTCATGCCGACTCAGTTGCCATGACGACGGAAATAATGACGCGGTACTCGATGGTGCAATGCGCTCATAAGGGAACATTTATATAGCGACTTCAGTTTCCGATCAACCGATAAGTGTTTGTGTGGGGGGTGGGTGTGTGGGTGTGCGTGGGTGGGTGGTTGGTGGGCGGGTGGGTGGATGGGTGATGGGTTGTATACAGTTTACGATTCACCACCTACTCTGGCGCCGGAGAAGTTCTATACGTAAAGATACAGAGTTGTTTGTATGTATGCATGCATGCATGTGTGTATGTAAGTATGTATGTGTGTGTATATGTATGGATGTATATATGAATGTATGTATGTATGTGTGCATGCATGTGTAAGCCTGTATGCGTGTCAATGTATATGTGTATGTATGTACATGTATGTATGTTATTGTTAACTAGATGTTGGCCCGTCCTAAGACGGTTAAAAAACAATTTTGAAATGTGTTTTGCACTCCCCTCGGTGTGTCTGTCTGTCGGTCGCTGCGTGAGTGCCATGGCTGGTCGCTACTCGGCCGCTTCGCGTAGCATGTTTATGTTATTAATACTATTATCATTGCGTATGATCTCGCGTTGCTATGACAACGCTTATTATTGGTTATTGCTATGACGTAAAACGACGTAGGCCTAAGCCAGATGCAGTGAGAAGCGATGCTTGAAGACATAATATTGTGACGTCACACAAAGAACTTCGGCTAGACCTATATTATGTTCGAGCGTTGCTATGACAACGTTTGTCACAGAAGACAGACCGATAAGAGTTCACCTCTGTTTCATTATATTATTAATTAATTAATATGTGTGGCTATGAGTGCTTATCTGTGCGTATTATAGTATGAGGTGGTACATCAAAAGACTTACCTCTTGAGGTGGTACATCAAAGACTTACCTCTTGAGGTGGTACATCAAAGACTTACCTCTTGAGGTGGTACATCAAAAGACTTACCTCTTGAGGTGGTACATCAGAAGACTTACCTCTTGAGGTGGTACATCAAAAGACTTACCTCTTGAGGTGGTACATCAGAAGACTTGCCTCTTGAGGTTGTACATCAAAAGACTTACCTCTTGAGGTGGTACATCAAAAGACTTACATCTTGAGGTGGTACATCAAAAGACTTACCTCTTGAGGTGGTACATCAAAAGACTTACCTCTTGAGGTGGTACATCAAAAGACTTACCTCTTGAGGTGGTACCTAAAAGACTTACCTCTTGAGCTGGTATATAAAAAGACTTACCTCTTGAGGTGGTACATCAAAAGACACGGTCCGTAGGTCAACTTTGGTGTAGGAGTCCGTACACGGTATTATGAAAAACAAGCCTAAAAAGCAACGAGAAACGATTAACAGCAAAAGCTCCACTTGATCATAATTATAATTATAAACAACTCGATGGCCGTCGCTAATACTTAAGTATAAGAGCACGTTAGATGTTATTCTATAGATATTTACTGCAGTATAGGATTTTGCTGCAAAGGATTCGTAAAGGAAAGTCATCGAGAAGCTTAGCGTAACACATGAATGAAATTGAGACTATATCTAAAGGTGTCTTGAGAGTTGATAAGAGCTAGCGATATCTTACAGCTGCTATAGGGTCCGTGAAATAAACTTAATCTGAGATTTATGCAATTGTATTCCAACGGTTTAACGACATCTTGTGGGAAGAAAAGCCGTTGACGTCGATACAGGGAAACGTTCGCATACAGTTCCAAAACAGTGCATAAATCATGCAGCCTATTATCAATAGTAGGCCTAGTATCTAGCGTTTAAAGACAACTTGACCTGATTACGGCTTGACTTGACCTGATTATGACTTTTTGGGTGCGCCAAATAAGTTGACGCTTTGTGCATTAGACCCCGATACTATAGAACTTACTAATTAATAATAAATTAATCTTAATGCATCAAACGCCGTTGTTGTCGACAATATTTCTACTCTTCTGTTTAGCGACATAGCAATATCAACAGCTGACCGTCATAATTATTTATCGTATAAATCGTACATTAAACATTGCACAAACACCAATAGGTCTATACCAATATCCAAACATTTATTGTAGAAAAGGGCTGCAGTACTAGAAGGTGTAAGCAGTACATTGTATACTATTACTGAATGAACCAAAAATAATTTATGCCGGCTTCAACAGCATTTTGTTGCCATAAGACGTCGTTAAACTCGGAAACCGCTCAGTAACACCTTACGCCTAAATAATATTGACCAATTATCATTAACCAATATATAGCGTCGGCAAGTCAGGATTTAAAGGTGTGTAAAGACAGCCTGATAATGACTACTATATTATATAGTGTGCAACGACATCTTACAGCTGTTAAAGCCGTTGACGTAGACTTAACCATTTTCTTGATCTGTAACAAGCGATTGGATTTCAACAGTTTAACGACATTTTATGGCAACAGAAGCCGTTAACATCGACACCAAACAATAGTTTTGAACTATTCTCATAACATAATTATTCTACGTGTCTTAGCATTATGTTTCTACGGCGATTAATCTATACATATATAGACTAGAATTTTCGCGTTTAAAAGGTGTGGAAAATAACGGACAAATCGGTGATCAGTCATTAATGGATGCATCCCGAGTTTAACGACTAAATATATATTCGTTTATTCAACAATCCGGTTGACAAACCGCAACCGGTTACAGTGTACAATTATGCAATTCACAAGACACAAATCTAGAACACAGACTAGTTTTGAACAGTTCTCATTTCTCACCATTCGTAGGCCTATACGTTACAATACAGGCTACGCTTAGTAGTAGTTTCAGTATAAAACGATACTGCCTGATAACAAAGATAATCATCGTCGCCCTCCTCCTTCATCCAGACTTTAGACTGGCACTGCCAGAGAACGAGCAGTGGCGGAGTTAAGATACGATGCTCATGAATTATATATAAGACGGAAAGAATGCAATTTAACGGTGTCTAAACACGGCTTAATAGTAACAGCAGTACGTATTGTTTAATTAACTACATCTTTTATGGCAACAAAAGGCCGTTAATTATTGATATCGACATTTTCTTTTGCGTAGCAGGTATACACTCTGCAGCACACACTCGGCTCATTTATTAATTTAACACAGCACCATTAAAACAGTATACATGCAGACAGACAGACAGACAGACAGTGAGACAGACGCACGCACACAGACAGACACTGACACACAGATAAACAGACACAGACAGAGAGACAGACACATACAAATAGACAGACAGAGACAGACACAGACAGACACAGACAGACAGACACAGACACACAGATAAACATACACAGACACTGACACACAGATAAATAGACAGACAAACAGACAGACACAGACAGAGAGACAGACACACACAGACATACAGATAGACAGACACAGACAAAGACAGAGAGACAGACACACACAGACACACAGATAGACAGACACAGACAAAGACAGAGAGACAGACACACTTAGACATACAGATAGACAGACACAGACAAAGACAGAGAGACAGACACACACAGACAGACAGACAGATAGATAGACAGACAGATAAACATACATATACAGATAGACAGACATGTAGATAAACAGACACATACAGACAGACAGACAGACACATACAGACACATACAGACAGACAGAGACAGATAGACAGACATTCCTAACCTGGTCCTTTGGCACCGTTCGTCAGCAGTCGACCGAGTCGAAATATAACGGCGCGTTCGTACTCTTGAACGACCTACAGACAGACAGACAGACACATCCAGGAAGACTTAAGACACGCAGGCAAATAGACAGACACACACACACAGACACAAAGACAGACAGACAGACAGACAGATAGAGACAGACAGACTGACATAAACATAGAGAGACAGACACACACACAGACAGAAAGACAGATAGACAGACTGTCAAACAGACATACAGACAGGCAGGCAGGCAGACACAGACAGAGACAGGCAGACGGATGTACAAACATTTTATGAATACACCAGATTTATGGCATTGGCATCTGGATTAAATTGTGAACTTCCACATAAATGAAGGAAGGAAGGAAGCATGGTAGGAAGGGAGATACGAAGGACGGAAGGAAGGAAGGAAGGACGGAAGGAAGGAAGGAAGGAAGGAAGGAAGGACGGAAGGAAGGACGGAATGAAGGAGGGGAAGAACGAACGAATGAAATATGCCTAATTAAGATATTAACAAGAAGAGTAAAAAGTAATGATGCAAGTAAGGAATGGATGAGCTAACAAAGGAGCGAAAGGATGAATTTGCCTACCTGAGCACCTGCCTGTTAATTATGTCTGCCTACCTTGAGACAAAGGCACATGGAGACTGGCATTGTTAGAACGATGAGAAGCCAAGAGAAAGCAGTCAGCAGGAAGCCACAGAAATTGTTCGAATCCGTTCGAATCAAAGGACCTACACAGAAGAAAGATGATCAACATCAATTAAAATCATCATTCGAAAATTAGCATTAACTTCGTTATTCAAAGTATAATGTGTCTTATTCGGGACAAACACAATGTATCCGAAGAGAATGATAATTTACATGGCACATTTAGTTATATTTCCCAAAGTATAAGTTTTTAGGCTATAATAATGATCAATCAGAACATAAAATCATAACATTATTATTATTACTTGTTGCCCCGAGGTATACAGAATCCCTCAGGGACTGCAATATTATCTATTGTAGAGAATAAATTGTCTGGAAAGGCACTACTATTACTACTACAACTACTACTACGGCTACTACTACTACAACTACTACTAGGCCTACTGCTACTGCTACTGCTACTACTACTACTACTACTACTACTACTACTACTACTACTACTACTACTACTACTACTACTACTACTACTACTACTACTGCTGCTGCTGCTGCTGCTGCTGCTGCTGCTGCTGCTGATACTACTACTACTACTACCAGTACCACTACCCCTACTACTACTATTACTGTTATTTTATTGTTATATCAATTCCCAGTCTCGAGTTAGTTTGCACAGCACGTACCTACCTAACGTCCCAATCACTTACTCACTAAATTAGCCCTCAAACGAGCAACTCTTTTGTCAATCTTTGCTGTTGGGCAACAATCGTTTCGGCGCAGGGGTCCGAGCCTTTGAAAGCTTCGACGGCGCCGCAAGTATGCGGCGCACAGCTCCCGATTTTATTTATCGAATTAGACGACGGACGCGGCGCGTTGATACATCAAACGCGCGGGAAACAGCCGCCTGCCTAAGGCGTCATCAATTTCGCCTTTATTGGGTTAAAAACAGAGATCGGCCGATATTATTATACAACTGGTCACGGTAAATGTATGTCGTTAGACACCAATTTCCGAACTTCGAGCAATTTTATAAGAACTGCGACTTATTTGTGTTTTTTAGTTTACTATTAACAAACTTTTCCGCTACTATTTGATAACTTTGTATAACTTTGTATGTACAGCGCCGTGCGTTTGCCAGCGTTTAATAAAGAACACACTTACTTACTTACTTACTTACTTACTTATACGTCACGAGTTGTTTACATAGACGGACTATATTTCCTCCCGCGAAGGGATATGTCTGTGAGGCAATATTGTAACGTAACAGAAATGAGAATTTGAAAAGAGCACCTTCAAGGGAAACTCATCTAGCGCTTTATAAGACCCAACAAGGAGAACCCTCGTTCAGATAGAAGAGATTTCCAGCGCTGTAATCTATTTATGTAGAGGCAACTGGGGAAAGCTCGTAGAATTAAAAATTACTTGCTTATTTTGATGGCGTCTCTGCGTTAACTGGACTCCAGAGGGGAAGCGCGGGAGAGGAAGGCCAAGAAAGAACTGGATGGGAACTGTTCGAGAGGACCTGAGATGCCTGGACTCCCTGGAGATGACGGCGGAGGATGCTATCGAGGTGGCGAAGGACAGGGAAGAGTGGAAAAACTGCGTTGCCCGATGTGCAGTCCTGCACGGGAAGGACTAAGGTAAGGTCTCTGCGTAGGCCTAAGCATGAACTTTCTGGTCACTGGCAACCGAACTTGGATCTCCAGTACTGTTGTTAACTCTCTGGTCAACAACCCCTGGAGATCTGCATCGACGCAGCGCTCGTGAATAAGCTGGTGCCCTGGCCATGCGCTTAGCTTTCAGGAGGCGCTTTAGAAATTTAGAGTTTACGATTACAATTATGAATTTACGATTAGGCCATAGTAATAATATTTACAGTGCGTTCTTTTAAGAATTCAAACTCCATTTTAGATACGAATCTGCGTTTCAGAATCGCTCTTATATATAGGCCTACACTCTTCTTGAGTTTTAAAGATTCTTTTCGATTTTAGTTTTCTGACGAAAACACTGGAATCGTGTTTAGGATTGAGCAGAGTATCCCGTGCAGTATAGTCTAAAATGTCTATTAAAATTAAAATGTTTAAACAAAATTAAAAACTCATCTGTTCACCTTGCACTATGACTAGGAATGTAGCGAAACGCGCTCTCGTGCTGAGTCGTGCAAGACCTGCCTTGTTAAAACGCGTTATATATTTTCATTTGTATCGGATATATTATTATTGTATAAGTTTTAGTCGATGCCCTTGTTGTATCGGAGATAGTGGAAAGAAGTCTGAATAAGCGATCGAATGCTGAACGTCTTTCGTTGGCGGTCATGCGTCTGTTGTCCCGCATTGTCAATTAGTCGGCAGAACGTATACAATGATAGCTAGACAAGTGATGGTCTCTTCTCTCGTCTTGTGTTCAGCCAGGCATGCCAAGTGCTCGCTCAGCCTCTCAGCATTTGTCTATATCCGTCTGTCCGTCTGCCTGTCTGTGTATCTATATGCGTCTGTCCGTCTGCCTGTCTGTGTGTCTATATGTCTGTCCGTCTGTGTTTGCCGTTTCTTCGCTTTACGCCGTACATCTTGGAGACGACCACAACGGATATGGCGTTCCCCCTGGAGACGGACAGGCTTAAGAGCCGGACACGGAGGCGTCCAGATAACAAGAGACGGACGGACGAATAGTAGGACGAACGGTAGGACACAGCGCCTGCTGCAGAGGCGTCAGCGGTCGTTTGGCGGCCCTCTAGCGTCAGATGCAGCGAATTCATCACGACGAAATTGTAATCTTCTGTTGGGTACAGCTGCGAGACAGAGAGCTAGGCACAGGCCCATGCAGAGGGGAAGAAAGTGACAGACACCCACAGACATACAAATAGAGACAGAGATACAAACAGAGAGACAGACAGAGAGACAGAGACAGACAGACAAATCGATAGAGACAAAGACAGATAGAGATGCAGACAGACAGACAGACAGACAGAGACAAATCGATAGAGACACAGACAGATAGAGATGGAGACAGACAGACAGACAGACAGACAGACAGACAGACAGACAGACAGACAGACAGACAGACAGACGGAAAATAGAACAAATTAAGAGAAAGAGGAATAGAAGAAACGTCAGGAATAGAAAACGTTATCAGGGCCGTAAATCCTGGGGAGGGAAAGGAGGGAATTCCCTCCCCACTTTTAAGCCTGGGGAGGGAACGTGAAGGAATTCCCTCCCCACAAATTTGTCTAAGCTGTGCCATAAATATTAGGGTCACCAAGAGAGACGACTGCCAAGTCGTGTAGAATGATTTATTGCGGGAACATGGATACTGCAGTCTGCAGGAAACCTTACCCTGTCGCCGCCTGTCGGCTTGAAAGCTAAAACAGGTGTGAATGTGGCTGCTAAAAGATAGATTTCCTTCTCAATTCGAAGCTGGCAGAACTTATGTTGTGACAAGCGGTCAAGCGCAACGCATCATTCTACAAGACAGGGCTGTATAATATTGAGAGTGTGGACTTTCAGGGTGGGAGGAGAACCATGACTGGATCAACTGTTCATCTCGAGACCTCATCACTGCATTCGAGTCTAGGACCTACAGAGGAATATAAATAATTTTAAATAAATGAAATTGATAAATAAAGTGCTGCAATGTCTAGGGGACCACCTTGAAATCATTTAAACAGTGTTAGCTGTCGTTTTCCAAGTCATCAACTGGAAGGTGTGCTGGTAAGTACAACTAAACGGTGCAATTGCACATGTGCACTATTTTAACTGTTGAGACTGCATTTCACATTAATTTTAGAAACAACTAAGCATAGGCCCAAAGCCAAAATCTCTGCATCAGCAAAATTGACAAACAGCAATATAGGTGTAAATTTTCGTTTCTTCCACAAAGAAATCCGTATTGGTCGCAGTTTGTACTTGTAAACTGACAACTTTTTTATTTCCAGAAGCACAATGCATATAACAATTAACAACAATTATAACTTGACTATTACATATCAGTGCATTGGCTAGGGAACAGGGGAGACCCAAAAGTGGTACAAGCCCCGCTTAATTAGGGTAACCCTTTTTAACAATAATCAATTATGGCTGGTTAGTCAGTTGAAAGAAAGAAAGGTTCAACTCAATAATAATAATAATCGCAGTCGCAATCTAGAGATTTTTGAAGGTAGAAGTTGGATTGATGAAAAGTAATTTTTTTCTTAAATAGAAGTTGGATTGATGGGAATAATTTTTTGCTTAAATGGAAGCTGGATTGATGAAAGTTATCATGGACATTGGTAGACGGCCTACTCAGTGGCGTCTACACCATGTAAACCTTGGAGCAAATGCTCCACCCAAGAAATAGGGGGAAGACCTCATTGAGAAATTGGGGGTGGGGAAGTTTAAATTGATAAAATATCGTACCATGCAGTAAGGTAATAATTAAATAATTATTAAGATGCTTGAAGTTTAAACTTATTGTGGTTAAGTGTCAGTAATATTTTAAAAGGCATTAGGCTCCTGGGCATTTGCCCTCTGCCCCCCCCCTTTGGTGGGCCTGGGTCCTACGATCCTTCACTGGGAACAATTTGGGCTGCTTATCTCTGCATAGTAGAAATATGCTGTGGAGAAATTGGACTTTGACTGGCTGCCGACTGATGACCCTGCCGCTGACCTCTTCCCTGCCGACAGAAGATCATGCCGCTGACCTCTTCAAGCCCCTGTGCTGCATCTGTCTGTAGCCAAAATCTTTCCACTGGTCTGTAGCCGTCAGGCCGATTAACCAAGCCCTTGGTCTCTGCAGCTACGGAGCTACGGAGGCGCCTAAGATTCTATAAGATAAAATTCTAAACTGAAACAACCCTGCCACGTGCCACAAATGGCACGTGTGCCACAGGTTGGCCACCGTTGTAGTGAATACCATAATGATAGATAATTACAGTATTCTAGTGAAATGCCACGAGAAAAGCGAATTGCGAAGTTGCAATGCTTAGAAGTTTGCTGCAACATGTTGGTGCGTGGGGACAAATGGAAGAGCCACTGCAAGGTAAACCATGGTTTCAAATACAGAAGGTTGGCAGCATACTGTATTATTCAGCTTAATACAAGGTGCCAAAATAGACATGACTCACTGTACACTTACGGGCGTTTCTCCTAGTTTTTGATCTATTATTGTATTTCGTGTGAGGGTTGTAGTCATCCAAACTTTTCCCCGGACTCCAGTCAATTAATTGTTTTGGCCAAGTCTCTTTGGTGTATGGCATGTACTGATGAGTGCTGGTGTGAATTCAGGTGCGAATTACTAGTATTACATTGACAACTATAACTGTCTGTAGCAGATGTTGTTTGCACAGTGGTACTATTGTGCTCGCAGTTTTCATTTTCAATCACTTATTGCTAAGTAAAAAGTTTCTTTCAATTTTAAATCAGTTTATTTCGTTTACGCCTATCACATAATCAACACACAGTTACAGTGGCTGCAGGAAGGGGAGCGGGGGGAGTTGCTCCAATGACTTTGGGGGGGGATAGACGCCCCTGGGCCTACTTACCAACGTATAATACGACATTGAAGAGATTAAAATAATTTGGCAACGTTAGGTCTAACTACTGTTTTACCTATTATACCAGTACATGTTTTAACACTAGCCTAGTGTTGACTTCTTAAGGGAGGTATACACACTTCCGAAGGTGAATTTTCCCTCCCCACTTGTCGAAACAGATTTACGGCCCTGAACGTTATACAGACAGACTGAGAGGCCAGAGGATATAGGAAGAGAGGCAGCTAGCGAGACAGAGAGTGAGGGAAAGAAGCAAGAGACTGAGAAGCAGACCGACAGACAAGAAGACAGACAGAAGCAAAGTGAGGCTGCCAGAGACAGACAGACACAGTGAGAGACAGCATACATTGGGCCTTCGACCCTTCAATCTGTCGGTCGTTCCGCGGGGTAAAATCTCGATTTCCCCCTCTTGATCGATGACAGAAGGGGCCCTTAGCCGAGCCAAGCAGACACCGAGGTCCAAATACTCCAGGACAGCTCAAAGTTAAGTGTTAAAAACCGTCGAATCTCAGCTAATAAGACCACCACAAGTGACCAACAACCATCCACAAACGCCTCCGCTTACAAAAATAACAAAATGGCCGCCGACGCTGCGATGACTGCTATAGACGTGTGCGCCATAATCAACGTCTAGAACGACGTCCCACTTTGAATTTTATACGAAGACGTCGTTAAGTAAGACAATAATCGTCAGAAATTCCGCATACAGTATTTCTGTATGCATGTGTAAACTTTATATATACGTAGTTTTAATTACTTAGAAAGTTAGACTTGTAGAAGTCTAAACATGCATATATATGTTGCAGGCTGTCTGTTCTGTAAGTACAGTAAGTAGTTAAGATTTATGTCTTCGGTCATTTGTGTTCTTGTGAATTGTTTCAATTGCATAACTGTACACTGTTACCGGTTGCGGTTTGTCAACCGGATTGTTTCAATAAAAGAATATTATTATTGCACATTATCATTGTTGTTATTGTTGTTTTTTCCCGAGGTAAAAAGAATCCCTCAGGGACTTCAACATTATTTAGAAACACAGATTTGTCTTGAATGGACCGTATTCGTCAAGGTCTTGGACTCTAGGTAAAAGTAAACCTAAAGGCCATAGCATTAAAACGCTTGATCGACAGCGCCAGGCGTTGAAACAGAACGATGGTTTCCCGAACGTCCCCGTAGCGGTGCTGAGGTTCTGTCCAAGAGTTGAACGGAAGGCGAAGGCCGCGAGGCCCTCGTTGTTTAGTCGGGTCATGGGAATGATGGGATTCAAATGCAGTGGGAACAAAGGGATGGGTAGCAGTTGACGGTATTTGACGTGTTTGCAGGCCGTCGCCTTCTCAACCGCCACACCCGCCGCTCGAGAAGTATACCGTCACCATATCATCATCATCATCATCATCATCATCATCATCATCATCATCATCATCATCATCATCATCATCATCATCATCATCATCATCATCATCATCATCATCATCTTCATCACAATCACCACCACCACCACCACCACCACCACCACCACCACCATCACCACCACCAACATCACCATCACCATCATTATCATCATCATCATCATCATCATCATCATCATCATCATCACCACCACCACCACCACCACCACCATCACCACCACCAACATCACCACCATCATCATCATCATCATCATCATCATCCTCCTCCTCCTCCTCCTCCTCCCATCATCATCATCATCATCATCATCCTCCTCCTCCTCTTCCTCCTCCTCCTCCTCCTCCTCCTCCTCCTCCTCCTCCTCCTCATCATCATCATCATCATCATCATTATTTTGCATTTATTAAGCGCCGTTATCTAATGACCAAGCATCAATCGATGGCGCTGAGAAATTGCGAGAGAAAGACTTGCTACACATTAAGCGTTTAACCAATCGACTAACCTGACCCAAACCTACTTGTTAGATCACTACTCTTTAACGTACACCATCAGTGACTAGAAGCGCAATGCACGGCCAGACATGGGGCTGCTTGACCCAGGCTGTGGGATCCAATGAATGGCTAATCATGCGGCTGACCTTTATGGAGACCCAATCTTCATGCTCAATCATAATATGTCTCATATATATCATTTCTGCGTTCTATTCATGTATAGGCCTACAGAGTTCGATAAGAGTGCAAGGGCGTCTCAAAGGCAAGAAAAGAGTCTCAGCCTTTCTGTCTGATGGGTCTTGACTTCGATTCGCTTTTAACACGATCGATAGAGGAAGTCGTCTCCGATTACGTTTAGAGTGTGTGCGCGCGTGCGTAAGTGCGCGCGCGTGTGCATGTGTGTGCATGTGGGTCTACATATATTCATAGGCCTACATAGTATGCATGCTATATATATACCAAAAGATCACAGACTGTGTGCACGGCGTGATATCAGGAGGTATAGTGGTGGAAGGTTACATATGAGTTCTTTGTATAGCTGTTACATGTATATACACATGTGTATATGCATGTAGGCTTATATAGGCTGTATACATGTAAAGGCTTATACAAACAATATAATATATATTATGTCTAAATAATATATATGCCTATATGTATACATTTATACAGACATAATAATATGTTTTCATATATACGAACATATATTATGTAGGCTACTAGGCCTATAGAGCTGCATCCATAGAAACAGCATAGATATAAAAAATTTAAAAATAGGTTTTTCTAGTCCTTTGCCTCCTTCCACCGGTTTCTCTTGCAACCGAACTTGGATCACTATCTCTGGACAACCTATCGGACACGACGCAGCGCTCGTTAATATGCTTGTGCCCTGCGCTTATCATTAAAAAATTTGGAGTTTACGATTACAATTACAAATGTACGCATGTGTAACTTGTGTGTAATCACAAATAGCCCTACAAAGCTCAATGTGCTCAAATTTTACAGGGGAGAAAGAGGCAATAGAGGCACGTTTTAGAACACGTTTATATTCATTATTTATAATTATAACGCAAGGTAAAGATTCCACAGTACCGGCCGTTTTCTTGCCAGTATGGAGTGCCATTCTTAGCCACCATGCCACTCCTGTCCCGGTCTCCCCTACATGCTTGTAGCCTACTTTTGTCGTCGTATAATAATATTATATTAAATAGTTGTAGTTCTCTGTTTCTTTAAATCGTGAATCCTAATCTATTCTAAACTAAGCACAGTGGCTGCTTGGTTAGAGCGTTCGGCCTGTAACGCGGAGAGTACGGGTTCGAGCCCCGCTCAAGGCAGGCAATTACTGTGTAGGGACCTTGAGCAAGCCCATCACTCACAATAATTATTGTTCAACGCCATCGATGCTCTGTTGTATGGTCGTGCGCACTTCTGAACTTTTGAAGGAGGGCAATAGGCTAACAAGAGAATTCCGACCGCCGATAGGCTACTAACATTAGTTACAAAAAATTCATCATAAGCAGTGGCGTAACTTCATATTCTGGGCCCCCTGCAAGATTTTCAAAATGGGGCCCCCCCTCCATACAGCCGATGACAATCTGATAGACAATTTTATGTTTCAAATTATCGACTCACTTTTGAGGCATACATTTTAATGATTTTAATTTATGATATATTTATTTTATTATTAATTTGTAATCTTATGCCACAACTAAAAATTGTTTTCGATTTGCATTAAAATTGATTAAAATGAGTCAATTTTACATCGTTTTTTAAGTTCGTTTTGTAAATCATTTCTTTTTCCGTCGTTTAGCTGCTCCACTTAGAGGCTTGCTAGCCATCATTAGTACAATATTTTTATTTTTAAATCTTAAATTTTGTATTGTAATCCGATCTAATGTTTTGTTGTTATATAATTTAAAAAATAGTAATAATAATTTTACATTTTTATATTATTAAAAACTATTTTATTAATCTATTTAAACAAACTTTTTAAATAAATATCAACAACGATGGCCGACGGAAACTTGGCAATGAGACTAATGACGTCAGCATAAATCAAAGACGAAAAGTGAAACTAATTGAGTGAATTAACTGCAAATTTCAACGTCATCTGGCGATTATAGTTTGCCTTCGAGTCACTGCTCACTAGCTTAAATCATAAGCCTAGAAAAATATGCGCCGACCGCGCATCAATAGTAATATTCCACATCATCTGCCTGCCTGCATGATTTATTGATTTTACAAGGCTAAGGAGTTTACAAGGAGTTTCGGTTTCCGGCTTTCTGCTGTGCATTTATTAATTAAAATAGTTCATTTTTCAGGTTTGAAAATGGGCCCCCTTTTACCTGGGCCCCCCGCAGTTGCGGGCCCTGCGGGCCCATAGTTACGCTACTGATCATAAGGATATTATATGAATCAATTTAGTTTAATGTGTAATAATGTTGGTAAGATAATCTATGTGGACCTATAGCCTACACAATACAATACAATTAGAAATTTATAGCGCGCTTTAACAAGACAAAGTCTTGCACGAAAGCGCCTATATTGGCAGACTGTATGCCTACTACGGCTTAATATTATTTGTATGCTTAATTTCAGTTTTTGCACACGAAAATGCGGCGCGCCATTGGTTTCAATAAAGAATATTATTCTTCTTCGTGTATTGAGTTGTAGTAGGAATCTAACCTGAGTCGGTGCCGCCGTTCCGAGGCCTCGCAACGTCACGAACGTAACCACTGGTCTTCTTCATTGAAGCAGATGAGGACGACGACTACGAGGAGGAGGGAGGAGGAGACCGAAGAAGACCCTACAGTCGCCTAATGCACAGACGGGGGATGTCTGTCCCTATTGACGTCGCTAATCTATTCCGCGAAACCGCAGACCATAGATAAGTGCCGAAGCTCAACGTCACATTCTATGCTTCGACCGCCGCCATCTTTAATCCGTAGGGCGAAAAGCGTTGTTCGTTTTCGACGACGTTCGTAATCCGGGCTCCCTGTTTGGCCCCTGAAAGACCGAATTACAACGAAGACTGACCGTCAGCCAATATCCCTCGACCAGCATCGCCCCTCAAAGCCGCCTCGTCGCAAGCGCCCGGCCACCGGCGAGCACGCATGCAAGCCGGCCGACACAGCCCCTCGGTCCGCCCGTCCTACTCGCCGTCTTGTCTTCGATGCATGGGCGCCTGCGTGGCTGGGTCTTGACGCGAAAGCGGTGGACAAGATCGATGACTTTGTGTAGCTGCAGCACAGGGAAGCCACGCAACGCTAATACAGCTGGACGGTTGTGGCGACCTAGTCTGCATGACATGCAATAAGAACTAATTATCCTAGAACAAATATTATGTTCTTATGCATGGTAGCCTATTCCATCAAAGGCAATGTCTAGTCTATGTGGTCTAGCTGTATAACTAAGGACGGTGCCATAGCCCATATGAATTGTGGCATATACACAACATAGTATAATATTATACTATGACCTGTTCTAGAGACTTTCAACCACTTCTATCAACCCACACTCCTGCTCTGCCAATCTGTTACCTCGTCTTTCAAATTTAACAACTGCTCTGCAGCTCAACTCCCTGCACCTCTTTGGCACTACCGGAGCCCTTACGACCAGCTCACAAACTCTGTTCCGCATGCAATGTCCATACAGATCTTCATTCAAACCTGAACTACTGTATCCATAATCCATCACGTCACTCACGTGGTTGTTGGGTTTGGACATGAAAAAGAGTCTGACCACGGCATCAGACGGGACCCATATGGGCAAATGGATCCTAAACGGTTTCATCTGGTCCCATGATGCGTGCATGCTGGGAAGCTGATTTGTTTTTGATTGAGTGCCTCTCAATAGGCTGGTCCGGGAGACTTGGCTTCTGTGGGTGGGGCTTTATGGGTTTCCAAGAAAGCCGGAAATTGCAAATATCACACGTATATACATGTACACGTAGGCACACATATTGCTTTCTGGAGTACAATCACGGAGCAAAAATATCAATAGAGTGCTTTTTCACATAAAATATCCCGAATATTTACATACATACATACATAGATAGATATACATATATCTGACAGAGTGGTATGTGGGGTGGCTTAAGTGGGTTGACTGAGTGCTGCGACAAATTACATTTCCTGGGAAGGTAGATTCGAGGAATTGCCTGGAGCAGAGCGAGCAACATATTTTGAGGAGAAACGGAATGAAATCAGCAGACGACAGCAGTTCTCTATTAATTTAAGACAGTCACTGCTGTGCATTTATGTAGAGCCTTCATATGTCAAATGTAAATCTCAAAAATTTCTCAGTCCCACTCAAAAGCTGTCAGGGAGACTCACTTTATCATGGTGCTTTATCAGATAAAGTCTGAAAGAGCCATAGGTTCTTTCGTCAGTTTAGGTACCAGGGCAGGATCTGAGGGGGCAATTGCAAGGGACGTATATGTAAGTTTAAAGAATGTAGTTTGCTCTGGTTTCTCACATTCCGTGCTTTTTCGAGCACCGTACTTCACAAACAACAACAAAAACGTTTCTAAATTGTTACGAACATACTTAGAATTCAGTACATTGAAATCGTCACACTCCAGAAAGTATAAAGATACATGTAATTTAAATTAACAACCCTGAAATATTCAACTTTAATCTGTAGAAAAACATACGCATATTATTACGAATATTGTACACATGTTGTCTAGCTGAAGAGCAACGTGGTCATAGCATGCAGTGCTGGTTTCATGCTTTTCTCAACGTCGGCATATGAAGCTTGCATAAGAACAGATCTATCATTCAGTCATCATCAATCTGGTAAATGTCAATAGCACATGAAGTCTAATCTAATCTAATTATTTCTAATCACTTCTATAGCACTGTTATCATAAAGCCAAAGACGTCAACAGATGATTGCTTCAAGATGGCCGCTCAATCGGCATGTATATAAAAGAATTCAACATTCTCAGATGCATCGTGATGGTATAAAAAATCCTCCAAGGACCTAAAACAATGCAACATTATCAAATGCATCCTCCAGGTCCAAAAAAACTGGAAAAGCCAAAAATCAATGTATTGGAAAAGCCAGTTCAGAATCTGACAGATCAAGATCAACTATGGCTTCATGAACTGCTGAGCATTTAAAGTTGGCTTAACATGGAACCACATAAAAGCGATCATCCCTATCCGGCAGAGTGAAATCATGAACCACAAAGCATACGTGTACAGAGTCAGTGTTTTCTTAGAATATGAACTACAGCAGAACTTCCAACTTCCTGCGATCAACTCCAATGGAATCTAACACTATCGACTGCTTCCCTAAGATCCAACAGTTCAAAATCAAATTACATCTGCATGTATATAAAAGAATTCAACATTCTCAGATGCATCTTGATGCATAAAAACTCTTCTAAGGACTTAAAACAATTCAACATTATCAAATGCATCCGTCAGGTCCAAAAGGAAGTTTCATTATCGCTGAAACCAAGATGGCCATTGACCATGCTGACCATCTCATTAACAATCTGGTTCATAAATTAGGCAGCCATCTTACTAAACAACCTCACTAGGTCCAAAGAGATGCCAGACTTCAGAGGGAACTTTGATGTTGCTGGTATTTGAATAAACCAATCAAAAGCCCAAAGGTTCAACATGGTCATAGCATGCAGTGCTGGTTTCAAACACTTCTTTAGGTCTAAAAGTTCAAGACTACCAAAATGTGCTCATAATTTTGAACATTTGGATAAATAATCGTTGAAGAATTTCTTTGATCTATAATATTCAGTCTTTAAAATGAAAATTATTCCAACTGTATAAAATGTGCATAATACGATTCATCAAACCACAGCTTAAAAGTCTATGCTGCGTTGGACAGCAGCTTCTGTAAAGAAACGTTTTGTAAAGTAGTACCTTATGCAGATAACATTACAATGATCAAGTCTGACTGAAAAATGCGATAAAGACAATAATACCGATATCTCCACACACTTTACCACCAAAGGAATTCTGGTAAAACCATGCTGGTATTTCAGTTAGAAATCTTGAGATGTGTTCCATGCCTTTGTCTCATTTCTTGTCTATGATATAAATGGAATGATCAGAAAAAGTAAGGAATGTGGAGACTATACCAGGAACAAGACAATGTGATCGCAACAAAGTCCACTGCTAGAAGTAATGTTTTATTATTTGAAAATAGTTTCACCCTACGAAAACTAATTAATAACGAGCATTCAACTGCACACATACTGCAAAACTGCACACACGATTGCATAAATACTGCAGAAAATGAAAATGACATCCACACTAGTAATAAAATTTGACTACCCTGCTTTTGGTGGTCTGGTCAAATAACAGAAGTAATCCCATATCGAATAATGGAACAACATGGGATTATTTTGCAGAAATTTGCTAACTTGGACCTTCCTTTGGAATGCAAATAAGTCACTAGGGCGGACCTGATAATACGAAGTCATTGGGGGAAGGGGAGACAAGCCTTATCATACAGCGTCTAAAAAGGGTGTTGATAATGCTTATAAAGTCAATATTCAGTGCTACACTGCAGTTCTTGTATGACAAGTTAACTTTGCAGTATGGCATAAATAGCTTTGGGGACATAACACAACTTTGCATTAAGCAGAATGACGTGGGAATGAGTCCGCACTGTACCATGTTCGGAAAAGATCGATAACAGAAGGCAGGCAACATGCAGAGATGGCACTCGTGGGTATCGAAGATTTTGCTCAGACAGAAGAAGTTCGAAAACCTCGGATGCCATTCGCGCCACCGTGCACCACGGTGGGCGAAACAGCAAAGGCATCGTTAGTCTGCGAGCCTCGCTTTGGCTCCCCGGCACCACTTCTTTCCTGCAGCTCCACACCACCGATGAAGGACGGTTCCATTTCGTAGGCAGGTGGAGGTGCTCCATCATCCGTCTCATCCCCTCCGGTCAGATTCTGAGCATACGGTGGAGGATTCGCCATATACGATGGTGCGACCGGCAGAGAGAAGTCGTAGGGAGGCGGCTTCGGAAATGGGTCGGTGTAGTCGATCATGGACTGGGTTTGACGCCTGATGGCGCGGACGCGGGCCATCCGAAGCAGGATGGAGCGACGTCGGACGGCAATGATGATGCTGATGACGACCGTCAGGAAGATGGCAACACAGACGACGCTGACGCCGATGATGACGTCATTGGCGACGAACACCCGTTCGCTGTCGTTCGGGAAAAGCTCGCCTCCTGTAAAGTTCACTACCAAGTAAACCATGTAAATATAGATGCTTCCTATAGCAACCATCGTATGGCCTTGACCCAGCTGCGCATTAATTCGATGAATTACCTCTCATTGCACAAGCGCTTGAAAACCATTCTCTTCGATCCTGGTTTTCCGTCATTAGGTCGGAAGCAACTCTGATGAATCTCTCTTGAAGAGGAGCTATATAAATCTCTGATTATAATTAAGTCTGATCGCGTGAGATCCTTCAACGTCGCTGTCCGTTTGAATGGGTTCCACGCCATTTATGGTCCCTGTGCAGTGTGCATAGATCTTGCAAAATTAAAATCTATCAGATGATTAACGATACATCTGAGGCAAATCAATCTGCATCATCTCCATACCTGTGAACGGACAATAATCTCGTTGTTTGATCCATCCAAAAAGTCGTTCCTTCCATTACAGATCAGATCTTGGTTTCCCTTACTTCACCTAACTTTATCTTACCTTATCAACTGCTTCTCTAAGATCCAAGAGTTCAAAATCAAATCCCATCTGCATGCATATAGAAGAATTCAACGTTCTCAGAGGCATCTTGATGCATAAAAAACCTCTATAAAGGACTTAAAACAACTCAACATTATCAAATGCATCCTTCAAGTCTAAAAAGTCGTTTTATATCAACTAAGCCCAAGCTGGTCATTAACAATCTGGTTCATAAATTAGTCATCTTACTAAACAACCTCACTAGGTCCAAAGGGAACTTTGATGCTGTTGGCATTTTAATATTTCACTTAAAACTGAAAACATTGCTCCTTCACAACTCCTATCCTGATTTCCCCTCTCCCCTTACCTCTCTTGCTGTTTAAATTCTAAACCCCATTAGTCACCTTAGCCGTCTGCCTGCCTGAACCCTTTGGATCTTGACCTGGAACCGATTCTTACCCTACTTGCCCATCAATATTGTTTTGACTGAGCACTTTCATATATATTCGAAATCTCAAGACCCCTGCAATGCCCAAAAAAGTTAAGTCATGGGAACCAACAGTGAATAAGCTACAGTTCCCACGACTTCCCTTTCTCACTGCTGTCGACATCTCGAGATTACGATCACATTTACAAAGAAAACATCTGAGACGATTCGATCTCGATCTTTGTACCTGTGTAAGGACAATCGATCTCATCCGATCCATCGTAGCAGTCATTCCTTCTGTTACAGATAAGATTCCGGTTGATACATCTACTGCCAGACTCGCACTTGTATTCGTCCCACTGATTTCCCCTCTCCCCTTACCTCTCTTGCTGTTTAAATTCTAAACCCCATTAGTCACCTTAGCCGTCTGCCTGCCTGAACCCTTTGGATCTTGACCTGGAACCGATTCTTACCCTACTTGCCCATCAATATTGTTTTGACTGAGCACTTTCATATATATTCGAAATCTCAAGACCCCTGCAATGCCCAAAAAAGTTAAGTCATGGGAACCAACAGTGAATAAGCTACAGTTCCCACGACTTCCCTTTCTCACTGCTGTCGACATCTCGAGATTACGATCACATTTACAAAGAAAACATCTGAGACGATTCGATCTCGATCTTTGTACCTGTGTAAGGACAATCGATCTCATCCGATCCATCGTAGCAGTCATTCCTTCTGTTACAGATAAGATTCCGGTTGATACATCTACTGCCAGACTCGCACTTGTATTCGTCCCACTGACAACCGGACGGGTGACCAGTCGATGGCTGTGAGTAGGGAGGCTGAGTTCTCACCTCTACAATTCACATAACATTCATTTTTATTATGCACTAGACGCTGGCCTGTCCTAAAACGGTTACAATACCTTCATAACGTACGTGATAGAAGCCCCATCTACTGAAATGAAATGAGTGCAGTCCCTCTCTCCCTCCTTCCCCTCAATCTTCCCTCCCGCTCCACCACCAATCATCCTCCCCTTCCCAATCCTTGCCACCTTCCCTTCTCCTCCCCTCCCTTCCCAATTCCGCTACTTCTCCTTCACTCCCCTGCCCTTCCCTTCCCCACCACCTCCCTATTCCCCTCCCCTGCTTCTCTCATCCCACTTCCCATTACCCTTCCACTCTGCTTCCCACTTCCCCTTCCCTGTCATCTACTGAATGAATCAGTTAACCATGCAAAGAAGAGTCCAACCCGAGAAACAGAAATGCGTGCTGCCATCTGGCGAATGACTCGAGCAAAACAGCTTAACATGACGTGCATACACACACATTTCTGTGCATTTATATTATTAATTTATTATGCACCACTATCTACTGACCAAACATCAATCAATGGCCCTGAGCAATTGTGAGTCAAGGACTTGCTTTAAGTCCCTCCACCGTAACCATCTCAGAGGAGAAGGCTTGCACCCGTTCTCTCATCCGATGACCACCTCGTTTTCCATTGAAGTCACATGATCTGGTCATGTGATAGACAATTTGAGCGTTAAGTCATGTTACGTAATTCAAACGACTTACGGTTGTAAGTGTTTGGGCAGAATCCGGCCGTTAACTCGATGTCGTCGATCGATACATCGGATGAACGGGGCGAAACACACTTCCCCTCGAACATGACCTGTACAAAAAAAAACAAGTTTTAATCAACCAAGAATACAACCACTCCACCTCCTAAGAAATTTTCCATCTAGCTGAGAATCCATAAAAGCTGACAATCCATCTATCGTCTGTTACCTGGAACTAGGGATGGGCCGAATATTCTGCCGGAAATCAGTTCGGGCCAGATTTTGCACCAACTGGTATAAATCGGAATCGGCGCATCCAAGGACTACTGATCCAAATACCAAAAAAGTAATATATTTTTACCAAAAACAATTTCTTCTTTCGATAATACAAAAACAGTTACCTCTTTCTGGCGACCTCCTGTGGTAATCTTTAATCTTTATCATTGAAAGCCCATGTAAAATAATGAAATCGTTGAGTGAATAAACTCTCGTTTGAATTACATCTCTTGGTTTAGTTTTAATTATTATACCTTTGCATGAAAATAAATATTGCCGATTAATCAGATCGATTCCGTATTTGGCCGAAAAAGAAGGCCAAATATCCGGTTACAATCTAGAATCGGAAAACGGCTAAAACTGCCAATCGGGGGCCAATCCCTACCTGGAATGGTCCGTTGTTGAAATTGATCAGAACAAGGACCTCCATCCACTGTCCATTTGGTGGTTTCGAGTTGATCGTTGACCAGACGGTGTTACCGGCACCGAGATAGTTGACGACGGTGACATTCAACATGGCGTTGCCCTCCAGCAATCGGTAGTACCAGAATCGCAGACAAGAAGTACCGCTGAAGCCGAAACTGACCGGTCGACTGATGAGTCGCGCTTTGCTGCCCTCGACGCAGTCGTATGAATTCATTGAAAGCTTATAGAAATCTGGAAATCAAACACAACGATAGTTATAAACACGACATATGTAAGTAAGTAAGCAAGTAAATAAGCAAGTAAGAAAGTTGTCTCTATTTGCGCGAGATGAACGCACACCCTTTACGACAACAATGCATACAAAAGTAGAGTGCAATGTCATTTTCACAATATTACAGGACATTGTCTGGTATTGATTAGTAATTGCATAACCTGTAAACCTTATAATATTAGTATCATTGTGCTTTGTCAATGTGTTAATTACTGAATTGATTCCAATAAATTTGATTTGATTAGAAAAAACCAATGCAATATAGTAAATAGTTTTAAGAGTCTAAATAAACAGTTATAACTATAGCTCTAAAAGAAACAGGATAAAACTTACATCTTTCAACCGACAGTGTGCGGTCAGTGTACTCATTATAGCTGAATTGGCTAGGGGGTGCAGGTGGAGCCAAAATCTGTCCTTGTGAGAAGAGGTCTCCAAACTCTTGGGGGTCCAGCACACTAACTATAGACTATCATGCATGAATAATACTCGAAACTTAGTAAACCTGACAAAGAGAGGAAAAACAATTTGGAAAAGGCAAGCCTTAAGCTAATTACAAAACAACACAATCATCCGAGCAGAGGGTCTTTGCTGAACAGGAAGCCAATGCATATTCATTTACCTTCCTATACATTTTCACATATCAATAGTATCTTAGTATAGAAAAGTATCAGTATCTCATTACTGAATGTGATAGTAGCTTACTGTCTGAACTGTAGACCAGAGGCTTAATCTGGGAGGCCAAGGTCGGGTCGTAAGTTCGGGCCCACGAAATCTGGGACGTCGTGTGATACCTCCAACCGCAGAAGCCCAACTCAAACGTACAGGATATGTCATCTGCGGCAGAAATAGAACAATGAGACAATTAACACCATTGGCTGGTTATAAAGGCTCTACATAATTAGCCACACATAAACATACATACATACATCCATATATAGGCCTACATATAGACATAGATAAATACATACATACATACCCACATACATAAATATATACATACATATATATATAATTATATACATACATATTACATATACATACATATGCATACATACACACATAGAATACATACTTATACATACATACTTATAATACATACACAGGTTTGGATACATATACACATACACACATACATGCACACAACATAAACGTAGATTGCAGAACATACACAAATATATGTAACCGATTTTCATCATGCACAGTCAAACATTGAAACACAGCGTAACATGCGTAATAGCATATTTCATACACATTTAAAGCACATTACCGCATAGCTTACCCCGATAGCATTGACCTTTCAGCAGGCTAATGTCGTCGATGGCAATGTTGTTGATGTCCATCCTACCATCATTCGCCTCGAACGTGATCTAACGAAAAAAATAAGAAAGTGAAATTTAACACTTAAGACCCTGTTTTGCACTAAAATGATGAAAGGAACAAATGAAAATTTAGTCAACTGTAGGTGGAGAGTTAATTATCTCACCACTTAATGTTGCACTTAGGTACTCAAGTAAACAACTTAAAGCACATCAGTAAACAGACTAGAGCTCGTAAGTCAACAAATAAAAAGTATGCTAATGTAAACAAATAAAAAAGTATTCTAATGCAAGCAAATAAAAGTAGCCAAGTACAACCACCACCACCACTTTCACTAACACCACTACTCAAATCATCGCCACCATGACTCACAACACCATTCTCACCACCACTGAGAGTGGTGGCAAGATTTTGAACCTTGTAAACATTTTACCACTACCATGACCATCACTAGCACCAACATTACCACCGGCAACACCACCACCACCACCTATGCTTTCATCTCCTCTCTTCCCTCATCTCCCTCCCTCTCTCTCCTCTTGTCTCCACTCCTCTTCTATCCTCCCATCCCATCTGCTCTCCTCCCTCTGCTCTCTCCTCCCAACATCAAAGAACTATCCAGCCTGCAGGGTGCTTTGGACCAACCCCGCTCCCAATCTCCCCATAACACGTACCTCTTCCAGTGGAAAAGCTTCGGCCGGTATGTCGACCTCCGCCTGGAGCCACGCTGTTCCATGATCATCGTTCCGATCCCATACTGCCGATCTCTTCCCGCTGGCGTCCGTCACATACAGAGTGAGTGAACCGACGTAGCCGCTCATGAAATACCAGAACGAGAGGCAGTGGTTCTCCGTTCTGACAACAGGTGTCGCCGTGTAGTTCATGTATTTGACGCCGTTGCCATCAAAGTAGACGAAATAACCCTCTGTAACACAGGAGTCGATGGTAACTTATAAGCACTTCACACCATTGTAATTAAACTCGTAAATGCTACGGTGACTTTCACTCAAAGCAGCCATGGAAGTCATTAGATTACATTAGAAAGTCATTAAATTAGATTAGAAATTCATTAGAAATAGAGAATCAGCGAATTGCTCAGAGAATCAGTCAACCATGGAATCAGTCAATTACTCAGAGATTTTCAATCTCCAAATAAATCACTGATTAAAAGTAGGGCTGCGGATTTTAACGATTAATTAATCAATTAATCGTTAAAAATTTTAATCAATTAATTTCGGCTTGTTCGATTAATTGTCGATTAATTTTTTACTTATTTTATGACGTCAACCGACATATTTCCACAATAAACAATATGGCGAACAGTAATAATGTGAAACATTTGAGTGGAAAATTAACTAATTAAGCGATCATTTTACATTTTCAGTAAATGCTGAGGGAAAAGTCGAAGATGGCGAAGTTATTGATGATTTTTGTAGATAGAATGTTGTTACTACTGCCTACATTTCTCAATTTGACAATTTGAACGTTAGCATGTCGAATGTTTGAAAGATTTTTGCAGTGTATACAGTCTAAGCAGTTTTTCACGCTTTATGTAAAATGAACCAAATTAATAGAATTTAATCGATTAATCTCGATTAAATTTTGGAGATTAATCGATTAAAATTATTTTAATCAGTACCCGCCCTAATTAAAAGATTTCAATAAATGACTGTCTCATTAAATCACCAATTCACACAAACACACTGAATCAGGTTCACGTCCATCCATCCACCATCCACCCATCCATCACGAAATCATCACACACTCACTCACACAATGATTAGGAAATCATTAGATTAGATCGTGATTAGATCAGTAAGAAAATGACGTACTTGCGATCGTCAAGAAAGTGTTGTCGAATCTGGGTCCGCCATAAGACGTCGTATTACGTACGACTCCTTCGCCACTGAAGTGACACATGTCACGCCCAAACGAACACGCCTCGATGCCCTGCACATCTATACGTTGCAAACATCTTATTGGTCATCATGCGAAATGCAAAGAATTTTAATTACACCAAAATACAACTATACAATTACAGAAAATGTTAGAATTGTAGTTTCATGAAAATGTGAACAGTTAAGAACAGAATCTAGATATTCAGGAATATAAAACACAAAAGTTTAAATTATAGCAAACAATTGTTATTTTAATTGCGTACAAATAAATTAATGCTATGGCCACCGAAGCTTGATTGAGTGAGTGATAAGGACGATGAGGATTATGAGGATTATGATGGTAATAATGATAAGGATGATGATGACAATGACGATAACAATAACGAAGATAATGGCAATTACAATAACAATGACAATTACATTAACCATGACAATTACCATAACAATGACACAATGAACGTCAAGACCACTAACCTGGACATCTTGCAAACCAGTATCCTTCGTCTGTCGAGTCGTCGCAGTCGGTTCGCGAGTCGCAGACGAGATGCTTCGCTATGCACTTACGATTAAAACAGGCGAACTGATCGGCTGAACAGGTCTCTGAAACATCAACCACCGCCAGAAACACAGAATCAGCCAATTGATCAGTGAATAAGTCAACCACAAAATCAGCGAATCACTCAGGGATTTCAGTCTTTCAATAAATCACCAAGTCGATCAGTGAACAATTAATAGATTTCGTTAAATTACTGTCTCATTAAATCACCAAGTCACACAAACACAATGAATCAGGTTCACAATTCACCCCAAAGTCATCCAACAATCCATCTGTCATTCCATCCATCCATTCATCCATATATCAATCCACCCACCCATCCACCCCAAAGCCATCCATCCATTCATCCATCCACCCTCATCCATCCATCCATCCATTCCCCACCCACCCACCCCAAAGCCATCCACCCACCCATTTACCAACTCACCCATCCATCCACCCACCCAAAGTACTCACGCAGAGGGCAGTAGCTGTCTGTGCACTGATCCGTCGGGGTATTCTCTTCTACTCCTCGTATTTCATATTCGGCATAGTAGCCGAGGTCAGATCCTGTGTCCATGCTACGAAACCTCAGATCAAACGGAGACCCAGACGTCAGCGGAACTACAGCAACAACAACAACATCCACACAGAATCACAACGACAGATCCAAAAGGGGAGCTACAAATAAAGGAGCTGCACAAAATGAGCCATACCAAAGGAGCTACATAAATTCTTCGCTTGTTTAAAGTTAAAGAAAAGCGACGTAAATTCCTAGCATTCTGTTTAGGGTTGTCAATATCGGCATTTTTTCAAAACCAATTATCGATTGCAGAAATCCGAATTTAAACCGATTATCAGATTTTATTGGCCTTCTTAGAAAATCCGCTATTCCCAGCTTAGCGGTGATAAATAAAAATGTCGGCCGTTGGGATTCATTGCATTCAACGACGTTTTACACATCAAAAAGTGTTTCAGAGGTTGAGTAATTAACTCAACTCGCTCGCTGACAGCGAACTTTATATAGTGGTTTTCATTTTTGCCGTCACAAAATTTTAAAATAATAACAATAATAATAACAACAACTGACAACACCCAGAAAATGGCTCATTTTGAAGAACACTTACAGCAGAAATTCGGCATGAAGACATTTTGTAGGTTCTGATTATCTCCATAGTCTTGGCCCGCCGTCCCGTTTCCACAGTACCTTACCATCCCCGTGTGACCGGGAAATTCCAGATAGTCGTCGAAGCATCCACTGCTATTGGTCAGCTGGAAGAGATGGAAACGGAAGCAGATCTTCTTTTGGTTTTGTGACGTGAATCCCGAAACGTAAATTCTCTGCAGGCACCTTCTTCCTGGGGAGTAGTTGAAGGGGAAGTTGGGGTGGGTGAGGATCCCCGAGTCACCCATGTAATACTCATCGCAAGGAACGGGGTCTGTAATACACAACAATTGCACTTAGTAACTTCTATTGCGCCGGTGTCTAATGCACAAGGCATGGACTCATAGTGCACCAAATCCAAGCCGCAATCAGGTCAATATCCAGAAGATCAGTCGTTAAGACTACATGGTGGATACGCGGTTTGGAAGAGTGAAGTCTTAAGGTGAGAACGAAATGACACAAGTGACTCGAGATATACGATGCGAGAGTTCCAAAATCCATGTCCAGCAAATGAAGAGCTCTTTCAATAAGAAGAAGAACAGTTCCTTAAGCAAGCCCTGGAACACCCGTGGGTATGAAGAGTTAGCGACTTCATTTTCTTAGCCTCGCACATGAGGGAAAATGGCCAGTCCTCTCCCTCACTGTCTCATCTTTCCAGAGACAGTGTACGTTCAGTGTACTCATACAGCTGAGTTGGCTAGAGGGCTCAGGTGGAGCAGAAATCTGGAAAACAAATTCGATGGGGATTTGAACCCTCGACCTCTCGACTGACAGTCCAGCACGCTACCCACGCCACTGTCAAGCACCAAATGAATTACCAAATTCACTGGTTCGGATCGGGAGCACCATTGATGAGTTTTTTTTGAAGTGGCGCTTTATAAATGTCAGATTACAACTACAACTAAACAATGGCCTATTTTATGCAAAATAAATTAATGTTAGAAAAACTCTCCATCTCAGCCTCAATTCGACTTCAATGTAGCGCTGTCTAAATAGCAAGCCTCCTTATTACTCTATAACGAACCTTTAGCACGCGATCCTAAACCCTTAAAAGTGTTGAAACGTGCGCTAAATAACCTTCACAAGTTGTCAACAAAGTTACGAACTAAGGAAATGAACGTTTAACTCCTACTTACCAAGAAATCCCACAGCGCAGCTCACCAAAGCAGCGAAGAACACAACACAGATAAGATACGTTCTATTTTTCTTAAACATTTCGAGAATTAAGTCAATTAATTTCTTTCCTAAACATTATTTTTGTGAACGAGTTTGGAACCGTGGCGTCACATCTATGGAACGCCGTTCATCTCATAAATAAGTATCGTGTGTTAACATCGTATTTGTATAAATTGTCTTTCACTTGAAAGAATTATCAATTCTATATGTGGTCGATTTTCAAAGTGAATTCGCGAATAAAGAATTATATTGCCACTTAATTTTAATGTTTAAGATGACTTTAATGATAGCTGTCAAAAATGTTTGAAATTCCATTTATGGAAATATTTATTACAATAAGCGCACCCCATACACAGGTGTGCAATTAACGTTGTTTTGATTGCTAGGTATTTGAAAGTTAGCAAGTAAGAAAGCGGTTAAAAAGTTGAGGCTCTAGTGTAGGTATTTAAATTAGGGTTTAATTTATTCAGTATGTAAATGAAAATCCGTTAACTGAGAGTCGTATGTGAAGAAAGGAGCTGGCAAACTAGAACACTTCATAGGCATAGATTTTATTTCAAAGTTCTCTTGAACCAGAACGTTAACATAACATAACATAACAAGGGTTTTAAGTGGTTCAGAAGACGTTTAGTCTGTGTTAGAACCACTGTAATTAACCTGGAACATGGTTAATAGCCCAATTTTCCTAGCTTCTTCTTAAAAGCTGTGATAGTGTCCACTGAGACAGTACTATCATCCAAACTATTCCACAAATCTACAACTCTTGCACTGAAGCATTTCTGCCCTAATGTCCCTTTTGGTTTCTTAAATAATTTATACCTATGTCCCCGAGTTGCCTTGTTTGGTGCTAATTCAAAAAACTTCTCCTTCTGCACTGCCTCCTTTCCAGTAATAATCTTGTAGGCTTCAATTAGGTCTCCTCTGCTCCTCCTTCTCTCCAATGTTGTTAGTCCACACTTTTCAACCTTTCTTCATATCCCAAATCCTTGTAGCCCCGAATCATTTTTGTAGCTCTTCTTTGCACCTTCTCCAGCTTTTTCATGTCCTGTTTCAGGTAAGGACTCCACACCTGGATGCAGTATTCCAACTCTGGCCTAACCAGTGATTTGTATAGCCTCAATATTGTATCCTTATCTCGGGTGACTATTGTCCTTCTTAGGGGCCGTCCATAAAGTACGTCACGCTCCAGGGGGGGGGGGTTTAAGAAAGTGTGACAGTTTGTGACAGGGGGAGGGGGTCAGGCCATGTGTGACGTCACACATTTATTTATTTTTATTTTATTTATAATTTATTTTTTATTTTTTTAGTAGAATTTCATAGCTTTAAAAATAATTTTCAAAAATTTTCTGAAACATTTTAATTAGTTTTATGTCAAAATAGCATGAAATGCATATCTCCTGAATGTGTTTTCACGATTCCTCTCGCTAGGAGCGCTAGTAATAATGCTGTTGCGAAGCCTTGTTTATGTATTAGCCTTGCTTTCGGAAGTATTATTATTTCTATGTTGAAAGTGTGACGTACTTTAGGGGGGGGGGTCCGAGTTTTGTGACAGTTTGTGACAGGGGGGAGGGGGGTAAAATGGTATCAAAAATAGCGTGACGTACTTTATGGACGGCCCCTTATCATGCCTAAAGTAGAGTTAGCCTTTTTGATGCTTCAGCACATTGCCTTGAGGGTTTTGCGCTCTTGTGCATAATCACTCCCAAGTCCCTTTCTTCCTCACTCACTTTCAACACCATACCCCCATTTCATATGAAAACTCGCTGTTTCTCTTCCCCATATGCATCACTGAGCACTTTTCCACATTAAAGAGCATCTGCCAGTCCTGTGACCATCTGAACATTCTTCTTAGATCTTCCCGTAGTATCTCCGCTTCTTTTTCGTTTCCCACTGCTCTACATAGTTTGGTATCATCTGCAAATTTAGAAATTTTAGATAAAATCCCATCATCTATGTCATTAATAAAAAGTACGAACAGCAATGGCCCAAGCACTGATCCTTGTGGCACTCCACTTAGCACTGCCGTCCAGCTAGAATGTTTGTCACCTATGCCCACCTTTTGTCTTCTTCCTGATAGCCAGCTTTGAATCCATGCTAGTACCTGCCCTCTAATCCCACATGCTTGCAACTTCTTGGCCAGTCTTTTATGAGGGACTTTGTCAAATGCCTTGGCAAAATCTAAGTAAATTACATCTACAGGCTTTCCCTCATCTATCCTCTCATAGACTTCCTCAAAGAATTCCAAAAGATTTGTCAAACACGAGCGACCTCTAGTAAATCCGTGTTGACTGCCCTTAATAATATTATGCTCATTCAAATGTTCCACTATATTATCCTTAACAATTCTCTCCATGACCTTACACACAACACTGGTTAAACTGACTGGTCTGTAGTTACATGGTTCACTTCTATTTCCTTTTTTAAACAATGGCACTACAAGAGCATCTCTCCATTCCTGCGGTACATCTGCAGTCTGTATCGATTTATTAAAGATCTGTGCTAATGCCTCTCCAATTTCTTCCCTCACTTCATGTAAGAATTTAGGATGTAGTTCATCTATTCCTGGACTCTTGTCAGTTTTTAACCTTTTCAGCTGTTCCACCACATTTTCCTTTGTGAACATTATCTGTGTTAGTCCTTGACCACCACTGTCTAAAAATGCTTGGTTGGGTTCAGGGATGTTTCCCAATTCCTCCAATGTAAACACTGAGCTGAAATATTTATTAAGCGTTTCAGCAGCTTCCACATCATCCACAATAACTTCTCCATTCTGCTCTTCCTTTTTCAATGGCCCTACCCTTTCTTTCCTTTTCTGCTTGCTTCTAACATAGTTGTAGAAACTCTTGCTGTCTTCTTTTACATTTCTTGATAACTTCTCCTCAAAGCTTTTTATTGCTTGCCTGTTTGCATTATTGCAGATGTTTCTTTTATTCACATACTTTGCTTTTGATTTCTCAAGTCGTGCAACATAGTCACAATCCAGAACATTCTTTCTTTCCTTCTTCAACTGCTGAAAATTCTTCCAAGCTTTGTTCTTTGCCCTTCTCTTTCTTTGAACCTCGCGTGTTACCCATGGCCTCTTCTTGTTGGTCCTTTTGTGCTTGGGTATGTTCTCCTCAATAATCTCTTTCATAACTTCATTAAACTTCTTCCATGCATCGTTCACTCCCAAACCCCTAACTGCAGATTCCAAATCCTTTTCCTTCAGTCTTTCCCTCACTAATTCATAGTCTGCCTTAAAGAAGTTGGGTCTTTTCACATAAGCTTTGGTAACGTTGGTAACAAGTTTTAAGATACAGTTACCTGTAATACAAGTATTGAATATAAGAATATAATTAATCTCATAAATGCCTTTATTTGAATAAAAATTTCACTAACGAACACATGAGAAAAAATACAAGTGCAAAGAAATCCATCAATTCTTCGATCCATCCATCTATAATAATCACCAGCAAGTTCATATTACCATTAATAATCACTAGGGTTTTAAATAGTGCCCTTAGGGTTAAATAATGTATTTAATGTCAATATTTGTCCTTAGTATAGGGACATTTACATGCTAACAATTAAACAGTTCAATATGCTAGGGTTTTAAATAGTGCCCTAGTGATAAATAATGTCAATATTTGCCCTAAATATAGGACATTTACATTCTTAAAATTAAACAGTTTTAAAATGCTAGGGTTTTAAATAGTGCCCTAAAGTTAAATAATGTCAATATTTGTCCTAAATATAGTGAATTTTACATTCTTATAATTCAACAGTTTTAAAATGCTATGGTTTTAAATAGTACCCCAGGATTAAAAATAACAAGTGTTATTTAATAATAATTAAATAACACTGCATTATCATAATAAGACACTCTTAATATTCTGTGTAAACTCTCAATATTCATGACCCGACACTGAATATTCGTAAAAACACGACATGTACATCTTCACTTGTATGAAACACTGCGTTTTCATAACCACTAACTTTAGTATTCATGCAATATATGCATAATTATGCATAAACACTGCATATTCATGACCAGATATTTACGACCAACACTGCACAGTCATGCAGACACTGAATTTTCATGATCAAACACTGCATATTCATTACCAAATACTGAATATTCATGCTCAGAAGCAGAGCATTCGTAGAAAATACTGCAAATTCATGAAAGATAGTAAATACTGTGACCAGAAACTGAATATTCATGCAGATAATGCATATTCATTACAACACCCCACATGTTCCTGACCCACAGCACACATAAATATCTAATAATTTTTCCCAGTGAAATTTTAGTTAACTTTAACTGATGACAATTCCCTAAAACAAAATAACCGGTATCTATTCCAAATGCATAACTGAAGCTGTAGTCGCAATCACTGTAATGTAATGAAATTATAATACAACGCATAGTTGATATAGATCCTTTTGGAGGACATCTACTCCGAGGTACTCCCTGTCTAGCATGGATGTAGTAGAATTCGTTGATCCGATGGCTCAGGTAACCTAACCTAACGACTTCTATAGTACCATAATCATAATTTCAAGCTATCATTGAGTGAAGTCGCAATCGAAACTCATAATCCACTGGAAAAGCCAGGTCAAAATCCAAGACATCAGGCATGACATCTCGGGAGGCTTAACCAAACAAGAGGCTTTGACCCCGCCAGCGAACCCATAACAGCAAGCCCATGAACAGCAAGCGAAGGTGACAGGGATGAAGCTCGCAAAGAAGGTGCTGCATGGACGGTACTTCTAGTCTTCTGTGCATTGTTTGCAAAATGATAAACTTCAGTCCTCAATGGGCCAACACATGGAGAGCGCCCCTGATTACTGGTGCTATATAAACATTCAATTACAATTACAATACGCGTCAATCAAACTCGTCTAAACAATCACTGTTTAAGATAGGCAGGAAATTGAGCAGACAGTTCAAAGATCAATACAACCTTGAATTACGAATAATTAATCAATCATTAACAGATGCTATGAATTAATCACACATAAGATAATGCAACACTCGTAACAGAAGACAACATTCCCTCTGAGACAACGCAGCGTGAAACCGTTGCACAGTCGGCCTTTGAAGAGTAGACTCTCGACTCCTCCGTTGTCTGCTTACAACTTTGGTCCGTTCATCTGATTAACTTGATACCTCTGCTCCTCGGCTTGGAGCGTGAGGATCGCGTCCGCTAGTTTCTCGTAATCTTCGATCACGTTGTAGACGGACGCGGAGATGCGGCACCACGGCTGATCATCGACGGAAACGAAAACGGACTGGACCTGGAAGCGGTCCCAAACATCCTTCATCAACTTCTCAATGTCCGTGATCATATTCTAGACAAAGAAAATCAGCATCATCTGGATCAGAAATGAATAGAAATTGGTTTTCTAAATACAAAAATAAATAAAGGGTACAGCATTTGTATGATTTGTAACAGCATGATGAAGATGATAACAAAGCAATTGTAATTAGTAGCTTCTATTGCGCCGGTGTCTAATGCACAAGGCATCAACCGATGGCACACCAAAACCAAGCCGTAATCAGGTTAATATCCAGAAGATCAGTCCATAAATTGGTGATAAAGATGGTGTTGATAATGATGATGATGACATCGATGATGTTGATTATAATAACGTTGATGACAATGACGTTGATGATAATATTATGTTGTACGATAATTTTGATGAAGATGATGCTGGACGATAATCAGACGATGGGTGATGTTCCTCTGGCTTCTAACCCTTACCCTGTAGTCATCTTTTGGCACAACAAAGGCCGGATATTTCTTCAGATCTGGTAGTCGAACCAGCCTCAAGAAAGGCGCCACCATCTGATCCGGCAATGGAAAATGGCTCGTCTTCCATTTTCGAACCAGTAGTTCGGCACCTTCCGTAGCCAATTTCGTGCAGTAGCTGGAAATCTTTTCCTAAAGATGAATGCAAGAAATCAGACTTTTGGGTTGCACTTTGGGTTAATCATTTTCAGTTATTCATTTCGGGTTATTGCTTCAACCCTTAGACTCTGTTGTATTCTTGTCCATATGCCCATCGTTTGGGCTTTGTCTTTTGTTAATATACCCACTGATTTGTTATCGGAATGCCAATTCCTTAGGCTTGCACTAACCTATTTTTATTTTTGGATTATTTATTTCAACGACATTGCAGTCTCAGTTCAAGGTCCTCCCTTCATCGTTAAACTTTAAAAAACTATAATTAAAAATCTACAAATAAAGTAAACACTCCTTCTTCTCTGATGTTTATCACACTTATCTTCATTCTTCCTTCCTGCCTTTCTTCTTTCACTTCTTCTTTTATTCCGTCACTCCCTCATTCCTACCTTCATTCCTTCCTTCCCTCAATCCTTCGCTCAATCCTTCCTTCATTCCTTCCTTCATTCATTCTGTCCCTCCTCATTCTTTCCTTTATTCATTCCTTCCTTCCCTTATTCCATCTTTCCATCCTTAATTGCCTCCTTTCTTCACTCAGTCCTTCCTTCCTTCCCTCTTCAATCCTTCCCTCATTTCTTCCCTCCTTTCTTCACTAATTCCTTCCTTCCTTATTTTAAAGAGACCAATTTACACAGTCAATCTGCCAAACATTTTCTGCATACATAACCGCCGATATCATTGTAGAAGCGGAGAGCCTCAGTTGAGCAGTAGTACGTCGAGATGTCTCCAGTTCCCTGGTAGGAGAAGTTCTTGAAGAGGACGTCGCGGTTGTACACCGATGTAACCACGGGGAAAACCCGGTGGTGCAACTTCGGAGCGACCCAGAGAACGGCAGAACCACGTGGAGCATATGCCCACTTGTGCAGATTACCTAGGGACACAACATCATCATTAGTTCCCGACGCCAGCCTTTTGGCGGCGATGGGTACGAATAAATGATCTCCATTGTTAGGGAACAACCGGGTAGACATTTTCTACCGGGTAGCAAATCCGAGTATTTGGATGTACTATTTGCCGGATCCGGGTACGAACCGAGTACCGTTTTTTACATGTAATAAAAAAAAGATCAGCATAAACATTATTTTTTTACATGTAATAATGAACCAATTAGATATATATACAAATACGACAGCGACTGTAAGGAATTTAGTTCAGTTGTATAATTAATTTGTAAATTGTAACTATAATCTTGAGATTGATCGAATTCCAAAAATTGTAGGTATTTGCGTGGGTATTATTTGCCGAGGCGAATAGTTCCGAAAAACCCGATATCCGGCCGGGGCAAATGGCCGAAGCGATTTCCGGTTGTTCCCTATCCATTGTCCTTGGTCATTTGTCAAGTCCACTGCTACCCTTAGTGTTAGTCCAAGTGATTGTATGTCCACAAGAAACACCATAACATTTTTGGGCATGGTAGCTGACGTGGGACACAGTGGCAGATTGGTTAGAGACTCGCCTTGTAGTGCAGAGTATGGGTTCAATCTTCCTCCTCCGAGATGGTTACTGTACAGAGACCTTGAGCAAGTCCTTCACGCAGTTACTCAACGTTCTGTCGTATGGTTGTCTACACTTCTGAACTTTGGAAGGGGCAATATCAAATACAGTTGTATTGTTTCAATGCAATTGTATTGTAGTGCAGCTATAAATTATGTTTTAATTTGTAACAGATACAGGGAGAGAGTTCAGAACGTTAAGATAAACATGGAGAGAGCTCAGAGATACATGGAGAGCATTCAGAGATACAGCGAGAGAGTAAGATAAATACGGAAGACAGCGTCTGCCAACCTGCATAAAAGTCGGCTCCCAGTAGCTCCAGGTTGAGGCGCAACTGACCAGGTGTGTGAGCACCATCTACGAACACCAGCTTGTCATATTTTCGACAGAGGGCGATGAGCTCCTTTACGGGCATCAGCGCCGGAGGCATGCTCGATATATAGTCTGTTTACAAAGTGTACACACCGATAAGTTAGTAACAAAGTAACACGAATCTCCGGTTATGTTTTCATATGCTATAGAAATTGCAATAATAATCCACTTTGAATGTTCTCTCACAAACTCAAAGTTTTTGTGTTGGATACAGTTGCCAATTGGTTGGACCGCTCGACTCGTAAAGTGGAGAGCCTCAAGTCTACTCCTCTGAGACGGTTAGTGTGTAGGGATCATGAGCAAGTCCTTCACTCACAATTGCTCAGCAGCATCGATTCATACTTGGTTATTAGATAGTGGCACTTAATAACTACATAATAACAATAATTAATAATAATAATAATAATAATCGCCGGATCTTGTCAAGTTCTAGCCATCCCAGATTGGTTTTTGTATCTGGATAATTTTTTGAAATCCTGAGGGATCAAAGGTACCTTGGAGGACAAATAAAAAACTAATAATAATAAGAATAATGAAATGGTTGACTAATGTTTCTAAATTAATGCCCAAGGAACTAGCATACTTGATAACCACAGCCTAAACAACAAGCATACTGACAAAAAAACAGCAGAGCCTAAGAACAGCAGAGCCTAAGAACAGCATACTGGTGAACCACAGCCAAAAGAACAGCATACTGATTAGTCATACCAATAATAACAATTTTGATGGACGGATGCTTGGAGAGCTGTTCCTCATAGGCATCCAAAAACTGGGAAACGGATTTCAACGGAAAAGGAAAATCAGCGTAAAACAATTCCACATCTGCAATAAACAACATTATAATTATTACAATGGCTATTATATTTTTACCATTATAATTACTGAAATCATTAGTATGATGCATTTAATCACCTGAGATAGAACGGATCTTGATTTTGAAACGCTGCACTTAGCATTAGTGTAATTAATAAGGAAAAAAATTATTATTTTATAATATTAGTATTGTAATACTAATTTATCAGTAGTAGCATTATTAATACTAGTATTTACCAGTACTAGTACTTATCAGTGATAGTTATTAATTAGTAATACTAGTATTGCTATTTTAAGAAACCGATACCTTGCATGCAAGACATTAGAATAGCGTTTCCAGGAGTGATTCTACATAAATTTTGGCAAACAAGCAAACTTACAAATTACAATAAGCACGCAGCAATATGGCAGATAATATGGTAGATAATATTATAATGAAAATTGAGGTACTTACGACGTGTGTCCGCAATGTAAGTGCACGCAGTTTTTACCGCACCATATGTCCATCGATAGAGCAAAATGCCATCACCCTTCTCGAACAACAGAGAGCGAATAACGGCGTTGATTCCTGCAAACAAAATGATTCCATTTTATCGAAACCTCAGAACTTCTAAAGTGCCACGGCATATACTAAAAAAATATATGGGCATTTCTATTTTTAAGTGCAGTCAGTGGCATCTAATCCTCCCCCCGCAACCTGGAATGGTATAACAACCCCCACTCTGGCCTATTTACCAGTATATTAATTTTTGTATTGCAGACTGTTATATTATCGGAAATCAACACCTCAGTTTATGTCGAAAACGTTAAACCCACCCAATTCTGGCAACCATGGGAGATCATTCCCCAACCCCTCCCCAATTGGTAGAAGCCACTGAGTGCAGTAGACAGTAATGCCCACCAAATTTTGGTAATTGATAATGCAGAGAAATGGGAAATAGAGATTGAAAGGAGGAACCGACCGGTTGTGGTGTTCGGAACAAAGACGAGGTTTGCCGGTTCGGATCCAACAAAGTCTGCGACGTTTTGAACGGCTGCCAGCCACATGTCTTCACTTCTCCAACGAAACCAGACGTCCGGTTGCTCTTCCATCTGGCGAATTAATCTGAATTTCAATCAACCAGAACTTCAGCCTCTGCATCCAGAATAGTTTGTCAGTCGTATGTATGCATGCGTTTCTGTGTCTGGCACTCCGCACCTCCTAGAACCCCTTCTCTCTCAAACTTAAAGTGGTCCTATTTAGCCGCGCTGGGGTTGGGAACGCCTCTGAGTAGTTCCCTTGAAGGGGCACTAAACAAATTCAAGTAATGAATGAGTGAGTGAGTAGTGAGTGAAGTGAGTGAGTGAGTGAGCGAGCGAGCCCCAGTGAATGAATATCGCCAATACAATTCAAACTGACAAACCACGTGAAATAGTATGAACACATCATAACAAGTTAAACATGGCAAACAAGAGGATATATATTTTACCATCACCCGCGATGGTAAAATAGGAAAACTGAAAAACAGATAAAAAAGCCAATGATATACAGTATACAGTAACAAACACAACAAACATATATATATATACATACATAAATATAAACAAATATATACACATATGACAATTACATATAGAATAACATAAAGATATGTAGAAACCTTAGATTTACCCAATCCTATAGTCGATGGTTTCGTGGGGGTTTCCATAGGAACCCTGATTTAGAAATGTTTTGCTGCTGTCGATCATGAACTCCTTCTTCATCAGCTCTTTGCCAAACGCAGCCATCGTTCAAGTGTAACGGAGACAACAAAATTGATACGAGATCTGAAACAAATTCACATATATAAAATAAATCCAATCCATGACCTCAGTCACTGCACCCAGTGGCGAATTACCAATGGGGAATTTCGATCTCCATCGAACTTCAAAAGTGGGGGGGGTTTGACCGATTTTGGCCGAAAGTGGGGGGTTTCATTTTTCATGATATGTCTTTTCTCCTGTACGATTGTCATAATATTAACCCACATTAAACCATTATCGTGGGATCGAAATTCTCTTATGTTTCCATAACAGTAGCAAACGGCTTGTAGGGCCTACAACAGAACACTTCCTGCACAGCCTGCACTGCCATGGGGTGGGTTGGGGTTGGAGAATGGAGACCCCGTTATCAAGGCACGGAGTAAACCAGGCGTCCGTGTATCAAGGCAGCTGTACCCTTACGAGTCTACAGCCAACGGGCCAACGGCTTACGCGATATACCGGCCAAACATTTGGGGAGGGTTGAGGACCCTGAGGTTGCTGCGCTAATGACACGGCGGCCCAGACGGGCAGCGTTCTCCGCTGCAAACCTGCAATCTGCATCATGTGTATCATCACTTCGGCCGTTATCTGGCTCAGCCATCGAAATGGCTCATCTCTAGCCCTCTCTGACCTGTCCAGTCAGTGTGTGGCGGACATTTCAAATGAAAATATATGCATAGGAAATGATAGGAGTAATAATTATAGCCTACGTTGGACTCACGAATATATGAACGCGTTGCGAGTTGATTCATTTAGCCTACTTTATTTCTTCTGACTTCTGAGTGAGTATTTGTTATGAAATGATACACAATGATATACAGGGACGAGGTGGTGTAGCGGTATGTTCTCTGCCTTGTAACCGGAAGGTCGCAGGTTGAATCTACCTCAAGCAAGTTGAAGCAACTGTGTAGCGACTCTGGACACGTTGCTCACCCTTAATTGTCTGTGAGTAAGCAGGAAGGCAACGGGAAACCACCTTAATCGTATTATCCCCGGGCGGCATAAAAAACAATGGATCTGCCTTCTGGTAGAGAACTCAGCATCATCATCATCAAATGAAAAGTCCTATTCTTATAGCAGTATAGCCACATTGCAAATAGCTAATAACAGATCTATAGATTGTACGCAAATCATGGCCAGTGTCCTTACCAGACACCATCGTCTGTGTAGCTAGATGGTGCATTAAAGACTTGAACACTTAAAGTCATTCTAACTAACTAACTAATAACTATAGCCAGATTGACTCCAAACTTCAGCTTGGTATAGAAAAACCCCTAAGATGTCCTTAAATACACTTATTTAGAAAATATATCTCTAAATTTGTTATTTCGCCAGCCAGGGGCCAAACGAAAAAAAATAATGTTTCAACTATAGCGCATTGGATAACATCTGGCATAGAGAGCGAGAGGTACCGAGTTCGAGTCCCGTAGGGAGCGGATATGCTTTGTAGGCTGCTATTACATTGCAGGCTGTCTGTTCTGTTAGTAGTTAAGATTGTTTCAACTGCATAACTTGTAAATGTACAGCGCAGTGCGTTTGTCAGGCGCTTCAATAAAGAAAAGATTACTATTATTATGATAAACTGTCATTTCTTAAATTCTAAAACAGCTTTAGTTCGATTGACTTCAAACTTGACCTATAGATAAGGTCATAAGGAGTGAAGGGTTCCAAAAAACATGTTAACAACAGACGTAAAATTCATCCCAATGATCTATATTTTATATCTTTTTGGCCCAGCCCCATGTTGTGTCAGGGTTAGAAGGATCATTTCTTGCTGACTTTCTTCACAAAGAAAAAAGTCCAGGAAAAGGATATATGTTTGTTGGTATTCATTATCACTGGCCGTTAACACTTTCACATTAATTTTTCTTTTACCGTCTTTAAATAGCTTTAGGCAAGAGTAGGGCCTAGGGTAGGGATGCATTGCTTTTGTGAAGGATATAAGCTTATAGGGCCTAATATATAATATAATTATACATAATATATATAACATATATATATCATATATATATATATAAAATATATATGCACTGAAAGCACTGAAATTAAATTAAAGTGTCTACATAGTAATATTTAAAATAATGTTTAGTAAAAATTTTAATTTACTAAATTAGTTTTAATAGCTGAAAAAGGTCCCGGAACGCCGCTCCGGACCGTTCCGGATGAAAAAAGCACTGCACCGAAAGGTGTATTTTAGATGCCAAATTTTTGTGGGCCCAGTGGGGGGGGGTTGGTTCTCCATTGACTACTGGGGGGGTTAGACGCCACTGACTGCACCACAATAATATATTTAATTTATAAATTATACTCCTAAGTACCAGTGTATAACATACTGATATGTACTAGCGTGTGCGTGAGTACGTTACATCTTTTACATTCGCATATTGCATTCTTAACTTACAATATGATAAAAAAAACAGTTTTCGATATTGCTCTCCTTGCAAACACGACCATACAACAGCACATCGATGGCGCTTAGCAACTACGCGTGAAGGACTTGCTCATGGTCCCTTAAAAGGCGAACAATTCTATTTCCCCTCATGTTATTATTAAAAATTTAAAATCAATCACCACCCCTTACTTCTTTAGCTGTTCACTTATGACCGGTACATATGACCAGCAGAACGGGGCAAAGTAAAACACAGTTCGTATTGCGTGTCAACCGACTGCAACACTTAAATCCTTTCAAGGCTAAAGTATTCACATAAGCTTTATTCACGAAATTCGCCAAGGACAGACAAAAGTGGACTTTTGGAACCGTTTTACTCGTATATTAAACTGAACAATGTTCGCCTACCATCCCACCTCCCCATCACCCATAACCACGGACTACATACGAAAACAGATTCCATACGCTTTCAGATAACGTACGTACGCCGATTAGCGACATCTTTTAGTCGACTTAACACAGATTAAAAAGTTCGTAGTGGATCCGTTCACGCCCCGGACGTGAGCGTAATCCAAGCAACTACATTCACGCCCGTCTCGCTGTTGGCTACTTGTTAACTTCTTTGGGATTTTCAAATTGCGGACATCTTGAGGGTCGTTTAGGGTCGGGTTTGGCGCAGGGGTGCAAAAAACCAAACTTTTTTCAAAATGAAAAGTTGGTTTTTTGGTTTTATTTGGTTTTGGTTTTTGGTTTTTGTTTTGGAGATTTTCCTATTTCGGATCATAAAACTCATAAAAATGGCATAATACCGTTCAAATTAATCAGATGCATAGCCTATAAATGAAATTAACTAGAACAGTAGAACCGTAGAATGTCATAAAACGAAGTTAACAAAGACCATACAACAATTGCCAAGAGAATTGAAGAGACATTTTTGGAATTTATAATTTTGAAATTTGTAAAAAACCAAAACGAAAATCTTGAGAATTTTTTTTAAAACCAAAACCCCAAAAACCAAGCCTTTAACAGCCCTGGTTTGGCGTCGTGAGGGTCTGTTACTGTTAGGGTCAGGTTAGGCGCCGTGAGGGTCGGTTAGGGTTAGGGTTAGGGTTAGTGTCGTCATTAGAAAATATAGTCAACAATGATCTTCCACCGCATTCGGGAGAATTTATCGGTCGGCTCCTTTCACGTCCACAAAATCATGTGACATGCATTGGCCAATTGCGAGTCCTGTGTAGCCTATAGGTTAGTATAACGTCGGGCGTTACGCTATCCATGACCTTAAAAGTTGATCGATTTAAAACCCATTAATAAGGCGTCTTTGCTAAGATTTCTTTAACACCGAGCTGCATTTGTAGGCCTATATTTAGTTTCTCATTCACTTTTGGCACGCTTTCGTCGTTATCGTTTTAAGGCAGTGTTTCTTAACCAGTGTTCGACCGAACCCCTGGGGTTCGGTGAGCCAGTGCCAGGGGTTCGGCAGAGGTCCTCTGAAATATATACATATTCAGGGTCAGTGAGTGTGAGTGAAAAATCAAGACCAAGTGCTGTTCATACAAGACTTAGATGAACAGCACTTGGTCTTGATTTACAAGCATACACACATTTTGTTGGTACAGTTAGTTAACTGTTAGTAGTTCATGTATTGAATGTATTAATATTGTATCACATTTTGGTACAATTTTCTAGTTCCTTTTGTTCCCATTAGTTAAAAAATTATTGCTCAAACTTGAGGGGTTCGGTGAGTGGTCATGGATTTCTCTTGGGGTTCGGCTCCCTTGAAAAGGTTAAGAACCACTGTTTTAAGGTACCTCAGGTGCCGTTAAGCTTTAGCAACTGAAGGCCTATTCTCTTACTTCAGCATACGAGTGCGTTTGGCCACAGGTCGGCAAAACTTAGAAATTGAACAATAGGGCCTAGGGCCTACATTAAATTTTAAACCGCGAACGAGACGATCATAAAAAAGAACAATTAAAATGATATTAGCTGGGACTATTATTTCTGAAGTAATAATAGTCCCAGATATTAGGTCAAGTTAAAACTTTGAAACGTAGGCGGACAGCGGTAGGCCTAAATATTGGAGACGGCAAAGAAATTGGCCGAGGGGCAGCAGATTGCTAAATCCGCCTCTGAAACGAGAAGGCTAACTGCAAATAGGCTACAGATTTGCGCTGACCATGTTTTAATGCAGTTGCCAAGAATTAAACAGTTCTTAGAGTAGCCTTCACAGACAGGCTATAAGCGAGCACAACTGGGTCTGGGTTCATAAAGTTAGATAGGGGGCCGTCCATAAATGACGTCACGCAATTTTGGCCGATTTTGAACCCCCTCCCCTCGTCACACTTCGTCACAAAAGGTAACACCCCTTGAAATATGACATCACAAAGCTCTGACCCCCTAAAACCAAATTTCCATGGCGAAGCAAAATGCTCTTTGTGGAACAAATAGGGAGAGCATGCATATTTTAAAATCTAACGGTGACCAAATATTGAAATAATTAGAAAATTATTAATAATGGTGCCCGCATACATTTGGCCGAAAAAAAATAACGAAAATTTAATACTCACAATTAGTGCTGTTATTGTTAAAATTAAATTGTTGTAAATTGTGAAATTTAATTACATAGACCTGGTGTGACGTCACACCTCTAGTTACCACACCCCCACGCTACATCGTCAGAAATTTCCAACCTCCCCTAGGTGCGTGACGTCATTTATGGAAAGACAGTAAGAACTAAGAAGGATGCATGGCCACTGCAGGTCAGTTCACTTGAGAGATATAAGAGATAATAATTATTATAGTTCACTACAGAGATATTGTTCGCCTTATCAGATTTTGCCGCCGCAAAGGTGTGGTATCGTTATCGTCTGCTCGTATAGTCTGACCTCTGAACTGAGGCGTAGCAAAAGCGACCACAGCCTCTTCTTGCTATGCACACACAAATTTAGCCCATATAGATAACATATCGAGTGAAGACATCGTGTAGTTGTATTCAATTTGTGCATCTGCACATGTAGGCAATTGGCAAACACAGACACGCGCACATACACACACGCAGACATACACGCGCCTACATTCTGACTAAATGCATGACTAATCAGCGTTTCAGTTAAATTAGTACAGTCGCATAGATGTCAAAGCTCATAATTTACAAGCGTAGGCTGCATGTGGGCTTTTCGTGAGCAATAATTGGCGAAATTGACAGTTAGAGTGTCAGCCTGGGTTTCATTTACAACCTGCTTGAAGAAGAAAGCGCAGTTTCGTGTTGGTTTAAATCTGAAGTTTCTTCCTTTATCCAGTGTGAGTATAAGATCTGAAGTTTCTTTATCTAGTGTGAATATATGATCTGACGTTTCTTCCTTTATCCAGTGTGAGTATAATATGTTCTGAAGTTTGAGTTTCTATCTTTATCCAGTGTGAGGATATGTAGGACCTGAAGTTGCTTCCTTTATCCATTGTGAGTATATGATAATACGAAATGAAATCCACATCTGCATCGGACCCATAGAAATGGTATAAGTTAACACATAACCTGGTACTGTACAGATTACAACCTAACCTGGTAGGCCTACTACATGTGCACCACATAGACTGGCAAAAACTACGCAGCAGCGTTTAATTGGATTAAGTAACTTAGTTTGATAAGTTTTGTTACTTTACAATAACTTTCACCTGCGGAATATAATTTATGGCCTATTCAAATTTTCCCAGCGTATACCCTGCTTTTGGTTTCTCTGCTCTATAAAATTTTGACCTGGCTTTACAATTCATTATGTTTTTTTGATTTTGCTTACTCGAAGTAACAAATGTTTTGAGCATTTATAAAGGCGCTATAGAAGTCATTGTATTATATTACAAAAGGGTCGTTTAGGATCGGAGTTGGTTCTCACTTCTGCAAATACGCCACGGTATTTACCGTATATACTCAGTGTGCTAGTGTAAATTATTAATTATACCGGGCGCTGTATATATCTTAGATCTATAACTCATATATAGGCCTATAATTTGCGTATAGCCTACATAGGCCTAATATGTCCGCATAATAATTTTTTATACACTTTTAGGGTTTTCGACTTCTGACGAGCTTCCAGTGGAGCGCCCATCGCAAAGGGTTGTGAACATTCACCGGGAGAGTCACCGAAACGTGTCGTATCGTTGAAACGTATCGGGTCATCATATTCAGCCAACGATGGGTCTGTGTCCGGGACTTTTATGGTCAACACTGTGGTTCTTCGGACTGATACTGATCGGGTGGCCAGTCGGTTTCTTCCTGTCCTGGATCTACGTCATCATGATACCATTTTCGGTGTGCATAGAACCGTGCAAATCGCTCTGTGACGGTGTTCTTGGTATCGTTAGGTTCCCCGTGCTCTTTGCCGAGAACATGGTCAAGATGAAGCCATGTTGCAGCGATTAACCCATCCTAACACCTCACACTTCTGAAGAGTACTTGTCGACAGATGAAGGCATTCAGCAGGGCAACCAGGATGGAGGATTATGGATCTATTATTGTTGATAGCTTGATCTTGAGATGGGACGTGTATACGTTGTTCCAGTGGAATTAAGTTATCCAGAGAAAGGGACGGTTAACCACGTTGTCGATTTATAGTTGCTTCAAACATTTTAGCATGTGAAGATTCATTTTATTTATAGATTTAAAGGCACTATTAACCTTTTAATGTTTCGTGTAGCCTATCGAATGAAACCGGATAACCTATATTAGACCTAGCTAGATTAATGTCAAAGCTGAATAATGAAAGCCTTCAGCGAAACAAATTTCGACAATTATTTATGCCTCTTTAGTTTGAGACGCCTACAATATATTAGGCAGAGATTCAAAGCCGAATATTCTGAAGGTTTCGAAGTTTGCCATAAAATTAGGCCGAGGGAAAACAGTTTTTTCTACCAAAATGGAGTTCAAATTAGCAGGGTTTTTTTGCAAAAAATTCGCGAAACAACAAATAGAAATCCTGCATCTTGGAGCTTGCAGAACGTACAGAATAAACCTCCACGTTACGAGGAATATAGCCCAAATTTATGGCGTAGGCTATTGTAGTCTGACGCATAAAATTTGATGTCTGTTACAGTTAGGCCTACTGATAATGTCACAACCGAATAACTTAATCTGAAGGTTTCGACTGGGTATTTGAGCGCTATAAAATTCAGAGTTCAGATATTTGAGGGAAACTGTTTACTTTTTCAACTTATCAGGTAGATGAAATATTTATGATGCATAGGCTTAACAGATAGCCTAGTAGTGCACCTCCCTTAATGCTATCGGTACTTAGACAGCACTTCACGTTTAGGCTTAAATAACAATCAGTTCAAAGTCCGTAGTCGATGCGTAGACTAGAGTATATAGGCTAGAGCATAGCCTAAAGCACGGGCTTGGCTTTCATTTTGGCTTCTGCACATATATAGCTAATCTGATCACGTGAAATTTGATTTCTGAGTTGTTAGTAAACTGTATGAAATAACGTTTCGTTTTGCTTTTGTCCTGTTTAAGAGAAGTAGGTATGTCAGTTGACGAAATGTCAAAAAGTCAGACGGAATCATCAACACAAACACATAATAGGCCTATACACTCTATTTGTCTGTGGAGACGGCGCAGTTTTTACATGTATGTTGTATAGGCAAATGATATCATGAACTGTTATACGCAGTGTGGAATGAGAGACAAAGATGAAGATAGAAGGATGGATGGATAGAGGGATGGATGCTAGATGGATAGTCAGACAGTCAGTGTCTACACAGATAGACAACAGACAGACAGACAGACAGACAGACAGACAGACAACAGATAGACAGAGACAGATAACAGATAAGACGTTTATTGACGAAAGACAATCAGACAGACAGACATTATCAGAAAGTTAGACAGATGGATGGATAGATAGATAGCTACAGATAGACTGTCTGTCTGTCTGTCTGTGTGTCTGTCTGTGTGTGTCTGTATGTCTGTCTGTATGTCTGTCTGTCTGCCCAGCTATACATTTAGCCTATCCATCAACAGACAGACCAGATAATTTTCTCCCCAATAAAAAACAATTATTCAAGAACCGAACCATTTCGGTCAGTTTTTGTTAGGGTTGAACGCCAAACCCAGACGTTTTAAAAGGTCTTTTTTTGCTATCGAAACAGTATCACTAGACAACGACAGTTAGGCCTATAGGAGTCCGCGACACATTGTTATAATTGATTGACAGGAGTAATAATGCAAAAGATGGAGCGCAAGTTCACTTAACTACTTCCACCTGGCGAACAAAATGACGATTAAAATAGCTCATAATGTAATTTCAACTGGGTCTCGTTTTCTATAATTCACGCCACAAATTTCTCATTCAAAAATGATTGCGATAAATAATTCAGTCTTCTTGCCTAAAAACGCGTCTCACATATGGACGACGTCACGCCATTCGCTGGCAACGAGAGGTCACGACCCTTTGACGTAGTAAACGAATCGCGTTGTTTGACGGAATATTTCAACGTAATAATCGCCAAATTCTCCTTATAAACTCGTAAATAATTCACGGTAGTAATTTAGCTAGTTATACCGTCGGCCGTTTCGGGCTTATGAAAACCCTAAAATCCTGCGCCAGACGAGAATCGCGGGAGGGCAACATACGCTGCCGTAATACAGATCTCGCTGGAAGGCGTTCACCGCGTGTCATGCAATATGGCGATCATATTTTCCAGCGATTATTATTAAGGCGGTGTAATGGATGAAAACCCGGGCAACACGCGATCCGATCATCAATAGAACGAAAAACGGAGACGGTTATCAAACAGCGAGCCAAGAGACAAGGCCAGTAATTATGGAAATTAATATAACATTATGAAACTGAATGCCAAGACCAACAGCGATATGGTAGGCACGACCGCGGCGTTGTATGTACCGAGCAAATGCGCCGTTAACCGCAACATATCACGACCTTCGAGTGTTTATTGGGATATAAAGACAATGGAACGCGTCCAGATAATTAAGATGGCTGATTATTCATAACAGACGACGAATTAGCAGTGAAATTAGCCGATACAAACAGAAGAGAGAGACAGACAGACAGACAGAGAGACCAGACAGAGACAGAGAGAGAGACAGAGAGAGAGAGACAGATACAGAGAGAGAGAGAGAGAGAGAGAGAGAGACAGAGAGAGACAGACAGACAGACAGACAGACAGACAGACAGACAGAGACAGACAGAGAGAGAGAGAGAGACAGAGAGAGAGAGACAGATACAGAGAGAGAGAGAGAGAGAGAGAGAGAGAGAGAGAGAGAGAGAGAGAGAGAGAGAGAGAGAGAGAGAGAGAGAGATATGCCACAGCCATTTTGTGACATTGTGCGCACGCGCGTGACGTATACAACGGTAACTCTGACGTCAATGCGATTCTATGCATCGCTGAATAAAGTCTCTGCGGTGTGTATATGCGCTACATATTAATGGTTTTTCGAAAATACTCCGCTTAAAATATTAATGTTGAATCGACCTGCAGCGCATCACACAGTTACATAGCAACATGTACATTGTACAGCGCTTTGTAACTGTCTTTAAAGTGTGCTAAATTGTCTCGATACATTATGCTAATTTTCTGATTTATGTCTTCTATAATTTGAGTTCTTGTGAATTGTTTAATCGTCATAACATGTAGGCTACATGTACAGCGCAGTGCGTTTGTCAGACGCTTCATTAAAGAATAAATATTATATTATTTATTAATTATTGGCCTATAACGTGCATCTTGATACATGGTCGTTTGTTTTCTGGGCGCAGTCTCTACTCGATTAGTTTACACAATTCCGATTACTCGGTTACTTTCAGCGAGTTTCCAACGCATCAACCTATTCAGTTGTTTGTCAGATATGATAATCTCCGTGTAAATTTGTTCGGAATGCCGTAAAGCGGCCATCAGAACCAATAAGCTGGCCCTAAGGGATTGGCCATGTGCAGGGCTCGAGTAACGATGGCCCTAATGTAGTTTGCGCTAACCGTGTATAGTGAAGTCGACATGTCGGAGACAATTTGGAGCAGGAGGGTTGGCCGTTCGTGACATGCGCAGACGAACAGACGGCGGCTGAATTACGCTCGAACGGCCGCCATTGTCGAGTCGTTTATTGTTCAAATGTTTTCTCCGTTGAAAACACCGACATACGGAGCTTTCTTTCATCGACGCAACGCTCCAGTAATTAGTTCCAATCCACAGATTTTCACGATATATAGGACCTATATATATATATATATATATATATATATATATATATATATATATATATATATATATATATATATATATATATATATATATATATATATGCAATGTATATACATAAAGATATGATTTATATATATACACAGGTATATAAAAATTGATGTTTTAGCTATGTCGTTGCAAATGCGCTATAATAGAAAATTGAACCTAAATGACCGTTCGAAAATTAATTAAAAATCACGCCTGGATTTACAGGAATAAAGCGAGGCTCTTCAAGACTGTTTTGCCGAGTTTTTCAACGAATCGAATAAAGCGATCACAATAGGCAGTTAATCAGTTAATTGGTAAGTTTAATCGCATCACCGGTGTCAAACACAGAAGGCATCAACCGAATCCGATTCAAAGACAACCAGATGTAGCCTGCGTCTGTTCTATATATTGTATTGCAGGGGCCTACACGTCTGCGGGTATACCCTGCTGCTGTGCGCGCTATTTTATTTCGGCGATTATATGAACTCACCTATTGTTATTGTAATTGTTGTTGTCATTATTTTTTTAGCCCGAGGTAAAGATAATACTTCGGGCTTTAAGAAACTATATATGCGGAGAAGGACGATCAATCTGGGACTATTGCGGTCCTCGTCCCATGGCAGGTCATGAGGTGCGCGAAAGCCACGGTGTTATTATTATTATTTTATACGATCAATCAGCCTTTTATTGAATCAACAACAGCACAATTAATTAACAATCAGTCTGTTTTTTAAATGTTAATCTGCTGATGCCGTCAACAGGACAGCCCTAAAGGATAAAATAATCCTCTATTGCAGGGCTGCCCCTTTTCCATATTGGGTCATTCCACGTCAAATCAACCAGGGGTGTACACCACGCCCCTTTGAACTTTTCCGAAAACTTCCATACACAAACCACATGCAAAATTAGGAACAACAGTGAAAACCCGAGCAGAACACCTCAAAATCTGACCGAGATATCAACTCCCGAAGCCAGCAAGCAAAAAAACGGACCCCGAGAAAATGGCACGACCGACCAAGCCCGGACCGCCACACATCATCATCGTCGTCGTCGTCGTCATCTTCATTGTCATCGAGTGCCTCTGAGTAGTTATAAGGCCTATACCTGAATGGGAGCTATATAAATTCTTGAATGAATGAATATTAATAGTATTATTGTTATTACGATTTTATTAAGCGCCACTATCTCATGACCAAGCATCAATCGATGGCACTGGGCAGCTGTGAGCGAAGGACATGCTCAAGTTCCCTATAGTCTATATACATGCAGACCCCGTCTCAGCTAAGGAGCGAACCGCATACTCTGCGTTAGAAGTCGACCGCTCTACCAGTAATAAATAGTAATAATAATAATAATAATAATAACGCCGCGGCCAGGGGCTCCTTTGGCCACGTAAACGAAAGCTGTAATTTAACACAGGATATTTTTACAGTGCACCTATGCGTAATGTTGCCACGCTGTAGCAGTTCTACCAATACTCAAAAATGACATCGATTTTCGCGATGAAAAGGATGATGGAAATGAGTTAGATGACTGAAAGTCTTTCCTCCTTAATTGAAGTCTTTAATAGCAAGGACTTTGTGAAGTATCTGGGGCGATACATATTGCGCATGCCTTGAAGCCATGCAGGCAGAACTGGGGTTTTAAACAGCAGCCTTTCGAGTATATTAGGCTCCAAAGTCAAAATGAGAAAATAAGTCTGGAATTGGACCTTCCAACCCTCTTCAATGTATACATACCTACTTATTCTTCAGTTGTATACTATTCTGTTGAATTTCATTGTTTTCAAATGCTGTTTATTCTCCGTGACTCTTTCGCCGAGTCATCATATATAGCCGCCTAATAAAGACCCAATAATGACAAGCACTTATTTATGTAGCGCCAAACTGCCCGAGGACATGTAGAAACAACAGACAGTTCGTATAGCCGTATAACATCTTAAGGCAAGCGGCGCCTCAGAACTGTGACAATTCGGGTATTGTATTACGCGCCGGGGCGCTAACCCCCGTCTCCTGTGCCTGCCAGCCATATTGTACCCTTTCTCATGCTCACTTATAAATTACCTTTTGACTGACGACTTGTGGGGTCAGAGGTCGAGAGCCTCGCGTGACCCCGCCAAGAAGATGGCGATCCGTACAATCAAAACACCGACGCCGACCTGTACGCGACACAAAACATCGCCGCCATTATCGGACTGAATGAACAGCTTGTTAAAGGGTCTAAGTGGCCGATTGAGCGGCGCTTTTGGGCTGGTTTTGGGCTATTAACGCACCGCTAGAGATGCGACGACGGCCGAGCGAGCAGACGATCTTTTCACCGCCGCCAAAGATTAAAGACTCCGTGCGCATGCTCCGCCGACGTCACGCCTCTGAAAAAGACTTAATTTAATGCGATCCTTACGACGCAAAGTACTTCCGCCGTATTAATAATTAAGTTTTTTCTTCATTATCGCTGTTGTAAAACGTCACCTTGATCGAGCACTAAAAATCCTTCCGAGTGAATATATCAAACAAAACCTACATCTCGTATATAGGCTACGTGTCGTCTGCTCCTCGTAAAGAAAGCACGCGCTGCATGGTTATCAACTGTTCACTGCCCGGTCGAGATGCTATTATGGCGAATGATCAATATTTTCGTCGCCTTTGTGGTATCATTCTTTTCAGACGAGCAATTCCGTGCTTAATTCGAGGCTAATGGCCACAACGAAATCATCCCGAACGAATAAAATGCGCTGTAAAATATACGTGTAATGAAAGGGGATACAATAAAGGAGCTTTGTCGACAAGAGTTGTAATTATTGCAACGGAAAAGATTTACCCGTTATAAGCCGTGTATATTTAAAGCGAGCGGTGTAGGCATATATAGGCTATAGGACACTATAGGATGGCACGATCGTTTGGCAAAATTTACACAGAGAATGATAGACAGAGAATGATACAGAGAGACCCGACACAAAATGTACAGAGCAGACATAGGCCTAATTGTCATTTCTTTATTGAACACCGGCAATAATCGATATCATAATCGTAAATACTCAATTTCTAGATTTCGCTATAGGTTAAGTACAGGACAACCATTACATGGCTTATTCAGTAGCGCTGGGTCGCGTCTGAGGGGTTGTCCAGAGATGTCAAGGGAAGAAGCTAATCTCCAGATATATATACCAATAGAGTATGTTATTATAATTGCAATATAATGTAATTACGACAATAATTTGTCTGTAATCTCGGCACCATGGCCTGCAGCTATAGTTACTTAATTCTGGGGTACTTTAAATTTTAAATTGCATGCAGCGTAAATACTATAGGCGCTGATTACATTACAGATTTTCAATTGTTTTTGAAGCGTGAACTTCCAGTTCAATAATGCATGGACGATAATATAAGAATCTCTGTTTACATCACTGAACGAACAAGCTGCACAAAAGCCTGCTATAGATGTATTCACGTAGATTTTGTACATATGTATAGGCATACATGTGCTTGCGTGTGTGTATGTGTACGTGTGTGTGCATGTGTGTGTGTATGTGTGCATGTGTGTGTGTGTGTGTGTGTGTGTGTGTGTGTGTGTGCGTGTGCGTTTTTGTGTGTGTGCGCGCGCGTGTGTGTGTGTGTGTGTGTGTGTGTGTGACTGTGAGTGTCCTTAATTGCAAGTTCTATATGATTTCGGGCTGCAGCACTGCAGAAGACCGCAATGCTTTGACACCTTCATTTGAAATAAATAGTTTCTATTCGTATGTATGCATCGTCTAATACATATGATTGATATGGACCCATAGAGATATGTTTGTGTGCATACATATTTCGAAGCCGATACATTTATCTATGCAGCTAAAGAATTTGCCCCAATATATAATTAAACTGAAGGTCGTGGGGTCAACGCGATTCGCATGCGACTTATACACGAGGCGACTTATACTCGGGTGCGTCCACCTGCTCAGCAGAAATGCCCATGATCCATCAATACTATCGGACAGACCGCGCGCCGCAGTTTTCACGGCCTTTGCATTCAAATACGGCGGCTACATTTGAAATGATTGTGTACGCGTGTACAAATGCCAAAACGCTTTTCGTTAGTTTGATTATACCATATATCTTTACAACAGGCATCTGTACACAATTAAACCTGAATGGGTATTGAGAGATATCCAATTGTCCATTCGCACAATGTGCACATTTGCATAGGTCATGTCTGGAGAGACCGACACTGCAGCTGTCCAACAGAGAAGTGCTCAGAAGTGCTTTCAAGTACTCAAAGCCAAGTACAAGTATTTGATTGGTAAGTAGCATACAAGTATAAAAGTACTTATAACCATACCGTATACACCTTAACTCCCCCTTCTCGTATACTATATGCCACATGCCTTACCTCTTGCACCCTACCATACCTCACCCTATCTTACCTTCCCTTATGATCACCCTATAGTACGTTACATGGTTGTTTTTTGCGTAACCATAGTAACCATACTCTGCACCGTATATATATATAGCAGATCCAGACAATTTACACCTATCATCGTATACTGCCACAACAGTGTCTTCTCTTTACCAGACATCATGCATGAAGGTAAGCGCCAACATCCAAGGCATATATACAAACCCACTTGGGGCACATAATACATCAACATCGTCGTTTTTTCAAAACCCCTAAAGACCCATCCATAGATGACTAAGAGCGCCCATCACGTCCAAGCAGTCATCCGTCATGGCAGGGCGTCTATATATACATGTAGCACATACCAACATTGCCTTTGGTACGACACAGAGCCTTATAATTATCGGTAACAGGCAGAAACTCGTCTTTTTCTGACTTGCAGTCGACGGTATAACTGCCGAACGCGTTTAAACGATCGCATTATGAAAGCCTTTAACTTTCGCAAAGCGGGTCTACAATGGTCGCATTGTCGGAACTTCGCAAAGTCGCTTTAGGGAGACCGCGCCGCATTCGACTCTTGACAAGGTTGTTTAAGTCGGTTCTTTGCCTTTCAATATCCTCAGGCTATCGCTATCCACCGTTTAGAACGTTATAGAAAATATATACTTGCATACATATACATGCATACATATACACGCTGCATATAGGCATTATGAGAAGAAGATTACTATATATATATATATATATATATATAAGTGGTCAACTATATATACAATCTATTGATATATCAGTCCCGCGCATATATATATCGTCCTTTATGTCAGTGCATGGATATACATATTGTATTTAAAATTATATATATATATATATATATGAAGGTATACGTATATATTATGCATATATATATATATATATATATATATATATATATGTATTTATGTATGTACTTATATAAAAAAGCATAATGGGGGTTTAGTATTTAATTGAGCTGTTGTGATTGTGTATACCTTATAAATAGACGAACTGCCAAGGCTGCCATATAGATCAGCCGAAAGCTAAGTGGGTGGATATAGATTGATAGTCAGCCGGCGATTATTACCTGCAGCGAAGAAGGGAGAAGAGGAGCTGGAGGAGAAGTAGGGGAGGGGGTATCTCGTTAATTAGTAGCCAAGCAGTTGGTCGTACCGACATCACTTACCTGTCACCTGTACATCACTCCTCCAGGGGAGGTGCTAACGTCTATATATATTTATATACTCTATACACTGTATACATAAGCGTATATATATATATATATATACATATATATATATATACAGTTGTAAATGCATGCATGCATGTGGTTCTATAGTTACATCTACCAACTGTACCATATATAACGCATAAACTTGCATATACGTTTTGTGTATATACACAAAAATAGACAATTATATCATGCATGCAATTAAATAAATTATATGCTGCAGAGTTTAATTGCACCGATCATAATTATTTAGAAACTGAAATGCTTGTTGTTAAACTTAAACGTATGCATACATTCATTCATTGCTTGAATTTGTATAGCGCCTCTTCAGGGGACTACTCAGAGGCGCTCCCAACGCCAGGACGGACAAAACTATAGGACCATTTTAAGTTGAGACAGGAATGCATGCTGAGAAGGGGTTCTAGCAAGGGAGCGGAGTGCCAGAGGGCGGCCATTCCAGGTCGAGAGGTCAACCACACAGAAGGCATTAATTATTCAGACGTCATGTATATAATTGTAAATGTAACATCATTCAAATAAATATATTATCCATTCAAAAATTAACTGCACGCATGCACATATCCACCAAAGTGTGTATTCAAGTATTTATGTATTGTATTGTATTTATTAATTTATATAGCGCCGCTCACAGCAGTGACCATTCAGTAGCGCTCCCAGCGCGAGAACCCCTAGAGAAGAAGGTTTTGAGGAGGGAGAAGGCTATAGGAAGAGACCCAGAAAGAATGGGAACACGTAGAGAGGAAGGAAGGGCATTCCACAGGGAGGGCCCAATAGTGGAGCGCTTGTATGACTTCTATAGGGCCTAAAACCCGGCCTATGTGTTACATAACTGCCTGACCCCTTATAAATTCAAAACCAGATTTCTGGGAGTTAACGCTCTATGACACATGTGGGCGATGTTACCCGGGTAATTAGATTATATGACGTCTGTAATTAATGCTAATTAACAGCCCAACGTCTCATCAATCGCAGCACAGTTAGCCAATCAATCCTTTAGTACGCGGCCGATTTTTCTGTCAGAGGGCCACTTGATTGGCTGACCCCGCCGTGACCCGATCTACTTTGCAAATTAGGCCCGAGAGGCCTTTTGCGCATGGGACGGCGCCAGCCGGTTAAGGGAGGAGGGCAGGTTCATGAGTTGTAATTACATCCATATACAGATGTTCGGCTGTCGTGATCGAAGCTGGACTGTCTTCAGGCCCTATATAAATGCACATCGCATCAAACGATCGTGTGCATCATGCATACTGGGTCGGATCAGGTCACAGAGGCTTGGACGCATGCGCAGTGTATCGGCCAATCAGCGTTGAGTTTCTTTGAGTTGTTTCAAAAAGGATGCAAATTTTGTTGGGGCATGCAGATAGAGATTGTGGACTGCTCGTCAGAAGGGGGTGTCGTCTTCAACATCATCATCATCGTCGTCGTCGTCATCGTCGTCATCATCATCATCATCATCATCAGATTCATCATCATTTTCCTCATCGCCGTCGCCATATAATCAGCATTATCATAGTCATTATTTTCGTCGTCATCAATATCGTCATCAACGTAACGAACAAAAACAATAGCAGCAGCAGAAGCAGCAGCATAATATCCGGTTGGCTTCCGAGATTCACTAATAGCTGTCTTGAGATTAGATTACATCAGATTAGATCGTCATCGTAGTCTTGTTCCTGCTCTCGTATTGCTCCTTCTAGAGTTAATTGTCCTCCTCGATCACATTTCTTCTCCATTTCCTCCTCTTTCTCCTCCTCCTCTTTCCTCCTCTTCCTCCTCCTCTTCCTTCCTTCTCCTCTTCCTTCTCCTCCTCTCTTCTTCCTCCTCCTCCTCCTCCTCCGCCTCCTCCTTTTCCTTCTCCTTGCCTTGTCCTCTTCCTCCTCCTCTTCTTCTTCCTCTTCCTCTTCCTTTCCTCTTTCTCCTCAAACTCTTTTTCCTTCAGCTCCTCCTCGTCCTAAGCAGCGTACACAGCGTAAAGTAGCTATAACAAAACGTTACTTTCTACAGCACCTACAAGCTCAAGTCCATCGCTCATGCAAGAGCAGCCATTTCTCCTCATCAACGTCACTTAATCACAACCTCTTATAGCATCGATCAACAGCAGCAACTCTCCACCGCCGACGACAGATCACTCCAAGAGCCTCTTAACTGTATTCATGACGCCTCCGCTGCACAGCGATCAGCACGCCCCCTAACGATCGCCGTCACTCGTCACTTGGTATCATTTAAATATCGTTAGTGGCGTCGAGCGGGAACTCGAGCCAATCAGGTCGAACGCCGGTAATGACGTTATTAGGCTGTGCCTGGGTCCGTTGCGTCTTCCGTAGGCAGCGATGGCGGCGGTGGCGGGGGCGCCATCTGACGCCGTATTTCGTTGCCTGCTTCCGGTCGGCGATTATCGACGCGTGACTGAGGATTATGGGTATCCGCTTCTTCGAAATGGCGTGGCGCTATTTTTTGTCAGCGCCGCTAGGTGGCCTGCGATTGGACGGATTGATGGATGGATGAATGGATGGATGGTTGAATGGATGGATGGATGGATGAATGAATGGATGGATAGATGCTGAATGGAAGAATGGATGGATTGTTGAACGTGGGTGGATGGATGGATAGATAGATGAGTTGGCTGGCTGGATGGAAGGATGCATGGATAGATAGACATACTTACATACATACATACATACATACATATATACATACATCATACAATGACATACATACATACATACATACATACATACATACATACATACATACATACATACATACATACATACATACATACATACATACATACATACATACGGATTGGCAGACCGACTCATTATACAGACAGACAGACTCATTGAGTCACTGGATGACTGATTGATTGATTAATTGATTGTTTGATTGATTTTCGATGCAAATCGTATCCTAAGTAACCTTAGTGAGGGAATCGTATTCGTAGAAATCGTAATCTGTTTAGCCAAATTCCCTTTTCAAATGGCGAACTCTAAAGCGGCAGAGGTGGAAGTCCTAGTCCTACACACGTACTGCACCCTGGGAAGAGACCAGAGGGTGAACGGTACAACCCCATAAACCACCGTCCACTTTGTGCCGGCGGCGGCACCTTCATCCTCCCCTCTCAATCAGAAGCCCGACGCTACAGTAAAAAGATAATAGAACCCGTAAATAAGATACCATTTGGTTACCGACCATTATACCTTCTACCTGTCACTAATCAACCAGTTCATTAGCCCGACCCGGCCAATCAATTACGTCCTGACAGGTGCTTGTTCTGACTCGCTAAAGAGCCCGCCTTCCGCAAATGATCCGTTGCGGCGCGGTGCCTTTTGGGCGGGCACATCTGAGACGCTTTGTAGTGTGCCGACACGGTAGGATAGCAATGCCGCGGACGCCAATCAAAGCTTGACGGACAGCCAATCGGGTTCCAGCGCTTTGACGAACAAAAACGGATGGCGACCGTAAAATAGCGAGTTTTAAATGCGCGCAATCGAAGCAGCGGCGAGATTTTTTCGGTAGCGGTTTCAAAAGTGGACGGCTAAATGGATTTGAGATTTCGTATCATAGTCTTCGTTTAGACCGTTTAGGCAGTTTAAGTCTTCTTAATGACGCGTTGAGTTAGGGACATTGTATCTTTTGGTCTGCGATAGTCGAGTCTATTGTTTTAAAGAGATAACAATAAGGTGTCAGAATTCTTATCGAGGGCTTAGTTCACCAGAAGAGAGACATTGTAACATCGCTCGCTCTTCGTCTGCTTTCACTGAACTTCCGGAAATCGAGAAGTTTTCCTTGGCGCTACATAAATACGATCAAAACAGACGCGGGAATGGAAGGGTCGTCAGTTGAGGCGACGTCATCGTCGGTCGTAGTGACGTCAGAGCCGTCCCCGTCCGATCGGCGGGCAACCCTGGCCCTGCAGGGCCTCGCGGACTCGGTCAGCCAGAGGAGTGACGGGGTAACGAGCCGAGACCGCGGCTGGTCATGCCCGCTGAGACCCCTAGTTCCCTCTTCACCCGAACGGTCCATTTCGGAGGCGGGGCTTGCCAAAACGCGGCTGCAGAACCCGGCGCTAACCGTCGGCCGACCTTCGTTCATGATCAACGACATCCTCGGCGATAGACTGATGGCGCCACCTGCCGTTCGCAGCTTTCCCTCGACCAACCTCAAACGCGAAGACTGTACGACGACGTTACCGGAAGCGGCCTCGGCGGGGGTCACGTGCCAGGTTGGCACGTGGATGACGACACCTAACGACGGATCGAGGGACTACTGCAAGACGTTCGATCATGAAGGTCACGCGGAGATTGACCTTGAAGATGACGACGATGACAACGAAGATGAAACGAACTCATCGAATGGTGAGATAATCGTCAGACAACTATAGAAAACACTGCGAAGAAATTCCACAATGCCATACAATACAATGAAATTGAATTCAATGTAATGCATTACGGGTTCAAAGTTCAAACCCCGGAAATAAGTTTCCGAAACAAATTTTATATGCTTTTACATGCAAAACACCAAAAAACCTTAATTTTTGGGACCATCTCCAATGGAAACCCCCCAAATCTTGAACCTGCCTCCGAAATTTTTTTCTGGCTACGCCCTTGATGCAATACATTAGAATAAAATGCAGCATTCATTCAGTTCTGATAATTCATATAGCGCCCCTTCAGAGACCTATTCATTCATTCATTCATTCAGAAGCGCTCCCAGTCAAGCCACTGCTAAAAATAGAGATTTGAGCAACTTATAGAACATGGGCGCATTGTTCAGAAGCAACAAGCGCAGCACTAGTTGAAGCCAATTCCAAATAGAGGTCCCCGCAATTGAAACGGCCCGGTCTAACTGAAGAACCAGGCTTCAACCATGCTCGTGGAACCAGAAGCCCTCCCCCTGCCTGAAGAGTGGAAAGTTCGACGGGCCATGCACAAGGTCAGAAACAGGACGACATAGGTCACACAGGTCGGACGTGGCACTGCCAAGTAGACATCTCCAGACAAACGCAGCAACCCTGCAAGATAGATACTCTGAGAAACAGGAAGCCAGTGCAAAACATGTAATCAGAAACAGAGACATTTTTAGGAATATGTCCAATGAGACAAGCAGCTGAGCGGAGAATATATTATGTGATACAGTAGAATGAAATTCAATGTAATGTCATACCATACAAGCCAATACAATACATTACATGCAGTAAAATGCAAATCAAGTTAATTGTCGTTAAAAACAGTATTACAGATGTTTGTACACCAAAGTGCGATTAGCAATTGGTTAACAAAGAGTATACTTACTTACAGTGCAATTCCACACTGCAATACAATGCTAAGTAAGTAATTAAGCAAACAAGTAAGGATAATCTTTAATTTCCATTTGCAAACGCACTATGGATCAGACGGCTGGAACCATTATAAAACAAAGAAGAAATAATGCAGTAATAAATATAGCTGTGCAGTACAGGGACACAATACAATATCACAATGCAATAAAATACAGCACTAATATGCAATACAATGGAATGCAATACAAGAAGATACAGTGACTGCAACAGAGTTTATAACTTATAACAATGCACTTAAAGAACTCTGCAATGTATCACAACGCGAAACACGCCGACCAGAATGTAATACATTTTAATACAATGTACTCTATAATACAATGATCTGAAACGCAATACGATGTATTACACTACGGATGACAATACGGTTAGCATGTGTTCATCAGCTCCTCTGGCGTAGTCTCGTGTAGTTTCTAACGCTGATCGATCACAAGACTTCAAAAATTGCACTTGGTAAGGTATCCCATTACACACAAGTCGCGTTTGAAGACGTTTCCCCGTACAAAAGCCATGCACAGCGGTGTACCTTAAGCTTCGCATTATATAGGCGACGTATGGACTAGCTCGGCTACCCCACGAAAAAACGAGGTGTTCGTCATTTATAAGTACATGACAAAGTACTAAGCAGTTATTGTCTGAAGAAGGTAAGTCGAGATTTTTGGGGTGGAACGGCGTGGACGCTGAAGTGCACAGAGCTTTGAGGCCCGTCTAAGAACCAGAAGGGGGTCGGTGTGAATACCTCTGCGACCGAGTTCGGTTTAATCAGCGCTCGGCTGGGAGTCCGAGCATCCCAGTGAATTGCAGTCCATCAAGGGCTCCGCATGAGGTGGCGCAAGGCTCGACGTGGGGTGTAGGCCGCAAGACGTCTTAGGGTGACACCGCAGACGACGATGTATCCGGCGTAGTAACCTGATCTGGATGCTATTCATCACGCGAACAATGGAAACTGTGCACTTGTGGCGTACAAGATACGAAGAGTTCGTTACTATATGACAATGATTATCAGTTACACAGATATCTACCGCTACAAACATATCGTTGATCACTCTGGCATAAAACAACATCTTAGATCAACGCTCATGACAAACAGCTGGTAGCCTACAATACATACAACATCGTGACGTTTTGAGGGCGATTTATGTTGCAGAAAATAATGACAATGTTTCAAACGAAGAATATATAGTTCATGCAAGTTTTGCTATAACAGGTACTCGTGCTGTGAAAATCGTAAGACTGTTTCATTTTGTTTTTTCTTGTAATTCTTAATGCGGCACTGGGGCAGATAGCGCATTGGATAACATCTGGCACAGAGACCGAGATGTACCGAGTTCGAGCCCCGTTGGGCGGATATGCTTTGTAGGCTGCTATTAGCGCCGTTGTATTGCAGGCTGTCTGTTCTGTTAGTAGTTAAGATTTAAATTGCATAACATGTAAATGTACAGAGCAGTGCGTTTGTCAGGCGCTTATTAAAGAAAAGATATTATTATTATTATTATTATTATTATTATTATTAGAATTAAGATACCCTATTAATGTGGCGCGTTGGAGACCAACAAAAGTCATGAATGCACTGAAATTTAGCAGTGGAATAAAAAGGAGTAGTGCATGCGGAAATATGTCGACAGGCCGCCATTGTTATAACGCAACGCTAACGACTTTACTTTCTTAGCCTCGGCACACAGCAGAGGATGAACAGCCCTCTCCCTCGCCTTTTGATCTTCTGATGACGACAGCGTCATCATTGAAGCAATTTCGATTAACAAAACGCAAAATTGTGCACAATGCTCAATGTCTATTTATTTTAAATACGTTTATAACTTTCGACTCGGTGCTGGGTACGTTTTCCGCCTGCATGCCTTAAAAAACTCGTTTAGATCAGTTACATAGTTATGTTGGGGATAGGCGTATACAGATTTGAAAGGTATCTACAATTCGTTACATTAAATACCTCGATAAATATACATGCATAATTGCATATCGATACTTTGACGAGAAGACCAGAATTGTCATTCACATAGAAAGCGTGGACATGTCGTGTGCAACAGTGTAACATAATACACTTACACGATGCTTATAATGTGGGTGTATTTCAACAGATGTATTTCTACAGTATCCGTTGGATCACTATAATCCACTCTATATAGTTATCGGACATACATAGATCTTGAAATCTACTCCACCTACTGATTAATATGAACGTCCTTCAGCTGTACGTCGGGGTTGGGGTGGGTTGGAAGAACGATCTCCCACGGCTGCCAGAAGTGGTGTGGTTTAACGTTTTTGGAATAAACTGCATGGGGTCATTGATTTCCGATAATATAAAACGGCCTGCAATGTGAAAAGTAATGTATTTATGTATCATGTAAGTTCTCTTATAGATGAGTCGGCCAGAGTGGGGGAGAGAGGGGTGTTCTCCCATTCCAGGTGGGTGGGGGAGAGGTAGACGCGCGTCGTCCTAAGACCGCAGTGTTTCGCGTGCAGTATACCTTTGGGCATGAAGTGCAGCATTGCATAGAGGGTTAATAACACGGGTCTGTATACGTATTCATAAATAGATGCGAAAGAGCGGTCGTCGCTGTCTTCCGGAGGTCATCTGCAGGACCTAAGTCAGTCGACGAAGACGAAGAAGACGCGAAAGGCGCGAACGGCCTTCACCGATCACCAACTGAACACGTTGGAACAGAGCTTCGAGCGACAGAAGTACCTCAGCGTCCAGGACCGGATGGAGCTGGCCGCCAAGCTCAACCTCAGCGATACACAAGTCAAGACCTGGTACCAGAATCGACGGTCAGTGGACTAAGTAACTTTTTGTGTCACCCTCTCTGTCGCCTGCACGCTCGCCTGCCTATCATGACTATAAATATCACGTCACAATATAGGTCAATGTTTAACATCACATGACTGACAAGGCCGTTAACGTCTTCACCTGAAGACCATGCATTCTGCTCAATCGTCACTATATATCCACTACCTCGGGAGTATACCTCTGCTGAGTATTCCTGAAAAAATGGTATATAAATAAGGGTGACCCATCAGAACGGCTCAAGAGAGATCCTGAGTGGCCGAGTGGGTTGGTAGCCCGCTCGCCACTCCGGCGGCCCGGGTTCGATTCCTGGTCGATCGGTTTATCAGAGATTAATTTCTCGGATCTTTACTGCGGGTGGTTCGGTCGCAATATAAACGTGGAGTACGAGGTTGTACTCTGCCTCCGACACTAATCATCTTCGATATGAAAAGTGTCGTTAAGCCCAAGTACAACAATCAGAACGGCCCAGGACAAATCGGCCACGACAAAACAGCCCCCGTCAAAATGGCCTCGACAAAACAGCCCCGTCAAATCTGCCCCCGTCAAATCTGCCCCCGTCAAATCGGCCCCAGTCATATCGGCCCCATACAAAATATCCAATGTTCCAACTTCCAAGTACTTTTAAGCTTACGCTGACAAACTATATATATGTTGACATGAGGCTTCAAGCGACGGTTCAGATGGACAATGGACTGCGGCGCCCATCGTCTAATGCTAACTGGTTGGCGTATTTAATTATTTAAATGCTTTCAATGACAACTATCATAAATCCAACTTCTATTTATGCAACGAATTATTTTTCATAAATCCAACTTCCATTTTGACGCCAAAATTATTTTCAGCAATCGAACTTAATTCCATTTTAAACTGACCACATAAAATAATCTGGCAACGTAAACTACGGTTTTACCAATCCGAGTTCTATTTACGCAAAGAATTCTTTTCATCAATTCAACTTAAAAGTACTTGGGACATGTGATAGTTGTGAGGGGCCGATGTGACCATGGGGCTGATATGACTGGGGCGGATTTGACGGGGGGCGGATTTGACGGAGACCGATATGACGAGGGTCGATATGACGGGGGCCGAAATGACGGGGCTGTTTTGTCGAGGCCATTTTGACGAGGGCCGTTTTGTCGGGGCCCATTTGTCGGGGTCGATTTGTCCTGGGCCGTTCTGACGGGGTACGATAAATAAGCACTTACAGTTTCCTTACCACATGCACCTAATAAATCTGCATGGGATGCTCGACCTCATCGTTGACGATATATGTTACGCGGTAATAATTATTATAGTCGTGACTTAAGAAGGCCGATGCAAATCTGTGCGACAGCAGGCTATATATACTGTCTCCCTCCACCTAGTATTAATCCTGTTTTAAAACATCGATCAGTTTGTGCACGTGTATTCGGAGAACGGGAAAAGCAAATGCGATAATGTTTACAAAGTAGTAAATATTAAAACCTTCATCAAAGTTGGCTCGATAAATTTTCCCAACGAGGCGATACACGCGCAAAGGGTGTCGCTCATCAATAATTTGCCGGACGTGTGCATGCGTGTCGCTGATATCCTGTCGGTTCGATTTTAACAGATTAATTAGGTGTCATGTTTCGACTCGGACTGTTGCGTGCAGCGGTGCACTTGCTAAATCATACGAATTAACTTAATTAAGGCTTTTATTCGGCCCCTCCGACCTGTCGAAATTACGATTAAGAGTCTATATGCAGACGGTCACGTGATTTCCGGGCGTAAGCTGCGCCAACAAGGGTCAAACTATGTCGATACATCGAGATCGATCATATCATTGTCACGATTCAACGGCCAAGTGACGTATTTATCAACTGAATGACCTGCTATATCTGTCTTATTGTCACGTAATCTAATTAGACTGGTATACATGTATACTTTATTGCCTTAAATTTGGGATGAATATTGTGCGTTTGCAAGTGGTGTAATAAAGAATATACTTACTTAAGTGTAATGGTAAATGGGGCTAAAGTATTTTGTTGACTCGTTTCTATAAAACCTCCTCAGAGACGTGGTAGTTCCAATGTAGAAAGGCCATTTGAGTTAGGTGCAAAGACATTAAGACAATCGCATCAATCTGCCCCTCTAGTTGGAACCACCTTCCGCATGCATTGCGTCTTGAGCTCCTCATGCAGCCTCTCCCTTCCTCTGTTTCGGAAACGCCTGAAGACCATCTTATTTGTTAGAGACTGCAGCACTGACCTGGGTCGGGAGCGCCTCTGAATCTATGAGTGGCGCTATACAAATGTTCAATTACAATTACAATCAGCGACAGTATACTTTAGTTGTCGTCTGCTTTCCTTAATTGCAGGACAAAATGGAAGCGACAGACGGCAGTGGGGCTGGAGCTGTTGGCCGAGGCGGGCAACTTCGCGGCCGTTCAGCGCATGCTGCAGACGAATCCTTACTGGGCGGCCTACGACCCTCACGCGGCCAGCCTCGTCACCAACATGGACGCCATTTTGTTACGTCAGAGCGCGGGCGCCCTTCAGCAGACGACGTCGTCGCATCACAGTCCGCTACTACCGCGCATGCTCATACAAGGACTCCAGCAACACGTCAATCGTATACAAGCCCCGCCTTCGCAGGTCTACTCGAACGACTCGTCCCGCATGACGCTCGTTTAATTAAACGGTCGTTAAATATCTGTAAATTAATCGTTTTTTGTTTCGATCGTATCGTTTAATCGTTGAGGAAATTACTAAAGATCTACGCGTACGATGATTGATTTTTCGGATAAATAATCTAAAATTAACAGGAATTATTGTTGCAAATAATAAACTGATCTCACGACGCCATCTTTTCGAAATGACGTCATAGGCAAATTAGACGAGTCCATTGAGCGAGGGGTGTTAAGGCTGTAGATTCTTATTCGTCATTCTTAAGTACTTTTTCTGAACGGTATACTTAAACTGACGAGGTATAATAATAATTATTATTTTTGCTAAGTTTATAAGTTATTCATGTATAATTCCGAACTCGATTCCAAACTCCGGCCTTGGCTGGATTTGCATTTTCTACTGTTGCGAATAAAATGATATGTAGCCTAATCCTATAATTTTACACAAACAGTAATTTTTGTTTTCTACTTTTCAATTGTCAGTTTTAATTATGCTCAGTTTACCAGAATAGAAGACTTAGTATGAAGAAAAACGAACTAACTTCTATTATAATTCTGGTTGATAAAGCGTAAAGAAATCTAGATACAAATAACGTTTTATATCGTTTATAAAAGTTTGCAACTCACGAATTCCAACATAATTTATCTCTCAGCGATGCATTTAAGTTAAGAAGCATTTTCTAAACTACGTCATCTTGTAAATTATATTTTTATTTTGTAATCAATTTTGCTATAAAAATCCGAAGTGCTGCTGGTCTTTATAAATCGAAACATACTACACATCACATGAAGACAGACCACATGTAATGCACTTTTAACAGTAGGCCTATTAGTGTCTTCTATAAGTTCTGCCTCACACACATAAATTGTCTTATACGTCAACACACATTCATGTGGCCTATCTTCTGCCAAACAGTTTGTCGACCTATAGGCCTGATTGCTTCAAAATACACAAATCTCATGTCTGACTGTAAGTCACAGCGACTCTGATCTTCTGGATATTGGGATAGTGACAAGATTAGGGTCTACGATTTAGCTTTGTTGCGCCATCGTTTGATGCCCGTGCATTAGATTTGTCGTGTGATAGAAGTTATTAAATGCAATTACTAGACGGCTTATATCTAAAAACATCCAAAGTTCAAAACTACAGTAGTGTTAGTCGTTTCTAGGATTAAAGAGCCTTTATTAATAGGCCTATGTGCCGAAAAACTTATATTGTGACAAGTTGAGACTTCTCCAATGTCACGCTTATGCAGTCGACAAAGGTACTGAAATTTTATTAGTTGGATTAGCATGTATTTGTGGACGTACACTGGGGTATTTTTATTCATTCAGAGGATTTATATAGCGCTCTTAGAAGAGACCATATACTCAGAGGCGCTCCCAGCACCTCTTTGTCACCTTATATAAGTCCTCATGTCTAGCTTGTAGGCCTAATTACGATGCTATAGTTCTAACAAAGCGATAAATCCATCCGTTTACAAATGATGCTCGTGCAGCTGAAGACTGTCTCCACTGGTAGTCCCACGCAAACACGTCGACACCGATCAGCGATCTCGACAATGTAGTTTTAACCAGCTCTTTGTCGACTATACATTCGGCACGCAATTACACATTTTGTAATTCATTTAAGAATGTACTAGGAAAACCCACTCACAGAGGGATATCTTCATCACGACGAACGACACTCTATACTTTTCCTCAATTAATGCGTCAACAACCGAACCTTCCACGCAAGCCAGCAGCTTCGGGATTGGTTGTGGCAGCCATCACGTGACGTGTATCCACGAACGCACTCACACACACAGTCACGCACATCTTGTAGTTAGACGATGAAATGCCCATTAAAAGTAATCTACCGTACACGCCAGATGTAATTATATGCCGGACTTTCGCAATACACATATAACGATGATGTATGCGTGCGCCTAATGTAAGACGTTCTGATAATGATGGCTTTCCATAGAAAATCACTGGGCCACCAAATCCTAGGTTATCGTGGGCATCGATGGGGCCGCTGAGTTGACCCGTTCACGCGAACTGGGAATCAATCTTACCCGTTTTACCGGTGCACCTCCCAATGGATGTTGTCCCGTCTCACGCACCTGCAGCACTGGAGAGAAGTGGCAATCATTGGCTGATCATTCGCTGCCAGTATACCCCGTTGGATGATGGGATGGATGGAACGCCGATTATCGCGTATCTGTAGGCCTATATCGTTAGTAAGAGTCACAAATATTGCACTTGCTCATTGCATGCTTTGGCTTCCATGCATGTATACTGTGTCCCGAGCCAAAGCCTGTGTTAAACTTAGCCAATGCCTTAAACTCGGTTTGTGCCAGTCCAAAGCTGAATTATGGGTGAGGGCAACACTAATCATCTTTGTTATGACACATTCGTTGAACAGAAAATAAACGTTAGCTTAGCATTGCCTTCGTTCGTAATATAGATCATTGATAAAATTTAGAGATTGATAAAAGTGCGGTAAAGAAAAATTAAGGCATCGTAAAGGGTTCCACGACAAATGGTTCACGGACAAAAGGTTCACGACAAATGGTTCTCTGCCAAAAGGTTCACGACAAAAGGTTAGGTAATCCCGTAGTTTAGATTCGTAAATTCAGACCGTGCTTTCAGATCCCGTACTTTAGTTACATGGTAAATTATGAAACGTTTCACACTCGATAGGGGGGCTACACCTGAATTCGCGCACGCGAATGTTTGGGCTTTTGTCGTGAACCTATTGTCGTCAACCTTTTGTCCGTGAACCTTGTGTCCGTGAACCATTTGTTGGGTGAACCATTTGCGGTGAACACATGTGTCGTGACACCTCGTAAAGTGTGGTAAGCCATAATGTGCGTAACGTTAGGTCCGATTACGATGTAGGTAAAGTAACTTCCGGTAACAGTCGGCTCCAAGACGCAATATAAACGAGATCGCCACCAGTCCCGATACCATGCGCGCATGTATCTCCTTGTAGTGTGCAGTGTGTGTGTGTGTGTGTGTGTGTGTATTTGTGTGTGTATGCGTATGCATGTATTTGTGTGTGTGTGTGTGTATGTGCGCGCCCATGTGTATGTGTGTGTGTGTTATATTGTAAATGCATGCTATTTATATGCTTGCCTCGCTTCGATCCTCTCTCTCCCTGCAATGCGTGCGTGCAATGTGTCTCTGATCGCAATGAATTATTAACTACTTCCTTAGGTTTCGTTCTCCTTGTCGTCTTCGTCGCTGATCGACAGAGAGCGCCGTATATATCGTCGCCCTATATCAGTCCATCAATTGAGGGTGGCGCAGATTATACGTTCCGCCCGGTTTAATTCTGACCGGGGCCCGATCATTACTCGGCCAATCGGTCGCCCACCCTGTAATCGGTCTGATTAAAAGTTTGAAACGGTCGCTAAAGAGCGCGTTCGGCCGATGGCGGCCATTGTGTTTTAAGCAGGGATAATTCATCGGTCTGTCAGGGAGCATTAATTATCTGAGTGCGCGGTCATGTCGCCTGTCGCCACCAGAGATGGATGGTCCAGAGTCGTGTTCGTTCGTTGGTCAGTCTGGTCAGTCTGTGGTCAGTTCGTGGCGATTATAGGAGCAACGGTTGATGAAATGTAGTGTGGCCTGATGACGCCCGTAGTTGTCTGATACTCTGATGACAGTAGTACTACTAGTAGTAGTTACAGTTTAAAGACACTGTGTGATAACAAAGATCATTAGCGTCGCCCTCCTCCTTTATCTAGACTTGAGACTGGCACAGCCAAAGTACGAGCAGTGGCGTAGTTCTGATGCCAGAGAGCATTCAATGGGAATATGTATACTGTCAGAGTTTAGACGCGGAAGCCATATTGAATGTGATGGAGATTGTCCAAATTCTTTTGTATAGTATAGGCTATTATAAGGGTTTAAGTATATATTAGCGATCAAGCTTAATTGTAGAGTCTGATATCAGCAGAGATGACTTTAGACGCTTACACATACGCAAAGACATATACAATACATATACAATATACATATGCATATAAACACATACATACATACATACATACATACATATAATATACATACGCCTTGGGTTTCAGCCGATCTTTAGCATATCAGACAGATGGACAGGTAATAATAAACGGACAAACAGACAGACACTATATATGCACTTCTGTGAGACTCTTAAGTGGCGCTATATAAATGTCTTGTTATATGCACAAGGAAACGAGGCAAGTATGGGCTAAAGTATTTGACAACGTGCAGAATGCGATTGTTGCATGTTTAGCGTTTGTCTGTCCATTTGTCCGTCTGTCTGTCAGCCTAAATGCCTTTATGTCAGCCTGCCTGCCTACCCCTATATATCTGTCTGTCTGTCTACCATGCATGTATGTTTATCTGTCCATCCGTCCGTCTGCCCGTCTGTCTGTCTGTATGTATATATCTGTCTGTCTGTCTGTCTGTCCGTCCGTCCGTCCGTCTGTCTGTCTGTCTGTCTGTCTGACCTGGGATACAGAGCGCTGCAGTGGCACTAAGGCGATGCCGACGCCAGTTGGCATTCGGGCACCGTCCACAGTCTGCTATTACACCATTACGAAAGCATTATGCTATAGCAATATCGACTGTCGAGCGAAAGGTCCCATCTTACGAGCCCCGAGGGCCCGACTGGCTACCCGTCAAATTGATACCCCGCTTGTAATTTACTCCCGCCAGCCGCTAGAGGGTGGCTGCGGCGGCGTAGACCATGGACTGGGGAGGGGACCATCAAATCAGGAGATCACAGAGAAGCGGGGTAGCCCGCCCCTGGCCCCGTCCTTCGAGAAGCGCTGTAAAACGAGAAGCGTTGAAGCGATGACTGGGCTGCGCTGTCGTTCCGGTGAGCGATAATAAGGGCTTTGTCATCTAATTGACGCATTAATCGTCTGCTGGGCAAAAGCCGCGGCTCCAAAGATGAAGCTGTTTCGTTAGTGTATAGTATATATACGGTATAATAGTACAATGCCCTGCATGTGAGTTGTATAGCATGTAAGCGAGCATCTTCTGCATTTAGTTACGTCGTATGGTACTTTTAAAAGTAAGTAAATGCGTAGTAAGATAAGTATTTAAGTAAGCAAACAAGTAAGTATATTCTTACTCACTCACTCGCATACTTTTACAAACAAGTAATTAGGTAGCTAAGTAGACAGATAAAATACGTAAGTATGTGTGTATATAAGTAAGTATGTAAGTAAATAGGTAGGTATTTACGTAGGTTTGTTTGTATCTCTGTCTGTCCGTCTGTCTATAGTCTATACCTGTGGATATACACTGATTGCCGGTTGTCTTTTTATGCAATGCATTAAGCTGTACACAGTTTTTCGATAGCTTCGTTTCGTTCGGCCGATCAGACACAGACTAATTAAGCTCTGGAAATTAAATACGAGGTGTAATTAACTCGTTTGTCCTCTTCCTTCTCCCATTTCCATTTCCCTTTCCTCGTTCCATCTCTATTTTCCACCCTCCGGTGCGATCACTCTAAATCCACGCCAGCCGAAATAACGCCGTCTGCACAATAGTAACAAAGCCGAAATCTGGCGTGGAAGAGGATTATCCACTTGGAACTGACTTATCTCAAGGTCCCACGAGGCCTTCCAACATTCGCTTGCACGATCCTAACCCTCCAGGAAATTCGTTTCTAAAACGCCTGCTTAAAATGCATTTATCGGGCGATGAAACCCACGCGATCCAAGGTGTTTTCGAAACGATAGTTCTAATTCCTCCCAAACTGTACGTATACGCCAACTATATTCGCGACGTCTAGACATTGAGACAGATTTCGCGCCGTCAATAACTGTCGTCTGCTTTCGTTGCGGCCAGTTTTCCCGCCCGTATTAACACGCACAATAGCGTTCAGACGCCATTTTTCTTTTGTTGCAGACGATAGCGAAATACGGCGTGTATCGGATTATCGCGCTTATCAGGAGGCGCCCAACCGCGCGTCGCAAATTTTCCTAAGACGATTAGAGACGGTGTATTATTTTCGGAGCAGTGTGTATGGTTTGAGAATTATTGATATTTCGTTTATCGAGACGGCTTCCATTGTTATAATACGCGGCGAATTGTTGATCTGTTTTCGGCGTTGATCCGACGTCTTCGGGGGTATTTCTGTGGTTTGACCTCGTCAGGTCATTGCGCATGCGAACGATGCAGTCGGTGCCAGTGTCCGAGGTCACGTGACTGTATGCAGGGGTTGATGGGATTGTGGGCTGAATCGACGAGTGTTGATGTGCTTGGTGATGCTGAGTATATAGAGAATTAGAGATGCTGTGAGCCTGTGACAATATGCAGCAGCGGAAGTGGTATCGGCTTATGTCGGAAGCGACAATGATGTAGAACGACGACATTGCTGTTGCTAAGACGATGATGAGGATATTGCGGTTGTTGTTCATTGATGATGATGATGATGATGATGATGATGACGATGATGATGACGATGATGATGATGATGATGAGATGATGATGTGATGATGACTGATGATGATGATGATGATGATGATGATGATGATGAGTGAATGATGATGATATGATGTGATGACCATGGTGGTGGTGGTGGTGGTGGTGGTGATGATCATGATGGTGATGATGTCGATGTTTGCTACGACGACGAACTGTTGATAATGAGTGAACTATGTCTATACCGTGCACGGTAACCATCAACCTGAAGTTACGAGCTTCAGCCTCCGCAGCCTTGTCTGTCTGCCTATCTGTAAGTCTTTTTGTCTGTCTGTCTGTCTGTCTGTCTTTATGTCTGTCTGTCTGTTTGCCTGTCTGTCTATCTTCCTGCCTCGCTGTCTGTCTTTCTGGCTGTCTCTGTGTCTTCTGATCGTCCAAAAGTCTAGAAATGTTGCGGGATTAACTCAACGTTGAACAACCAGAGGCTTTTCTTTAGCGAAATTCAAACGTTTCCCTCAAAAGTCCAAAATATTTTAAACTCTGAAATCAAGTGACAGATAAATCGAGCAATTAGGATTTCCTCGTCTTCAGCGTTTATAAACCAGGCGCTACATCAATTCCTGCTTACATTACACCTCAGTGTAACGTTTCGTAACGAAGGAACTATCGCCGGGCTGATCACGCATCTTGTATGTATGCTGGGTATTTATTTAGCTCCCATCTAGAATGCCAAAAAGGCGTTATGTACGCAGCGCACTAAATGCGAGCACTTCGGTCGTGGGCGGAGTGATGCGAAACGTAGTTCCGAGTTCCGACCATTTCCTCGACCCATGAAACTGGTCTGGTGATGGTCCCAGGACGACCCGCTTCCGTCGGCAGTCCGCATACCACTTCTCCCTACAATTAATACTTAATTCCGAGGCTTTTAGCCACAAACATCCGATATCCCGCTGCCTCTCATTGCCTCCCCGTTCTTCCGCTCCGACCACAGACATATACGCGAAGTAGAGCGACGGCGGAAGTCGCCTGATGCCTTTGGGGCGGACGGCTACATCGCTCGCCAGGGACCAATAGCCGAAAATCTGTGTGTTTTGCGTGTAACATCTCCGCTAACTCTATCCATTTACTAATTTGCAAACGCAATTTGTCGGCCGTCTTTGAGTCAATTACGTCCGCGAAACACGGCCGTGAAAGCCGAGCATCGTCTGCGGTTGCCATCGCCGTTCTATATACGCGTCCGCCGTCGTTGAACTCGATAGCGCAGTCGCCTTGCATATAAATTGCGCTGCCAGACGACATCAGAATCAAACGCGCTTGTCCGACCCCGTTGGTCGATACGGAATTACATTTTAATACGGGAACGGTCCGTGCCACGGCGGCCAGCGTTTCAGGACGTTGTCGGTGGTAATCATGTTAAGACCACACTTCATTTAATGCGATAACTCTACGCCATTAACACGGGGAACCGGTCGCGGGCCTCGAAAGTAATCCCAACGGAGCGCTGGTCGTTGACAGCCGGGGTCCTTTGAGTGTCTATTAGCGCACGGCGGCGGCTGTAATCGGTCGCGAGAATTGTCAACAAAATCTCGCATGCCTGATCAAAGCGTAGACTACTCTCATCTAATTTGTCCGAATGTTCTCTAGGTCGTTGATCTTGAGTGAAGATCGGAGCCGTGTACGCTTCACGCTACGCGGGATCCGCGAGGGGAAGGAAAATAACGAGGTTAACTACGGTGGCGACGACGTCGTGCATGGGTTGCTGGGTAATTGGGGGACAAAGGAGGCGGAGCGAGGAAGAGGCGGGTCGGGAAATATGGATGATTAGGGTTTATGTCGTGAGAAAAAGAGCGAAAACGGGGTTTGGTTTTGTGCGTATGATATGCGAGGTTTATTTTGGTAAACGATCGATTTCTGAGCAGTGAAAGTGAGGTCTATCTTCGTTTATAAACGGAGATTTTCATACTAATTCTTTATTTTACTCACTCAATAACTCATTCACTCATTCATGCAACCATCCATTCATCCATCCATTCATCCATTCATCCATCCATCCATCCATCCATCCATCATCCATTCATCCATCCATCCATCCATCCATCCATCCATTCATTCATTCATCCATCCATCCATCCATCTTTTCTTTCAATCATTCATCCTTTCATTCATCCGTTCGTTCTTTCGTTCGTTCGTTCGTTCGTTAATTCGTTCGTTCGTTCGTTCGTTCGTTCGTTATATTCATTCATTCATTCATTCATATTCGAATTCATATATATATGTTGTCATCCATCCATCCATCAAATCTCATCCATCCATCCATCCATCCATCCATCCATCCATCCATCCATCCATCCATCCATCCATCCATCCATCCATCCATCCATCCATCCATCCATCCATCCATCCATCCATCCATCAATTCATTCATTCATTCATTCATTCATTCATTCATTCATTCATATATATTTGTCATCCATCCATTCATTCCTTATTTCGTTCTATCTTTATTCATTCATCAATTAATTCATCCAGTATTTCTTCCTTTCTTTCATTCATTCACAGCGCTTCATAACCCCTCTCTGAGATACAAATTCGGAAGCTTAAGCAATACTGTTAACTGTAACAGTCAAAGCATATAATGCTGCATATTACAGTCCGTTGCAAAGTCTGCTCAGCTGCTTTATTTGATCCCACGCTGTTCACACCAACAACGACACCTTTATTTCGTAGGTTTTCGATGCTATATATAATCGTCAATTTCGTTCAATCGCCAACTTCATGAGTACGGTTGTGGTGTGCTATCGGTTGACGCATTGTGCCTTAGACACCGGCGCAATTATAGAACTTACTAATTACAATACTATTAGCATTAATTTTTATTTGTCAACGGCCTTTCATGTCATATATCTGGCCACGTTAACCATGATGGAATAAAGAAACTGTATATACTGGGGACAAAAATTATAGGCCTACAGCTGACCAATCAATGCATTCAAACGGGTGAAGGATCTCACCCGATCAATATAAAAGGCCATGTCGTTAAATCTCTCGGTAATAAGAGATCCTGAGTGGCCGAGTGGGTTGGTGCCCGCTCGTCACGCCGGCGCCCCGGGTTCGATTCCGGGTCGGTCGGTTTATCAGAGATTAATTTCTCGGATCTTTACTGCGGGTGGCTCGGTCGCAATATAAACGTGGAGTACGAGGTTGTTTTCTGCCTCCGACACTAATCATCTTCGATATGAAAAAGTGTCGTTAAGCCGAAATACAGCATCTCTCGGTAAAACCACAGAATAGATAAAGCGTAGCTGTGGTAAAACTTAATTGGAAGTTTCTTAGATAATAAATATCGTTGAAAAATCACGTTTTAGCGGTGTCTATTGGCATCATAAGATCAGAGCCGGCTTTAGGTATAGGCGATATAGGCGGCTGCCTAGAGCGGCATTTTCCAAGGGCGGCAAATTCCGGAAAATGAAGCAAGAAAAGCATATTTATTTCTTGAAATTTAGCTATTAAATATAAAAGGGCGGCATTTTTGCCCTTGCCTATAGTGCAAAACTGTCAAAGGCTGTCAAAGGCCGCCTCTGCATAAGATTCATATTGTATAACATATATAATCTCATGTTTCTGTATACAGAAACATGAGATTATAACGGAATATGTATTATGATAAGGTAACATCATTTTATGCAATGAAACAGGAAAAGAAACGTCATCATACATGATATAAAGTAGTAAAGATCACCGCTATAGAACAGAAGAATTTCAAACCATCTCCTCCCCTAGAACTCCCTGCAGAACTCAGCTTAAAATTACAATTACCGGTAGATTAGGCAGCATTTGTAAAGGACTGACCACCCGAGGCTAAGAAAATGAAGTCGCCAACGCTGATTACCGATAGCGCCTTGGATAACACACTGGCTTAGAGAGCGAGAGGTACCGAGAGGCGGGCATGCTTTGTATAGGCTGCTACTAGCGCCGTGTATTGCAGGCTGTCTGTTCTGTTAGTAGTTAAGATATATGTCTTCTGTAATTTGTGTTCTTGTGAATTGTTTCAATTGCATGACTTGTAAATGTACAGCGCAGTGCGTTTGTCAGGCGCTTCATTAAAGAAAAGATATTATTATTATTATTTTTAAATTATTATTATTATTATTATTATTATTATTATTATTATTATTATTATTATTATTATTATTATTATTATTATTTTTATTATTATTATTATTACTATTAATATTATTATTATTATTATTATTATTATTATTATTATTATTATTATTATTATTATTATTATTATTATTATTATTATTATTATTATTATTATTATTATTATTATTATTATTATAATAAACGGTTATTGTTCCTCTAAGATCAGAGTTCTAGGGCCCCATTGTAGCAAGGCATGCGACAGCGTTGAATCGCTGGACAGTAACAGAGATCTTTTGAAAAAGGAAGAAGGTTTCTTGTGGATCTTCCGTTGTTCTGGTCAAACGTCTGCCGAGTTCCTTGACGAAAGCCAGGCCCTCCTGGTCCAAAGGTACCATCGTCTCTATCGCGATTGGAGTAAAAAGGTATCTTGTTTGAAGCTCCTCGTATTTGTTCTTCTTTCTAGTCGCGGCTATTTCCGCCGCTCCTCCCGCCGCTACAGCTGTCTCGACCAAGTACGACGGCGCAAAAGTGTCTACAATTGTGACATCCCAAATCAGGGAACGCCCGTTATTCCATGGAATCAGGGTTTGGCCATCTGGTCTTTTCCCATCCAATCGGGCGAGGCCAGTCGGTTCCCTGATCGACGGTGTACCTGCCCTGATGAGGCTGCGTAGCACGATTTCATTATTATTATTATTGATTTCATTATTATTATTGATTTCATTATTATTATTATTATTATTATTATTATTATTATTATTATTATTATTATTATTATTATTATTATTGTTATTATTATTATTATTATTATTATGCCCGTTGCGGTTCGCTTGAAGGACAGCGTCTCCTCATCAATTCTTGAACGAATCTCAATATGCGCTAGGTGGCAGTAGAGCTCACCAACACACTAATATACCGTAATACGCTCTTTGTTCGCCAGATGGCCGTAGCCTATGACGGGCGACGGCTTAATGAAAGCGTTTGCATTCGCTAGATGGCATGTCAAGCCTTTCTAAGGTTCTTTCTATTAACAGTATATCAGTATTTTAGCACACAAGTAATATTCCTGCACTTAATGGTTTTACAGGTCGATTGATATGCTGTTCCATAACCACAATAAGAGACAGACAGACAGACAGACTGACAGACAGACAAACAAACAGACAGACAGATAGACAGACACACAGACAGACAGACATACGACAGTATTATGTCCATGGAATAAGGGCAACTATAAGAACTGGTAAGTTGTAAATGGATAGATATAGGCCAAACGAGGCATGGGCCCGTATGAGAACATATTCGAAGCAGTGGCAGCATATAGCCTCGGCATTATAGACCATTACAGAGGAATTGTTAAGCTAATTGCAGTAGGAATTCCTTTCCATACCGTGACTGAACAATCATCGTTGGTTGAACGATAGTTTAGTGGTTAGCGTTCTGGACAGTCAACCGAGAGTTTGGGGGTTCAAATCATGCCTGCCAGGTTTCAAGATTTCTGTTCCAACTCAGCTATAATAAACGTACAATTTCGGTGGGAAGTTGAGGCGGCAAGGGAGAGGACTGGCCACCCATTCTCATTTGCGGAAAATGAAGTTGTTAACATAATCTAATCTATATAATATATTCTTACCTTATCTAGCTTGTTTTAACCAAGTCTGGTCTAGTTATTTATCCTTCCACCCACTCATCCATCAAGCCAGACTCCCATTCATCCATCCGTCCACTCAACTCCTTCCTTCCTTCCTTCACTCATTCATCCATCCTTTCACCTATTCATCCACCCACTCACCCACCCACCCACCCATCCACCCACCCAACCACATCCATCCATCTATCCATCCATCTCATTTATCCATGAGATACTTTGTGCTTGCATCAGTTTCATGCTCCCATTCTGCTATTGCTGATGCTGCTTCTCCTCCTACTCCTCCTTCTCTTCTCCTTCTCCTCCTCCACCCCTCCTCTTCCTCTCCTCCTCTCCTCCTCCTCCTTTCCTCCTTCTCCTCCTTGCTCCTCCTCCTCTTCCTCCTCCTCCTCATCCTCATCCTCCTCCTCCTCCTCCTCCTCCTCCTCCTCCTCCTCCTCCTCCTCCTCCTCCTCCTCCTCCTCCCCTCTCTCCCTCTTTCCTCTAGCGAAACGCAGATAGATAAAAACAATGAATTGACCAATTTATTTCTATATTAGGCTCAATTAGGAAATATTCTCTAGCCTACACATAATCGAAATCTGCCCCCGTATACATTATATTATAATGTTATTATATACATGTATATATTTATCTGTAGGCTGTAGGCCTAGATACTGATATATATATATATATATATATATATATATATTGATGTATTTAAGTGTGTGCGTGTGACACATTTTACAGCTATGATTGCAAACCACATACATGTATACTGTAGACCTTCAGGACCTCAAATTATACCACAAGGTATATAATTACGCAGGCCCACATAGGTCTGTGTGACACAGGAGGATATTATATTTATATAGATATAAAATTTATATATAATTATATATATATATTTAGTAAGATAATTTATATAACGTCACTCAATAAGCAGATGCGCTTTCTGTTCTAGTCCACATGGTGTTAAATGTCAATAGGAACTGAAATATTACATCAGTTAGCAAAACAATGCACAGTAAACTAAATGATTCACCATGGATGCAGTGGCTTCCAATTCTCGACCACAACGACACCCACTTAACAGCTACTCTGCCACGTCGACCCCCTGGCAACCACACTCGGACCTCCTTCGGACTACCCCTTTGGACAGCCCATCTGACTCGACGCAGCGCTCGTGAATAAGCTGGTGCCCTGCGCTTGACTTTCGAGTGGCGCTTTAGAAGTTTGGAGTTTCCGATTACGACTAAGAGTGGCGGGCCCACGCAAACATGTGGAGCCTAACTAACGGATCTCTGTTCAAAGTGTGTGTGTGTGTGTGTGTGTGTCGTGTGAATATGTCATGGAGGAGTTCGTTAATGAATAATTGTAGTAATTATATATCTTCATCATTTGCCGCAATTTGCAAAAGAATTCATACAACGAAAAACATTACATGATATTAAATGTTTTTAATTGTGTGGCCTCGTGAAATATAAGGAGTGGTGTGACATAAATAGACATATATATATAGCACATACAATGCATGCATATCTTAAATAGATAAATACGTACAGACATGAATACATGCATAATCTTTGGACAAGTAACAGGAAATATATAAGCAACATCTCCACATCATATTTTTCATACTACATTTTTAGCAAGCCAAAGTATAATAAAATTATTACTATTTTTATAATCAATCTTGTTATTAGTATTCTCCATTTATTAAGCGCCATTATCTAATGACAAAACATCAATCGATGGCGCTGAACAATTGTTAGTGACGCTATATATATGCTCACGATCCCTACACAGTAACCTTCTCAGAGGAGGAGGATCGAACCCGTACTCTTGACGTTACAAGTCGAGCGTCTAACCACTCTGCCGCCGTGTTTCTTTATAATAATAAGCAATATATTCTTTTTAAACACTGAACAAAACTCTTAACGGTGTGCATTTATTTCGTGACACTCGATGCTTACTTATAGCCATAGTTTCGGTTGAGCATCCTCTTAGAAGGTAACTGACTTCTTTTATGAGTAAGAAAATATTTGCATAGTCCAGATCTTCAAGTGGTAAACAACAACAAAAACCTGTCGACGAAAAACAGTTTCGGATGTTGTCTGTCGTTCAATTGGATATACAAGGCGACAGTTGGTCACTGAAAATGTCTTATGTCCACGTTATAATGAATACTATTTATGACTACTTCTGACAGCAGGACGATATCCAGTACAATTACACAACAGACATACAATACAAACACTACAATGCAATACAGGGCAATGCAGTGCTATGCAATGCAATATAATGCGATAGAAGGCAATGCAATGCTATGCAATGGCATGAGAAGGAGAAGGAGGAGGAGTATGACAAAGAGGAGGACGCGAGGAAGAGGAGAATTGGGGTGGAAGAGGAGCAATAGGAGGAGAAAGAGGAGAAGGAGGAGGAGGGGGAGGAGAAGAAGAAGAAGGAATAGGAGAAAAAGAGGAGGAGGAGAAGGAGGAGAAAGAGGATGTGAAGAGGAGGAGGAGGAGGAAGACAAAAAGAAGGAGGAGGAGAATATCATATCTCGATGATTGACAGTCCATCCACTTGACAATCGCGCAACGCAAAGTAACGAATGCCAGAAACGAAGATAGGGGAAATAATTACGCAGCAGACAGATGGAGTGAGATGGTAGATGGTATACATCCACCGGAAGTGGTAGAGGGCAGAGGTGAGAGTGGATGTTGTTGTCGTGTTATCGCTATCTCAAGATGTTGATGACGTTCCATAGAGGTCAAAAGGTCAAGGAGATCTAGCCAAAAAATAACAGCATTCGCAGAGGGCTCTTCGAATACTTCTACTGGGTATTGGTACGTGTAGGTAAGTATGGCAGTATGCAGATAGGTACATGGAGGTAGATTGCTATGTATGTATGTATGCATGCATGTATGTATGTATGTATGTATGTATGTATCTATGTAATGTAGGAGAAGTATGTATGTATGTATATATGTATGTATGTATGTATGTATGTATGTATGACATGTATGTATGTATGTATGTATGTATGTATGTATGTATGTATGTATGTATGTATGTATGTATGTATGTATGCATGTAGACATGTATGTATGTATGTATGTATGTATGTATGTATGTATGTATGTATGTATGTATGTATGTATGTATGTATGACACATGTATGTATGTATGTATGTATGTATGTATATGTATGTATACATGCATTTGTGAGGACGCGTGTAGCCTATGCATGTATTAATGCACAGGTACTGGTCGTGTCTCAAATACGAACTCGCAACATTCACTCCCAATGTCAACAACAAGAAAACCTCAAATTCCGTGATGGGGTCAATTCGTTTGTAACACCCGCGCCGCAGACGTTGTTCCCTTAAAATGCCTACGTAGGACCAGCATTGTTTGTCTCACTTAATTGTCCAATTAGCAGTCTCCCGCGTCAGTCCCGCATATACAGTATACGGTGCCATACACATAGCCTTGCTGCGCATGTACATCACGCTGTACACACTCCGCCCCTGCCGACCGTACACTGCAGTCAGACGCCTGCTGCAGTGGAAGCAGCCCAATTATCTGTGGATTGCAGTTATAAACCTGAACTCTTCCAAATGAACCGTCATTACGATTCCAAGTGAGTTTGTGGAGCGCAGAAAGAGTTCGTGTCAACAAAATAACACCGAGAGAAAGAAAGACAGAGAACGTAACCAGAGAATCGAAAGGACTTAGTAATTTTAATTGTAAACTCGTCAGGAAATATTTTCTGAGTGATACCTAAAGTATGTAACTTGGGAATACGATAGTTTATACGACTGTATACGCGCGTCGGGGATTTTTTTTACCGAGTAACACTCAACGAATACTCGTCTGGGAAGATGAGCGCGTGAAGTTCTCGAGTCAGTGTGAGTCTATACTCTTGGCGTAATAACGTTTTTAATTTTATATGCGATGAAGTCGAGATTTCTTCGAGGTTTGCGGAACGCGGTCAAGGGCAGCGAGAAGAAGGATGGACTGGCTTCCAGCACCGACGCCCAGCCGCGTCTCGTCCGAAAGCCAGCCAGGAAGTTCCCGAAGCTCCGACGTCACCGGAGCGACTCCCTAACCGGAGGTGGAATCGGTGGATCGAGACGCCGCCGGAATGCCTTCCACTCCGCCTTTTCCACTTCCAGATCTGCGCGCCTCGGTCGCCAGCTTTCCCAGGCGGTCGACGACGGTGATGCCGGGAAAGTGCGCGAGATCCTGGAGACGGCTCCGGACATCGAGGACCTGGAGGACTCGCTGGACGTACTCCACCGCGCCTGTGAGAACAAGGACCTATCGACCGTGGCCGTTCTGCTTCGCTACGGCGCCACGGTCAACACGATGGGCGGAAGGGACTGCGCACCGATCCACATCGCCGTACGCAGCAACTGTCTCGGGATAGCGTCCCTGCTCCTCAGCCACGGGTCCTACCCCAACATCGGAACGAAATTCGAGAAGCGGACCCCGCTGCACATCGCTGCCACGCTGGGTAAGGACGAGATGGTGAGGTTCCTGCTGGAGAACAACGCAAAGGTGGATCAGGGTGACATCTACGGTTCCACGGCCCTTCACATGGCCGCCAGGATGGGTCATCTGGCGGTGGCGAAGACCTTGCTGGACAACGGAGCCGGTCCGGATGTTTATAACAACGACGGTTGGACGGCACTCCACCTGGCGGCGGAGAGCGGAAACATCGCCATCGTTCGACTGCTGCTTGAGAGACACGCGAACGTTGACAGTCAGAACAGGTTTGGAAGGACTCCGCTGCACTGGGCGAGTGCATGTGGACACCTCCAGGTCGTGGAGGTACTACTGAGATACAACGCCAGCGTCACGTTGACGGACCTTCACGGGAAGACGGCGTTGGACCACGCCGAGAACGACCGGGTACGGACGGTGGTCAGGGCGGCTGTGACGACGGTGGAGAAGGCGGCGGCCGCTCAGGGTCCGGCCTGGCCGAGACGGTCGAGCTATGCCATCGGGCAGATCGTGATCATCGATGGGAGGTCACGGAGGGAGCTGTGTTCGTCTGGGCACATCTCAAGGCAGACGCTGGCGGAAGGAGGAGAAGGTGGATGATGCGGGGGTGGAGGAAGATGGCAGGGGAAAGACGAGGAAGGTGTCGCGTCTGGGAGTCTTCCTCCAGGGCCTGGATAACGACCTGGAGGCGACGCAGACTGGATCGCTCCCTCGCTACGTCCGGCAGTACAGGAGTTGGACGGACTGTCGGTCGTCGGACACAGACAGCGGCCGAGGGAGTTCCGGAACGACGTCGTCCCTCTGGGGGACCCTGCCGTCAAAGGAGGGCAGCCTCAGGGCGAGAGGAGGTGCAGGAGGTGGAACGGGCATGCGGGTGGCGGCATCGGTGACGGGGTTGTCCAATGGAGGAACCGCTTCATCGGTGCCCAACGAGACGCAGCCCCACTGGCGAGAAGGAGGCGGAGGGGGCAGCGGGGAGTGGAGGGCCTCCTCGCAGTCGAGGGACGTTGGATGGAGTCTGGAGCAGCTGGCGGCTGTTAAGGAGGCGTCGGCGAAGGCCGAGGATGAGGCCAGCGGAGGCGAAGGAGGGGACAGAACAATGGGGAGCCGTCCTCCTTGTCGACGGGGGAGCGTCTCGTCTTCTGCCGGAGCCAGTTGGGGAGACTGCGGGAGGCGTTCCGATCCCGGACGAGGACCCTGGAAAAGGGAATGGGAAAGGTCGTCAAGGAGACGAGCATGGCGCTGGAGGACGGGTCACTCAAGTACATGACGGACACGCTTCAGTCGACGCGGTCCGCCATCCAGTCTCTCCAGTCAGTCATGGATGAGTTCACGAACCAGTTCGACGGACGACTGACCCTCGTCGAGCGGAACCTGTCGGTGCTCATCTCCAGTTCCTCGGCGACCGCGGAGGACGGCGGTGACCCTGCAGGGAGCAAGGAGCGGCCTCCCCTCGACATCTTCTTCCACTTCATCGTCTCCTACGTGGCCAGATACATCGACGGCTGGCGTCGACTGATCCAGGGCCTGTCGCTTCCGGTGGACCGCGAGTGCGAGGTCCTAAGGATGGTGACGAAGGCGGCCACTGCCGTCGATAACCAGGACCACCTGCGGAGGATCAGTCGGTCGATGCCAGACGTCGTTGGTCACCTGACCGATCAACTGCTCGTGACGGATCTGTCCGTCTGTGCCCTCAGCTTCGTCCAGAGACACGTGGAAGAGAGGGGAGACGTCAGGTGCATCATTCGGAGGGTGTTCGAACTCGTCGAGGAGATCTTCGACGTTGGAGCAACGAGGTCAATCGTCAGGAGTTTCGTTCGTCTTTCGTCAGCGCTCAACAGCGAAGGGGACCTCACAGGTAACTATTACATGCTCATTGTTGTTATTTGCTGTTGTTCTTGTTACTTTTATTGTTGTTATTATTACTGTTATTGTTCTTATTATCATTACTATTGTTATTACTATTATCACTATTATTGTTATTATCGTTACTGCTATTGCTATTATTATAACTGTTACTATTATTATTACTATTACTATTACTATTGTTACTGTTATTGCTATTATACTATTACCATTACTATAATTGCTGCTGTTTCTGCTGCTGATGCTACTACTACTACTGCTGCTGCTGCTACTAATACTACTACTGCTACTACTACGACTACCACCACAACCACCACCACCACTACCACTATAATTATGCATTTATTAAGTGCCTCTACCTAATGACCAAGCATCTATCGATGGCGCTGAGCAACTGTGAATGAAGGACTTGCTCAAAGTCTCTACACAGTAACCGTCTCAGTGGAGAAGGAGGATCGAACCCGTACTCTCTGCGTTACAGTTCGAAGGCTCTACCCAATCAGCTACCGTGTTCAAACAAAGTTGAGCATTGTCCAGAGCAGGTCCATCCTTAAAATGGGGAATTCTCTCAAGCTTTCGGTCGGTTTCAACTTTCAAAGTACGGAATTTCCCATGTAGGATTAGCTAATCCAAGCAGGAAGCATCTGAAATGTTCAGTTGGGCAGTACTATTAAAACCCATTTATAGTAATGGTAATAGTAATAACAATAACAAGGACGATATACAGCGTTTGGAAAATTTCTGTGTAGGATACTTACATGGGTATATGATGTACTAAATAAACTTGTGTATAATTATTAAATTATGCAGTTGCATAATACAATGTTATTGACGTATAATTGTTGATGAGGATGTGAGGAAACGATGTCTGGTTTATGTTGTTGTTATGGGGTGAATGGGATGATGACAGAGTTCCGTCCGTGTGGTGATGATAAATGTGATAAGGATGATATTGATACGGCATCTGGTGATCTCATCTGACTGACTCTTCAAGAGTTAATGACGACTGTTTCCGTAAAGTGATGATAACCATGTGCTAACGGAATCCACGTGACTGTCTGGCTGGATGGCATAGGCGAGTGACTGAACTGATGGATGGCTGGGTAGCTGGCTGGGTGACTCCGTGGATGGATGGATGGATGGATGGATGGATGGATGGATGGATGGATGGATGGATGGATGGATGGATGGATGGATGGATGGATGGATGGATGGATGGATGGATGGATGGATGGATGGATGGATGGATGGATGGATGGATGGATGGATGGATGGATGGATGGATGGATGGATGGATGGATGGATGGATGGATGGATGGATGGATGGATGGATGGATGGATGGATGGATGGATGGATGGATGGATGGATGGATGGATGGATGGATGGATGGATGGATGGATGGATGGTTAAATGGATGGTTAAATGGATGGTTAAATGGGTGGCTGTCTAGCTGGTTGAAGAAACGGACGAATAAGTGATTGAGTGAATGAATGAATCTTTGAATGGATTAATGAATGAATGGTGAATGATTGAGGGAACGAATGGATGGATGAATGACAGAACTAAGGAATGGAATTATGAAATCTTGAATGAGTGTATGCGTGAATGAATGAATGAAATAGTTAATTAAATAATTAGTAAGTTAATACATGCTGATAGCATTAGTTTTTATGTTATTTTTGTTGTTGTTGTTGCTGCTCTTGTTAGTCGTGGTCGTGGTGATCATGATCATGATCATGACGATCGTGATGATGGTATTTATCATGATCATAATTATCATGATGATGATCCGTCTTAGTACTACTTTCTACAGATTGCATTTCGTAAACACATACTATAAACATTTTTTCCCGTTCGTTTTAGAATCGTTGCTGGACCGGTACTGCTCCGTGTTGATCCGTAGACTGGGAGAGGACGCCCCCCAACCGTCTGCCACGACGACCTCCGCCCTCGCCCGTCGGCTCTTCCCCTCCGACCGAAAACCCAGCGAAGAACCGAACATCCGAGGTGCGATCCTTCCGCGCACTCCGGAAGAGACTCTCTCGTCAGCTGAAGAGATCCTCACCAGCTGGAGAGAAAAGATCGCGACCGATTGTTCTTCCACGCTCCTTGACGACACGGCCAGTCTACTGTGCGTCCTCATCGAGATTGGACGAGAGGACCTCGCCTGTCTCTACTGCCGATTATGATAGAACATCAACGAACAGTGGCTCCACGCTGTGACGAATTTCAACATTTTGGGCTACCCATCAAATTATTCAGATGGCCATCTTAGCCCTGTTCGCAATCTGTCAAGCTCTGAGCTGGCTCCTCTATTCAGATTCGAGCGGTTGGGGTCTGTAGTTAAGCGACACGCGATATGCAAATTAATATGTCTCAAGATCTGCGCTATAAAAATTGCGCTACAGCAATTGTTATCTTTAAGATTCTGTGTTTTCGCCGACGGCGTCTTTGAGACCGAAAAATGGTTGTTTTCGTCTTTCGATTTGAAATAAACACTGCCAATGAATTTAAAAGGTGTCGAACTGGACGATGGATTTAAATTCAGTATCGTGCTAACTGCAGTATTTTACAGTAGAGGAGATTAAATGACGATTTACAGCATTTTTATACATTACGACAGTTTTCGAAGATTACAGATTTCGCTTGAGAGCTTCTGCGCAAAGCTCTACGAAAATTTAACGCCATCTAGCGCGTGTAACAGTATCATAATGGTTTATGTGAGAACTATATTATATAGGCTACCCCAGCTTAATTGCCTGAACGAGTCTTAATTTTTAATGAGGCGACTTTAGATCGTGAACTTGAACAATGCCGTTATTTATTCGACGAAGTATATTAGCGAATTTATTTAAAGATCACCTTGTTTTATGTTTTCTATATTAGCTGCCTCTGTGTAGCCTAGAGACAATGGTTTTAATAAGTTAAAGTTAAATGTGTTTTGTTTAGAGTGTTCGTTAGGTCAAGTTTTAATATGACAATTATGGATTTTGAACTTGATCAGAGTGTTATTTATTCGACGATGTAATAAAAATTTTATTTAAGATGCCAAGTTGTTTTATGCTTTACCCTTTGTACGTTAAACTATAAACACCACCTCTTCCACAAATCTTGTCCTAATCGTAATCGTAAACTCGAAACTTCTACAGCGCCAACAAAATCGAAGTCGCGGGAACCAGCTTATTCACAGGCGCTCAATCACAACAAAATCGATAGGCATGGGGTCAAAATCAAGAGAGGCAGACGGCTATGGTGGGTTGTGTAGAGTTGAAACGGCGAGGTAGCCTATAGGTGGGGAGAAGTGGAGAATTTAGGCTACGATAATAGGATGTGTGAAAAATCAGAGTTTTCAGTTTTCGAGAAGCCTAAGGAACGTTCGATCGGCATTTTTTGCCGTTTTCCCATTCCGGATAGTTTCCGGAGATTTGGTCTGCTTTTTCGGCCGAATCTGGAGTCGATCCGATTAATGAGCAATATTAATTTTCATTTGCAAAGATATAATAATTAAGATAAACCAAGAGATGTCATTCAAACGAGAGTTTATTCACTGAACTATTAAAATTTTCATTATTTTACACGGACTTTCGATGATAAAGATTAAAGATTACCGCAGGAGGTCGACAAAACAGGTTACTATTTTTCTATTAATGAAAGACGAAATTGGTTTTGGTAAAAAATATTACCTTTTTGGTACTTGGATCGGTAGTCCTGGGATGCGCCGATTCCTATTAATGCCGATTAATGCAAAATCCGGCCCGAACCGATTTCCGGCCGAATAATCAACGACCCTGGCAGCCATAAGATGTCGTTAAACATTCGCCAGGTTAGCAAGTGTCGCAACCAATCGTTAGGTGGCCGTAGAGCCCTCTACGTGAGGCTCACTCTAGCGATCTTAATCAGATCTATTGGACGACCAATGCGTGACAGGACTTTAGAAGTAGAACTAGCCTACATTATTCTTCTCTGACCAACGTACCATGCACTTAAAGGTCCTTTTAAAAGAGAACAAGTTCTCTTCAGATTGGACTTGTAGCGACCTCTACAGGTATAATAAATTAATAAAAACAAGAAATCAATAATAATAAAAAATTAATAATAAATTATTAATGATAATAAATCAATAATAATAATAAATTAATAATAACTATATGTTTCCCCGTCCTAAGACGGTAAAATTACTTCGAAGAGGATATCCAAGACCGACGTATATACAGAAAGGCAGACAGACACACAGATACACAGACAGAGAGAAAAGCAGAGACACAGGTATAGCTTGTTTTTCGATCCAAAGTACAGCTGCAGACAGACACACAGACATAAAGATAGACACAGATCAACAGACAGACAGACAGACGGGCACTTAGAGATAAAGATAGACACAGACAGACAGACACAGACACAATATAGAACCAGAGAGACAAAGACAAAGACATACAGAGAGGACTAAATGAGGACAAAGAAAACCAAGCTAATCCATCTGACCTGGCAAGATTCTCTAACTGTAATTTGGTTTCACTCTGATATATATATATATATATATATATATCACTCTTGTAGAAGAATCTTGTAACTGATTGCGTTATGACAGCCAGAGTTTATCAATAAACGAATCTACAATACAATACACAATACAGAGACCTACAGACAGACACTCCGCAAGCAGATTCAGCATCAGCATCAGAATCAGCCTATTTATTATTATTACTACATACAGAGTTGTAAGCCTATAGGCCTGGTAGGGTCAGGGACTATGAGAAGGCGTGCTAATGACGTGACGGGTACTTTACGGGTACGGGTATACCCGCGGGTACGGGTCGGGTCGGGTAGTAATTTTGATTACGGATCGGGTACGGGTACGGGTAACGGTTCTGTGTTACGGGTACGGGTCGGGTAGCAAAAATGCTCTACCCGCAGACCTCTAAAGCAGACAAAGACAGAAACAGACACTGAGAGATATAAAGTAACACAGGACACAGACAGCGCTCGTGAATAAGCCATCGCTCGTGAATAAGCTGGTGCCCTGCGCTTGGCTTTCGAGTGGCGCTTTAGAAATTTGGAGATTACGATTACGATTACGAGACAACCATACACACAGACAGACGGGCAATAATATTAATACAGACACACAAACAGGCAGGCAGATAGACAGACAAACATACAGACAAACTTGATTGGTAGTGCAAATATTTTTCATTGAGTGCGCTTCAAGTTATTCGCCATGGTATTCACGTAAATACCAGAATATGTCTGTTAATCTGCGTCTGTCTGTCTGTCTCGAAGTGTTCGTCTGGTTGTCTGCGTGTCTGTCTGTTTGTCTAATTTTTTATGTCTGTGTGTCTGTCTGATATTTACTAAGGTAGGCCTAAATAAACGTTTCTATAGCAATTGTGATTCGCTCAAATTCGTAAAATTAGTAGGCATAGTAATCTCATAGTCAGAATGTCTCTAAAGATCTTGTGCGTCGGCAGGCAATTTCACTTAGCCTTATTGTAATTATAAGTAGTAACTAAAATAGAAAATCCAGTAACTATAACTGTAACTAAAAATAATACTAACTATAACTATAAGTAAAATGGAAGACCATTGACAACAACTGAAACCATAATAACATCTGTAGGGAGAAGCTCACTGATCTACTATAATAGGTTATCTTAGATACTAACTGCTTAGTACTATAGTAGGTTACTAAGGTTACCCAATGTAAAGTTATTCCTTGATTTCCACACCAATTGGATTTCGACTACACATGACTCACTGGAAGTGGCGTTTGAACGGTTTGATTGATGTGTTGCTAATCATGCTGATTGTGGCGCTATAGAAATCATTAGATTAGATTAGATTGAATTAGATTAGATTGGAATGGATTAGATTAGATTGACGTAGGTCACGGTAGGTGTCTTGTTTTGTTGTTGTATAGTCTTGTTTGCGCTTCAATCAGAAGACTCTTCGATCCTTCGAGGATCACACTTCTGAGAAAAAGTAGTTTCTGTAGAGGGGTGCATGCACAAGAGTATACATGCAACGCTGACGTCTACCTTTCAAACGGACTGCCACTTTGCAATGCAAATATGGCAAGCATGGGTGATTAGGTGTTTCTTGTAACTGTTGGCCAGTTTCAGTCAAGGCCTGGGTGTTCTACAAAGTGTGGGTATATTCTTCTTCTGTTGTCCTTAAAGTTTGAACATCGCTGGGGGTAATTGGACCAAGATCTTCTTCTCAAGATCTTCTCTTCTTAGTTCCGTAAACAGTTCAACGAAGGGTTTAAAAGTTCATCACTTGATCACAGCGTAATTACCAATCGAGTGGTTTAAGTCGTATAGTTTAATTAGGCCTTGCATGCCTAAGTAAGGCCTATAACATATGCACCACTAAGTCTAAATAACACCTTGAATAGCAGATGAATAACGTGGATCAAGTGGGAAACTTAGCCGAGGTGTACTATCGTGGATAAAGTTTGTTTTGATTAATTGCAAAATAGGTTGGACAACATCGAGTTTGACAATATACTTGTAGCCTACTTGTACTCGACTCGCTGAACTTAGGCTTTCCATTCCAAGTTGAAGTCTCACCTCTTCAAGAATTCTTACCATAATCCATTCAATCCTCCACCTTTCAAACTATCTCGTCCTCAACGAACGAAATCCGCCTTATAGCAGCTGCTCTGCCTCCTCCTCCTCCTCCTCCTCCTCCTCCTCCTCCTCCTTCTCCTCCTCATCTTCCTCCTCCTCCTCCTGCTCCTCCTCTTCTGTCTGTCTGTCTGTCTGTGTCTGCCTTACTCTCTGATCTGTGTGTGTGTGACAACGGGACTCAGATCATCCCTGTATACCAATTAGTAGCTCTGGACAACCCCTCTAACGCGACGCAGCGCTCGTGAATAAACTGGTGCCCTGCGCTTAGCTTTAGAGTAGCGCCACAGAAATTCAGAGTTTACGATTACCAATTACCTGGAGGGCATGCATGTGTTACCCACGCGTTCGTGACCCAAACGGTGACCACGCCTCGTCATAACTCGTGTTGGCCATGGCCTGATCGGATCATCCTATACAGTTCGATCTTTATTGGAACTTGATGGCGGTGGCCTGAAAACATTTATTGCTCCACTCTATAGATCTACATCCATAAATTCTTGACGAACGATGTACCAAGAATAGTCGCCTATAAATCAATCGAAAGTCAGAGGAGTAGGCCTAGTATACGTGCTCGATGTAGGAATTTGTCTTCTCTCTACTGAAGATTAAAGACTTGCGCTCGTGCTGATATGTCGAACACTTCATGCAAATCATCTGCGTGCAGAGGTTCTTGATAGTATCGAGGGTCCATATTTATTAGGGATTACAAATACACTTAGCAAGAGGAAGTTGAATCAGAAATACAACGACAGATATACAGACTTACAAGTACGCAAACTACCCCGTCGATGCTAGCGTTCCGGGCCTGGAATTTCGTAATGGAGGGAAATTACAGTAGCCTCGTTTAGTCCGGATTTAGATATTTATATGTATACGATAAACGATTGTAATAAGCATTCACCCACATATCGTTATAATTTATTATACAATCATATACATACATATATATTGCACAGCATAATATATACATATATTGCATGATATAATGGTCGATATTATTATATAATAGCATGAGTGTGTGCTTGTGTATATGTAGGCCACCATATACAGGAAAACGTTGTGTAGTGGTTACAAAGACATACTATAAGCCTATAGGGCGTATACAGAAATCGGCAGTAGAGATACACACTATTCGTACAACTTTCGATACATAATTAGCTACTTATTATGCATGCATACACATGCAGCTATGTGCACACACCCATAGAAATCTCGAGAGACCAGACAGTTACAAAACTTCACCTCGTCACTATGACGGCAGCACCGCGGCTGATATCCAAACTCAGTTCTGAACAACCTGTTCTAGTTGATAAGCCCCGAATGACAGACAACTCCCCACGATTATAAGCGATAATAAATGTATATCGGAGCATGGCGTCCACTTCTTGAGAGCGTCTTCGACGACATTTCCTTGAAACGGCTTATCAGGCACTCCACTCCGAATGGCCTGCGAGCTACAACACTTAAACTCTTCACCGTTGACTTATTTACAATATAGCAATCCGTGCGACAACGACGTTGTCTTCGTTTTTGGCTCATATTTTAATAGCCAGCTAAAGATCTAATTCTCTGGAAATTACATGAAATTTATTCCTGACAGCGGTTACTTAGCGCCATGACGTTGCTACTTGTCTGGCAGACCTTGAAAAACGGTTTGTTTGCATAAATATATATAGCCGGACAATTTTTAGTTGCAGGGGGTTTATTATGTAAACGTGTGCTCGCGTCATGCTCGTGTAATAGCCCAAACGTTTCGTCGGCTATTTAGAGCCCAACGGTTTCCGCTTTACGCGTCAGTTGAGTTTCGATGGCTGCGAGATTTGTTGCTAAATCTGCTGACTAGGTTTGCACAAAGAGGTTTACTGTTGTAGAAGAGTACAACCAAGGACACTGAAAGAGATTACCACAACGAGATATGAGCTGCTCTTTTCTCATGTGACGGATTCGCTTAATTGCGGTAAGAGATATACAAACATACACATCGTTAGTTTTCAGTTGCTGGTTATGGTGACAACTTCCTTTATTGAGTCAGAAACATACGCAGATGTTGCTTAATTATAGATCGCAACAATCGTTATGAAATTACTTTAAAAGCGTTAAGCTCAATAAGCTAGACATCAGTAACAGCAAAAAGTACTTTTGTGCTACGGACAAACAAGCATTACGGCTTTGATTTTACTCTTCACGTGTGACATATTATAGCTATAGCAGTGTTTCTTAACCAGTGTTCGACCGAACCCTTAGGGTTCGGTGAGCCAGGGCAAGAGGTTTGGCAGAGGTCCTCTGAAATATATACGTAATCAGGGTCAGTGAGTGTGAGTGAAAAGTTATTTTTATTTTTCGACTTTTATTTAATAAATTTTGTTTGAAATAGATTGCCTACATTGAATGTATTAACCCTAGGGCTACCCAGCTTTTTTGTAACACGGACTACCAAGGGGGGGTGGTTACCACCCCCCTGGATTTCGTGTTTGGTTTTACATATCATAACTTGTAATATAGCATTAGATTCAGCATTCATTTCTGCACAGACTGGTATATTTAGTTGTACATTATGTGAATGCACCTCGAAATTACATTACTTTTAACAAAGGAACCCATTAATTAGCAATATTGTATATTATTGCGTACATTTTGTACTTTTTGGATAAACAAATATAAGATTATGTGTGTTTTGAAACTAATCTATGTATAAAAGATACACAAAATCATCCCTACATATGTTTATATAGTATAAATGTACATCCATACATATATATCCATACATATATATCGGTTTACGTTGTAATGCTGTATTCAGCCATTTTCACACAGATTACGCGTATTATTATTTATTTTGATCACTTCCGGTATTCAAAAGACAAATATGTAGGTATGCAAATGAAGCCCTTCATTCCCTCTAAAGAATGGTATCTTTGTTTCTCTTCCAGGAAGACAAATGAATACGCTACAGACAAAAAAAACTAAGGGGAGTGCTTCCATTCAGCCATTTTTCACGCATATTACGCGTATTATTATTTATTTTGAGCACTTCCGGTTGACTCAGGTCAACTCAGTGACCATAGAAATGTGGCCCCACATTCCCTCTATAGAATGGTATAATTTGTGTCTCTTAATATTAAATGACGGATAAGATATAGTCGAAAATCTAGGGGGTGGTATCCACCCCCCTGGTATACCTCGGGTATATTGGTTATAACTTTTGAACGGTGTGAGATATCATCTCACATTTTACCTCAAAACGTGTGTAAATGAACCCCCTACAGTTACTTAAAAGGTCAAATTTTTATTCCATACGGAAAAAGTTTGAGATGAAAAAAACCTAGGGGGGTGGCAACCACCCCCCTTGGTAGCCCGAGGGTTAATATTGTATCACATTTTGGTACAATTTTTTATTTCCTTTTGTTCACATTAGTTAAAAAATTATTGTTCAAATTTGAGGGGTTCGGTGAGTGGTCATGGATTTCTCTTGGGGTTCTGCTCCCTTGAAAAGGTTAACCCTTTGGAGGTGAGGTGAAGCATTGTAACGTTTCAGGTGAGGTGGGGTCTGACATACCCCAATACATATAATTACTTGCAAGTCGCAATATCAACTATAATATAAATTGTGAGCTAAACTACAGTTATGTAACCAATTGTCGGCTAAACTGGTGATTTTCAGGAACAAATAACAGTTTTCAATCATAAATGATATGGCCATCGTGGAGGCGCTCAAAATCAAGCGGCCCTTTGCAATGGCATCTTCGTGACCCTCAAAACATGTAACATTTTGGGAACACGTGACAATGTCGTGACATAATACCCGTAATAATGGATCAATTTTGCATCGATGCAATACTATATGCAGTAATATCTTATAATCGCACATTTTTTCGGCACTGTGCCGTTACTTTTTAAATTCCTTAAAATCAATATGTATACGAAAAATTAAAATTTCACTTTAATATGCAAGAAATAAAAAAAATGGCGTCCAAAAGTACCTGAAAGTGTCCTAAAGTGTCCGTATTTCACATTCACTAAGGTAGACAAAAATAATCCAAGCTGGTGCTACGTTTTCCGTAGAAAAAGCAGCGTAGAATAGCCTTGGGGTGTGTCATACCCCCACCTCACCTCCAAAGGGTTAAGAACCACTGAGCTATAGCCTTTTCAGGGCGCTGAGACACTTCTAACAACGTATACGTTAACACTTACCAACCGCTGCATTGTGAACTGAACGGCTGTATTTATGGTAGGCCTATACGACGGGTTCTTGTCTCTTGCAACTTGAGGATTCAATCAATCAATTTTCGTTTCTTCAGTATACCAAGCTGACAGAACACAGCTTTTTAAATTTTAACTAGTTAGTTAGTTGTAGAGCTGTATATCAGTATGTGTTCATTTGTAGGTCACTTCATCCTATCTGGATATCGTTTAATTTAGCTTATTTAGAACTATTTTGTAAAGGGAGGTTCATCAGCGTGATTCGTAGGTCGAAATTATTATATGACCAGGCTTGAACGGCGACGTCGAGATTAACATTCATGTTTATACTCGTTTCAGAATCGAACCAGAATTCTCACGAACGCATCAATCTGCGGACAGAGAGACAGAAACAGAGAAACAGAGACAGGCAGACAGAGATAGAGAGAGAGAGAGCCATAGATGAGGCAAAGAAGAATGCATTTCCCTTTGAAGCAGAACCGCCGTCGTCGTAAGTCGATGGCCGGCAGAGGAGCGCTGAGGAGTCGTCGCAACGCCGTCATTGAGCTGAGCGGCGACCGGGAGCGACACCTGGAGCTGCCCTTCATGGCCATCTGCTCCGGCGACACCGACGAAATGGGTCAGATCCTCCGATCGCGTGCCTCCTCCACATACTGTGACGCATCCTCCGATCTCATCAACTGCGCATGCGCCACCGGAAACGCCGAATCCGTTCAGATACTGCTGCAGAACGGCATTCCGTTCCGGTCGATCGGCGGCAAGGGTGACGCTCCGCTGCACACGACCGTTCGACGCGGTTCGCTGGACATCGCGCGGATTCTGTTGGAGTACGGAGCGGACGTCAATGTAGAGACGAAATTCGAACGAAGGACACCGCTCCACCTCGCTTCCGCTTTGAGGAAGCTGGACGTTCTCAAGTACCTCCTGGAAAAGGAGGCGGAAGTGGACAAGGTCGACATTTATGGGTCGACGGCGCTCCATCTGGCAGCTGACAGCGGATTCTCGAACGGGGTCAGCGCCCTCTTGGAGTCCCACGCAGAACCGGATGTTTTCAACAGGGACGGATGGACGGCAATGCACCTGGCAGCCGCCAACGGGCACCTGTCCGTTGTGGAGCAGCTGATCGAGGCACACGCCACCGTCGACTGCCAGAACCGTTTCGGTCGGACGCCCCTGCACTGGGCCTGTGCCAGAGGTCACCTTCAGGTGGCCAGGCTCCTTCTGAAGCACAACGCAAGCATCGAGGTTCGCGATAAGAACGAGCGGACGGCCTTCGACCACGCCGCCACGAGGGAGATCCGAAACCTCATCGACGCCACGTCATCGGTCACCAATCTCTCTGTGATTCCGAGGTTCAGTTCCAGCATACACTACGTCGTCGGTGAGTCGACCCTGCGCCTGACCAGAGCCTCGGCGTTCGTTGATGCCCTCGAAAGAGCCCGCTGGTCGTCGAACATCAGCTCCGACAGCGGCATCGACTGCCCCTTGACGGCCTCCTCCCACTCGGATGACGCCGTGTTCGGGGATCGGCGGTGGTCCCTCGACGGTCAACGCAATGGCAGGCAGAGGCGGCAGAGGAAGACGCCGATCTGGTCAAAACCGGAAGGATGGAGACCCGTCTCCGCTCCAGCTGGATCCGACGCAACTGGAAACGACCTCTTCCAACTGCTCCAGAAGAAGAACGGAACAGACGGGGGAAAGCAATCTGCCCCATCAAGAGCCGGTCGCTCCATCTCGACGTTCGGCGACCCCAACCTCATGTCGCACGACCTCAGCAGTCTGTGGTCGCAGGCAGACCCGCCTCAGCGCAGCCAAAGCCACTCGGAGCCGCGGTACCTGGAGAAGGCGCGACAGCTCGGTCGCTTCCTCAGTCCGATCCAGGAAGACGATAAATCCAGCGTCGGAACCTCGCTGCTCGGAGGCGACGAGGATCCGACGAACTACGGCGAAGATCGGACGACACCCTCGTCGTCAGGGTCGAAACCCCGCCGTGGGATACCAAGGTCAAGGGCAAGGGCATCGATGACGGCGGACTCCTCCGAGGATGGCTCAACGAGAGGGTCGAGGAAGGAAGAGTCGGACAGTGACCCAGAAGAGAATGGCGACGACTCCGTGTACTGCAGTCGAAAACTGACTCGGGACTTGGAGAAGATTCTGAAAAGGATGTCACTGGCATCGGAAAAGGACGCGGAGACGGCTACTGCCCCCGGAGCAGGGACAGGCGGTCACTCGTCGCGGGCCTTGATCGGTGCCCTGAACTCCGGTCTAAGACAGTTGCTCTCGCACATGGAAGCGACTAACGAAGAAGAAGGTAGTGACGCCCTATTTTCGGAGGCGTGACAAACCACATTTCGTTTTCGCTTTATCTCAAAAACAAGACTGCAGCGGAGAATGGAAGCATGTACGTACGCTTCGAGTCTAGTCGGAAACTCTTTTAATGACTGTTTGCGCTTGGTCCTTAGTGAGCTAAATGGTTGACTGACTTTTCTGGCGGACTGGCCAACTTTCTGAGTAACTGTTCGACTGATCTAAATACATCTCATAGTCGTAATCGTATCGTAAACTCCAGATATCTAATTAGCTAAAGCGCATTATATACTCTAACGTTTTAGGCGCAAAGCACCAGCTTATTTATAGGAATTGATCCTGGTGTACAAAATGTGAAAACTGAGAGTTATCGCTTTAATGTACTAATCCAATCTAATCTACATTTATTATTTATTATTATTATAAATTGCAACAGTAAACAGAACAGATGACAGTACACATCATGACAGAAAACAGATCAGTCACTGCGCAACAGGAAGCCAGGAAAAAGCTAAAAGCTTATACCACCCTGGCCCCTAGTACCTGGTTAACATTTCAGTCAACGTTTAGTGTTACACAGATCCAGATTAAAATATACTAACAGGTAGCTGAGTCCGAATAGTTTTAGTAGGCTACTATACATTAGACATATTATACATTAAACAGCATCATCATCATGTAATATAATCACTTCTATAGCGCCAATGTCATAATGCTCAATAAGGCATCAGTCGATGTTGGTCGCTATTAATAAAAATCGTTGTGGAAGACAAACTCCAGGTGAGTCAGCTTGCATTAGTATTTTAGTAGCGTCGCCCATTCTGCCATCCAGAACTCCGCCACTGCTCGTACTTTAGCAGTGCTAGTCCCAAGCCTAGAGAAAGGAGGGCGACGCTAATCATCGTTGTTATGACACAGTATCGTTGAACAGCAACTAATTAACCTGCCATCCGGCCGCGGTACCCTCTACAGCAGGTTACGGCACTCTTGAATGCCACGGCACCCACGCTACATGGGAAACACTGTTGTATGCAAAAATTGTCCGTCATATTCAAGCTTCCCTTGTTTGACGTTGTGCCCCAGCGATATACGAAACATGGAACTTTCCCCAACCATGGCGCGTGATCATGGTCCTGCAGGGCTCGTGCCCCACAGCTATATACGTAACATGGAGCTCTCTCTCCGTCCACCCTTAGACCCGTGACCATGACCCAGGCCGACATTTCAAACCGTTAACGTTCGAAGTGGCTTTGCTGAGTGTTTGATCAGCTCACTGATGCATTTGAACGAACGACTGTCTGATCCTATCCCCCACCCGCGCCTGACCCAAAGCGCCCCACTGTGGCCCCACAGACAGTTCACCGTTCACCGTTGTGACGAAGTCGCCGATAGCTTTCTTTGTCCCTTGCGTTTTCCTCTCCCTGGAGTTAACGTTGAAGTCTGCAATTCTCTTTACTTTGTAGCCTATATGTTCACGAGCAACTATATCGGCTCTTCACGTTTGTACAAGAACTCGATTCTCAGAGTAGGCCTAAGGTAAACCTCGCTGGTCGCCCTTCTGTATACGTTCACCTGCTATAGTCGTATGCGTAGGATCCAAATCTCTGAAGCGCTACTTTAAAGCTAAGCTCTGGGCACCAGCTTATTCACGAGCGCTGCATCGTGTCACTCGCCTAGCTCTTGGCCAAGGAGACGACAAGGCAGGACGGTCACTTCGGACTAGTTACAGACGATCGATCCGGTCTGACCGCTGATTTCGTGGAGGTCAGTATAGCCTACTACATTTATGTCTTCATAGATTTAACGTAGGCCCTAATCGTATACGACATCAAAGGCTGTTGCCGACATTTATAGCAAATGCATAAAATACAACTTAGCAAACACGTAAAAGACAACTATTAAAGGTGTCAAAATAGAACTTTATAGGCTAATGTCTCTAGGTTTAAAGACACAGAGAAATACAGTCGACCGAGATTTTTACTAGGCCTATATGTTAGGACCTACATGTGATAAAATTGTGATAAAATGTCGCATCACTTGTCACATAATAAGAAATCTTAAATGTCAATTATATATTCTTGACGAACATTCTTAACGTAGGCCAATAATAGCTACATGCGATTCTCAGTATACAGTTTTTCAAGACTGTTATATCATCTTGTATGAGTTGTCAGCCTACACCAATTATCTTCATGGTTTACTCTAAATAGAGGTGTCATATTGAAGACTATTAGAATGCAAGCCTAGAATAGTTGTCAATTAAGACAAATAATAATTATTCGCCTTATTTTCCGCGACTATAGCAATTATTTTGTACTGCCTATCGATGTTGTTTATATGTATTTTGTTTTTGCCTGTGCTAAGCTGGTTCCGCGACATAGCATTATTTTGTACCATTGGCGATGAAGATACCTCGAGATTGCAACTACGATTGCGATTACAAGTACAAACTGCGACCAATACGGATTTCTTTGTGGAAGAAAATAAATTTACACCTATAAGGCTGTTTGTCAATTTTTCTTATGCACAGATTTAGGCTTTGGGCCTATGGCTAATTGTTTATAAATGTGAAATGCAGTCTCAACAGTTAAAGTAGGCTATAATGTGCACTTGGACCGTTTAGTTGTACTTACCAGCACAGCTTCCAGCTGATGACTTGGAAACCGACAGAAAACACTGTTTAAATGATTTCAAGACGATCTGCTAGACATTGTAGCACTTTATTTATCAATTTACAATACAATACAATACAATTAGACATTTATAGCGCGCTTTAACAAGACAAGTCTTGCACGAAAGCGCGTTTGCGCTGTGTTCTTAGTCATAGTATAATGAGAATAGATGAGTTTTTAGTTTTGATTTAAATTGCGTAACAGATGAACATTGACGGATAGTAGCTGGGAGACTGTTCCATTCTCTCTCCAGTGGCTTAATTTATTTACAATTATTTATAATCCTCTGTACACCCGAATGCAGTGACGAGGTCTCGAGATGAACTGATCTAGTCTATGGTTCTCCCACCCTGAAAGTTCACACTTTCAATATTTTATATATAGAATATATATATATATATATATATATATATATATATCACAACTGTCTTCATAATTTGTCGTCCTGTCTCCGAACACTCACTGCCCTGTCTTGTAGGGTGATGCGTTGCGCTTGACCGCTTGTCACAACATATTATTAAGTTCTGCCAGCTTTGGCTTAAGAAGGAAATCTATCTTTCACACCTGTTGTAGCTTTCAAACCGACTGTTTCCTGCAGTAGTCATATTCTCGCAATAAATCATCCTACAAGACTGGGCAGTTCTCTAGCTTGGTGAACCTAATATTTATGTCACAGCTTAGAAAATTTGTGGGGAGGGAATTCCTTCACATTCCCTCCCCAGGCTTAAAAGTGGGGAGGGAATTCCCTCCTTTCCCTCCCCAGGATTTACGGCCCTGGCCTACACCAATTATCTTCATGGTTTACTCTAAATAGAGGTGTCATATTGAAGACTATTAGAATGCAAGCCTAGAATAGTTGTCAATTAAGACAAATAATAATTATTCGCCTTATTTATTATTATTATTTCATTATTCGGTCTAATAACGTAGGCTACAATTTGGAAAACAGAGCAATAAAATCATATTGAAGAGTTCGTTGAATAAAATGAAATAATTAAAGCTACGGTTAATAAGGGTTTCTTAACTTTCTTTCGACATTTCAGAAGGAAATAATTTTGAATTCCACGGATTATTATTTTGCTACCCATCGTTCTTCATAAACGACGACTAGTGCCACCTATCGAGTGTTGTAGGTTCAATTTGCCTATTCATTTCCATTCGCTCGCCAAGTAGGCTAACGCTGCGTGAACGAATTTGCTAACAGAAAATTCTTTCTACCATAAATAACAACTTTTATTAGAATTATAACGAATCCCTGTTTAATGTAATCTCTTCGAAGCTTCTGATTCTGCAAGATTTCATTGAGAAATTTATAAAAAGTATAAATATTGGCATGCATTGGGGGCGTGGCGCTTCTGTAGGCTACCATATTATTATAATCGTAATCGTAAACTTGAGATTCTAGCTCGAGAGCCCACTAGGCCCAGACTTGTATATGAGACATAAAACTCGAGACCGAGACCGAGACCGAGACAGTGGGGTTCGAGACCGAGACCGAGACCGAGACAGTGGGGTCCGAGACCGAGACCGAGACGAGACACCAGATCCGAGACAGTTCGAGACAGTTCAAAACGAGTGAAATGCACATTAGACCCAAGTCCCGAAACAATTTTTCTCAACTTTTGAAGTCTAATACAAGTGTCAAGTCACTGAAATCAGCCAATCACCTGAATTGTATAAACTATAAAGAAATTAAATATTTCAGCCATTCTGAAATCTTCTAACTGATTCTAAAATTTAAACCAAAAAATTTCATATAGGCCCTAAGCCTATTAGCGATTTAGCGACATTAGTCACATCACTCACCTTGAGAAACTATAATTATGTTGTTAAAACGACGAACGGCATGCCATTTATTTTGGTTTTCATTGATTTCAAACTGCTTGAATGCAAATTTCACGATTTCAGGTTCTTTATGAGACATTTTAAGATATTTGGAAATTTTGGACTGAAAGAGCAAACTATATAAGACTGCTTTTTTCAATACTCTTAAATCTTAATACCAGAAACACCGCTTTTTAACACTTCCTATAGCCTATGTTTGGAACTTTCGATTAACTAGTTATCCATTCGGCACAAGACAATTTTACAGCGCAATACTGTACGAAGTTCCGAACAAAATACAGTTTGTACGAGAACTTTGGAGACCGCTTCTACAAGAGAACAAGACTTTCGCTTCGAGACAGTTTCCAAAAAGACAAGACTTTCGTTTCGAGACAGTTTCCAAAAAGTCGAGAAATGATCTCGAGACCGAGACCGAGACCGAGACAGTGGGGTCCGAGACCGAGACCGAGACCGAGACCGAGACATCGAAAAACCTGTCTCGAGACGTCTCGAGACCGAGACAGTGTCTCGAGACAATACAACTCTGACTAGGCCTAAAGCGAAGTCGCGGAACCAGCTTATTGACAGGCGCATTCGTAGATTATTAGATCATCGTAGGCCTAATCGTAATCTTTAAACTTCTAAAGCGCCATGCACTTGAAAGCCAAGCACAGGGCACCAGCTTATTCACGAGCGCTGATAGTTATCTTTGGCCCATAGCCTTCATTGGCTAATATGCTTTGGTCTGTACCATGAAACGATTAATGCTCGTCTGATATGCGGGTCAATGTCCTATAGAAGATAATATCATATTAATCTACCACGGCAACTGTTAAAGCTGTTGAAACGCTGATAAAAAAGAACCACATAATTTTATAAATGGGTCGGCTATATACTTAAAGCTTTAGGCCTAATAGCCTAACTGTTCGAATTAATCTAGAAATATATAGGGGTGGGGGGCCTATAGCGTGTCCTATAGAGGGCATGAAATGACAACCATCAGGGAAACCTGGATGGGCTATGTGTGGTTGGATCAGGTGATATTGAAGATATTGAACAGCATTTTGCGAACTTGAATAATAGGAATTACGTCTTTATTTTTCGCACTCATAGCCTAGGTGCAATTAAGTTTATTGGCGAGCGCTGGGCCAATTGAGTCAGAGGGTTATCCAAATGAACCAAGTGAAGAAGGCCAGAATCCGGTTGACAGACAGACAGACAGACAGACAGACAGACAGACAGACAGACAGACAGACAGACAGACAGACAGACAGACAGACAGACAGACAGACAGACAGACAGACAGACAGATAAAAATTTAATTATTGCAAATATAATAATATAAAAACTTCTATAGCGCCATTACGTTGATGTTCAAGACATCGTTCAACAAAATCATTGTGCAAGCGAAATTCCAGAGTTTACTTGGGTGAAATTAGTAGAGAGAGAGAGAGAGAGAGAGAGAGAGAGAGAGAGAGAGAACGAGGAGACAGAGAGAGAGAGAGAGAGAGAGAGAGAGAGAGAGAGAGAATAGAGAGAGAGAGAGAGAGAGAGAGACCTAGAGAGAGAGAGAGAGAGAGAGAGAGAGAGAGAGAGAGAGAGAGAGAGAGAGAGAGAGGCACACACACCTATCTGCTGCAATTATTTTATTTTATTACTTGAAAATTATTGAAAAAATATTGCTTGCGCGAGAGCAATCCTTCTCTGCGTGGAATTGTGGGATGGCAGAGTGAATGGCACCCTGGGAATAATAATATATATACAATGGCATTCAGCAAATGTTGTTAAATGTTATTAAATGGCGTTAAATATCGGTAAAATTTACGAATGCTGTTAATTACACTGTTTAAATTCATCCATCGAGAATGCTAATTAATTAACTTGACGAAGGTCGGTGGGATAATTGCCATTGAAAACCGATGTTTGACCGGTCAGTTTGATATTGAAAAGAAGATTCGAATAATTCGGTCATTTTGCGTAGTCGAAAGATAGCTGAAAAACACCCATTTATATCGTTTCATGTATCAAATTAAGAATTTTATTATATTTAATTAATATGGCTTGATTTTCTATTTCGTAGACAGTTAAATTTTATCTGTAAAGCTTATTTTGACTGGTTGTCAGTGGCGTTGCGGTCATGTGCATGGTGTAGTTCAAAAGGTGGGACGCTGTACTTGGTTACATATATATAGAGGACACGTTTAAATTTAAATTACAAACAGCTCTAAGCATTTATATATACGATTTCTAATTACAGAATAACGGAATAATCTTGTAGATATTTATGACTTGTGTGAGCAGATTTTAGCAGGCTAATATTTGAGTTAAATTTTTAGGCATTGCTTCAAGAGGACAGCTTGAGACCATTCGATATCTTCTCAGATAGCCGTGATGACCTCCACTCAAAGTTCATGGGTCTATTGCTTTTAAGAGCTGATCGCTTTCGACATCCCAGTATTTGATTCGTTTGCGGACTTGACTGTGGTCGGAAGTGTGCCATGCAAATGAGCAAGATGTTAGTCAAGGTGTCTGGGTTTCTTGCCGTCGGAGTTTTCCTAAAATTTTATTTGGCATGGGGCGCTTCTCTGAGCCTCTTTGCGGTCTATCTCCTCTACCTGGTTACGGGTGGATGGAGGTTCATGAGGATCATACTCTATACAATAAAGCGTGATTCTGAGTGAGTACCAGTTCTTACAATTTTCATGTTTTTCTCAAATGTTTAATATGCACAAGAAAGCTTTTCAGTGAATCTTTAAAAAATGGCTATACAGGGACCATCAGATGGCCACATTTTGGTGCTTTGTTCTTACAGTGCTGTATAAATCTTGATGTAGGTGGGATACGTACGAAGAAATAAATAACGGAAATTGAATGTTATAATTCTGCTTCAGTGTAGTGTAAGTGGAAAATTAGATAACATCATTTGGATTTATTGAAGTTACCATCAATTGAAGCCTTGTGCATTATTAGATTAGATCTAGGTTAATTGGATATATAATCATAATCATAATAATATAGTAGTAGTCTGTGTATGAGTCTGAGGCTTTAAGAAGAAATAAATTTGTCTCTAACAATAATAATAATAATGGTGGATTAAGAAGAAAGATGTTTAGCTAGATGCAGGATGAACTTAATGATGAATTTATTAACTGATAGGACTGAGTGAATAAATTAATGATAATGACAAGAATTGAGCCGATGAATTATTAATTAATCAGTTATTATTATTAATGAACTGATAAAATGTGGACCCATTAGCAGGAAGTTGTCGTGAGACATGCCTTATGGTACAACACGAAAATGATTTTTATGATAATGATACTGATAATAATAAAAAAATGATATTGATAATGATTATGATAACTATGGTTTTAGCAGTGGCCTAACGAAGAGGGGGCAACCGCCCCCGGGCGCAGCTCAATGGGGGCGCAAACTTAGCTTTCAGTGGTACACAGTACTATGGATTTAAAACAATTAAAAGTCAACAAGATAATTTTAAAATTGGCGCAGTCATCAACTCCCCTGGGCGCTGAAACCCTTCGTTACACCACTGGGTTTAAGCCGCAGACTGAAATTACATCCAACTACAATCTTAGGGAATAGGACACAAACATTTCTTTTTGATATTTCAGTGGCCTCAACTTTCTCATCCAAATTGGGCCAATGATGCGGCGATACCAGAAGGACAAGGAGAACGTCGTGACGCTCTTCCAGAAGATGGTAAAGAAGCATCCGAACAAGGTTGCCATGGTGATGATCGACGAGCGCCAGTGGACATTCCAGGAGGTGGACGAGTATTCCAACGCCGCCGCCAACTACTTCCACGACCAGGGCTATCGGAAAGGCGATGTCGTCGCCATTTTCATGGAGAACCGTCCGGAGTTTGTGTTCCTCTGGCTGGGACTGGCGAAGATCGGAGTCGTGTCGGCGCTGATCAACTTCAACCTGCGAATGGAGACGCTGGCGCATTGCATTCAGATCTCAGAAGCCAAGGCTGTGATATTCGGCGCTGAGTTGACGGAAGGTGAGGCATAGTAGCTGAATGGATAGAGTGTTCAGCTTGTGATGTGGAGAGTACGGGTTCGATCTCCCACTCTGCCAGTCACTGTGTTGGGACCATGAGCAAGTCCTTCACTCACTATTGCTCAGTGACTTAATGCTCTGAACTTTAGAAGGAGGCAGTTGTATTGTACTCTGTAGAGACATTGTGTAAAGTCCTTCACTCACAATTGCTCAGTGCCTTCGATATTCTGTCGTATGGTCGTTTGTGCACTTCTGAACTTTGGAAGGAGGGCAATATCAGTTACAGTTGTACTGTATTATATTATTTATTCCTTCTTTCAGTTGATGCCTTGTGCATTGGACATTTGATAGCAGTTACTAATTACGATACTGTTGTCACGGTAACTGGTTATTTATATAGCACTGTTGTGCAATTTTTAATGCTGTTTGGTTATCTGATATTTTGTTCCAAGTTGGTAGAAGTGTAAGCAGAGAAGGAACAGTTGCCATGCCTTGTAGAAGACCATGGCAGGGTTTGTTTCATGTGCAGTTATAGCCTACACAAAATTTTGCAGTGATAACTTCAGACTGTCAGTGATTGTCATCACCAGTAGGGGCACAGCCCCCAGACACCCAATATACACTTGCGTTCCCGTGCTTGCCATGTGCAGTGATAAATTTTCCGTAAAACATGCTTTGGACCGTGCTACTTGTAGAAAGGCCGTGTTACTTGTAATGGTCTTGAGCTGTTGCTGGTCATTTGAGATGATTGTCTCTTCTCTTGACAGCAATTCGTGATGTCAAGTTGCAGCTGTCATCATCTGTGAGGCTCTACTGCAAGGGAGAATACGACGTCGATGGTCTTCAGGCGATCGTTATCGACCAACCGATCGCCAAGGCTTCGACGCTTCCTCCAATCAAGGACTCAGTGACTCTGTTCAATGGTAAGCTAGGAGTCTGTATGTAGAGGAAATACTAATTCGTAAAAATATGTAGGGGATGGTGGCTCGTATGCAACGTATGCATGTAAGTCGTAACTCAGGATGGTAAAAGGTCTGGGGAAAGTAGAAAAGCGCCTGGAGTTGTTGTTACCGTTTTTATAATTTATCGTGCTCCATCATACCTTGGGGCCTTCTGCATTTCTGTCTCCTCTGTCCTGGGTCATGTCTCCCTTTGGTTGGCTGCCCATGGACTTCTGACTGTCCCTCGTATGCATGCTGCTACAGCTCAGTCCAGAAGCTTTGCTTGTGTTGGGCCCACCAGCTTCTCGAGAGCTGGGGCTCGAGCTCCTCAGTTTGACCCTTCCACAGTTTTGCAAATGCCTGATGTCTGTATTATTCAACAGCAATTTCACTGGTTCAGGTCTGAGTTTTCTGGAACTGTAGCTTTATAAATGTCAGATTACAATAATATTGCAATTATATTAATTGTTATAACTATGTGTTACCACTTTTGATGTTTTGCTAGTTAGTCTGGTCTTTAACCCTTGCTCTGACGGCCTTAGATTTAACCCGCAGTCTGGCGGCCTTTTCGACTCCTGGCTGCTTAACCCGGCCTTCAAATTAACCTCATGTTTACCACATATGTTCATAAAGTCCAATGATAAGTTTGAACTTGACCGATAAAGTTTTAATTATCTGTCCTCAGTACAATGCTGTGACGTCGTCATCGTCATTTGAACTCTTTTGTACCATGGAGCATGTATCGAGGTTGTCTCGGCCGATAAGTCTCGTATCAAGGAACCTCTGGTTAATTTGCTTGACAGACTGTCATCGATGATGGCTTTATCTGTTTGCTTGACAAACTGCCATCAGTGATCAGCTATCTATCTGGCCAATGTACACAGTTCGACCTCTTGAGTTGGCCATCACCAGCTGTGGCCTGTGGCTTTTATCTCGGCTCAAAAATAATACCCATACCACTCTCATTAACATCCTGAAATGTTGAGAGAGACAGAGACAGACAGACAGACAGAGTGGATGTGTGTGTGTGTGAGAGAGACTGGTGTGTGTGTGTGTGTGTGTGTGTGTGTGTGTGTGTGTGTGTGTGTGTGTGTGTATAGCTGTGTATGTGGATTGTGTGTGTGTGTGTGGTTATGTGTGTGGATGAGGATACACACACACATAATAATAATAAATTCTGTGTGTGGATGTATGTAGTATGTATGTATGTATGTATGTATGGATATGTATGTATGCATGTACATAGCTGTGTACATATGTAGGTATGTACATGTTTGTGTATGTGCATATATTTATATATAATATATAATATATATACATATGTGCATGTATATGCTTGTACATTATCTATGTATCTTCTAATTACCTATGTATCAAAGAATTTGTGAACATAAAGCAGAACTTTATTATTACACATGTATCTTAGTAATACTTTCTTGTTCTTTCTGTAGAGAAACTCTTTTATGTGTACACGTCAGGAACGACAGGCATGCCAAAGGCTGCTATTGTCATCCACAGCAGGTAAGAACAACACCAAAAAAAATTATAATTAGTTTGATGATAAGTAATAAGTGCATAACATAACTATAACATAACTGGGACCGCGGGGCGGGGAGATGGTTGAACGGTAACATGCTGGCACGAAGATCAGAAGGATGTGGGTTCTATACCCTTTAGCCCCATAAGGTTAACTCAGCCAACCATTTGCCAGATGGCATTGGTAAAAGGAGCAGTAGTACAGATGGGCGCCTTGCAGGCTGCCATACTGTTAAATTCGACTCCTGTTAAACTTGTTATCATTTGTTGCTAAGTACTATGTAATGTAATCTTACTGCATACCGGTCAGTTTGAATTAATAAAAAAGAATATTATTATTATTATAATGAATTGCATTTTCAAATCCACCATTTCATCTGTCGAGATTAAGACATGCATGGATCTGCCGTTGTCGTTTAGGTTTTTCTACATGTCGCATTCCGTCTTCTACTTCTTCAAACTGCGGGCGGACGACGTCATCTACGACACTCTACCACTTTACCACACGGCCGGTGGTATCCTTGGTGTCGGCAACTGTCTGCTGAAGGGATGCACTCTGGTCGTCCGTAAGAAGTTCTCCGCCAGTCGCTTCTGGGATGACTGTCTCCAGAACAACTGCACCGTACGACCCTACTTGCCTTTCTGAGAATTATTATTTTTTATCTGTGAATTTTTCCTGTTAATTATTATTTTATATGTTAATTATTAGTAGTTTTTATTTGTTAATTATTATTTTTTGTATGTTAATTATTGTTTTTTTTGTTAACCATTATATTTTTAAGTCTGTTTATTATTATTATTTTTTATCTGTTATTTATTATTTTACTGATTATCATTTTTATTATACTTCAAAGCCATTTTATCGGCTCTAGTAACGCTCCCGAGTTTATTATTAGTTCTTTTTATTATTTGATTATTATTTTTTGTTTTATTATTATTATCAAATTATAATTATTATTAATAATATATATAATCCCCGACGATTGTGTTCCTAGTTTGTAATGTCTCTGATTAGTCTTGCTCTTCAAATGGAGCTATATAAATGTCCTTCAAGTGGGGCTATATAAATGTCCAATTACACTGCTTTGTAATATTTGTCTTTGTCACCAGGTGGCCCAGTACATCGGGGAGATCTGTCGGTATCTGTTGGCCCAACCGGCGAAACCGGTTGACCGTCAACACAAGGTCCGAGTCGCCTTTGGCAACGGCCTTCGTCCGCAGATCTGGAAAGAGTTCCAGTCACGGTTTAACGTCGAGCGCATCGGAGAGCTGTACGGAGCAACGGAAGGCAACGCCAACATCAGTGAGGAGTCTCCAGCGTTTTACGGGAATTTATGTGTTTTGCAACGAGGCTTAGAAGAAGAAGAAGAGCAGTCCATTAATCAGGTCCTGAGGTATCCATGGGTATGAGGTGTTAGCGACTTCATTTTCTTAGCCTCGGCATATGAGGGTGGTTGGCCAGTCCTCTCCCTTGCTGTCTCATCTTCCCACCGACAGTCAGTGTACTCGTTATGGCTGAGTTGACTAGGGGGCGCTGGTGAAGCAGAAATTTATAACCAAACTTGTGGGGATTTGAACCTCTGACCTCTTGATTGACAGTCCAGCATGCTTACCACTATGCTATCAAGCACCCCAGTGAGGCTTAATAATAATAAAATGTTAATATTTTATCGTTATGCTTCTGTGAAAATGAAGTCACTAACTCTTCATACTTGTGGCTGCCTCTTAGGCCAACTTGAGGCACTGCTCTTTTTCTGTCATTATGTTATTTAATTATTATTATTATTGTATTAAATAATATTAATAATAATGTTTTATTATTTATCGATGCTCTCTGAGTGGTAAAAATAATAGTTATATTGTGTAAATTTTATTCCCCGGCGAATTGTTTAATTCGTCGGGCATCATACAATAGAACTATTTAGTATTTCTTTTTATTATTATTAAATTATGCTTATTACCAGAGGCATATAATAATATATAATATATTCGGGTAATAAGCATAATTTAATAAGAAGAAGAAGAAATAATAAACTTAGAGTGTTACTAAAGAGTTCTGTTGTTCTTGGCAAATTCAATACAAATATGATAAAAATTAAATGTAATAGAAATTATGATAATTATGATAATAAGAATATAAATTATTGAACTTGGGGTTGAAAAAATAATAGTAATGATGCGAGGGATTTCGCAAAGGTAATTTATTTAGAGCCTGAACAAGAAACCCAAGAAAATAGTAATATCTCAGTATGTCGTTGTGCGAATCATGTTGTATTGTTTAACGTGTTTGGTGTTAATTTGCAGTTAACAATGACAACACCCCTGGAGCGATTGGATTCCAGACGAGGCTCCTTCCGTTTCTTTACCCTGTTACGTTGATCAGAGTTCACGAGGAGACGGGTGAACTGATACGAGACAGGAGAGGCCTCTGCATGAGGTGTGAACCAGGTGAGACAGCGTCTCGTCAGATTGGTGATTGGACTAGATTAGGATCACCTGTACTTAATGCTGCAATTATTATTATTATTATCATCAACATCAGTATTATTATTATTATTATGCATTTATATATATAATTATTATTATGCATTTATATATATCATTATTATTATGCATTTATATATATCATTATTATTATGCATTTATATATATCATTATTATTATGCATTTATATATATAATTATTATTATGCATTTATATATATCATTATTATTATGCATTTATATATATCATTATTATTATGCATTTATATATATCATTATTATTATTATGCATAATTATATGGAGCACCACAAGCAGCAATCCGTTGCGCTGAGCAATTGTGAGTGAAGTACTTGCTCATGATCCCTATATGGTAACCGTCTCTGGGGAGGAGGCTCGAACCCGTACACTCTGCATTACAAGGCAAGCACCCTAACCAATCAGCTACCTGTACTGAATATAGTAGATTGGGGGTCACCTGTTCTTCATGCATATGAAGTGTTGACCAGGTGAGAAGGATTGTGCATATGGTTTCTAAACTCTTGTCTCGTGTTACTGAAGGATTTGATGGGTAAGAAAATTAGAATGCTCTTTTATAAATCGCTTGTGTGCTGCGTTTAGGTGAGCCTGGAGAACTGGTTGGTAAAATAGTGAAGGGCGTACCGATGCGGGAGTTCGACGGCTACGCCAATCCCGAAGCAACGAAAAAGAAGCTGGCTTATGATGTCTTCAAGAAAGGAGACTGCTACTTCCTTACAGGTTATTATTGTATTATACATACATTGACATAATGTACATACATACATACATACATACATAGAGATGTATATGCATAGATACATTTATGCATACATACACACACATGTACATACATACATACTTACATACTGATGTATTAACTGATGTATTACTCCGGCCTCTTTCAGCCTCCTCGCATTGTCCACTCTGCTCTTCAAACAGACTTGATTCTAATTCCTCATACTAGAACAGCTATGGCTCAGTCCCAGTCCTTTACCTCAACTGGTCCCTCTCTTTGGAATGCGCTGTCTCCTACACACTCTCAAATTCTAGCTAGTAACCCCTCCTCTTCCTTTGATTTTCTCAAAACCTATTTCTCCTCTCGTGGCCTTGTGCACTCAGAGCGCTTCTGAATGGTTCACCCTACTAGAGATGCTTTATATATGTTTGAATACAATATGATATATATACATAGATACACTTGTACATATATGTATACATACATACACAGACAGTTGTCATTTTAGAAGTTCACTGATGCTGATGGTGCTATATAAATAGGACTATAATTGCTACATAAATTGTTGCTTTACATTCAGGCGACATACTGGAGATGGATGAGTACGGTTACATGTACTTCCGCGATCGAACGGGTGACACATTCCGGTGGAGAGGAGAAAACGTTTCGACGACCGAAGTGGAAGCGGTCATCAGCAACAACCTCAAGCTGAACGACGCAGTCGTCTATGGCGTCGAAATTCCAGGTGACACGCCAGTTGGCTGGCTTACTAATGGACTAGATTTGATTGGCTGGCTTATTGACTGGTTGGTTGAATTTGACTCCCTGGTTGACTAGCTTACTGACTGGGTGACCGAATTTGACTGACGGAATATGACTGGCTGAAGTTGGCTGGCTGTCTGACTGGCTTACTGACAGATATGGCGGCTGGCTGGCTGGTTTGCCTGGTTACTGACTGATCACGTGGCTGACTTGCTGGCTTATTGACCAGCCAAATTTAAGTTATTTCTTGGTTTTTCTATTATTTCTTTCTGTAGCTTATCGTTTTAATGCATTGTTCCTGTTCTCCTTTGTTTGACTGTGTTGTTCCTGTTTTCCATTGTTTTCTCTTCCGTTATTTGGATCCTCTGTTGGTTTGTTGTCAGGTACGGAGGGTAGGGCTGGAATGGCGGCCATCGTCGATGAAGTACACAGTCTCGACCTGAAAGAGTTGAACCACAACATGCAGAGGTCGCTGCCCTCTTACGCCCGACCGGTCTTCATTCGTCTCCTCGATAAATTGGACATGACAGGTGATGACTGGAAAAGACCTCTTCTGAGTCTATAGCTAAGTGGTTGAGTGCACACCTTGTGACAAGCAGAATAAGGGTTCGATCCCTCGTCGCCTGAGACGGTTACTGTGTCGGGACCTTGAGCAATTTACTTACAGTTACTCAGCACCTTCGATTGATGCTTGGTCATTAGATGTTGGCGCTTAAGAAATGCTTAATATTAATAAAAAAATAGTAGTAGTAATTATTATTATGGCAGTATTAATAATGATATTTTATAGTGACTGCTTTGTAATGTGGAGAGTGCTGTTTTGAAGGTCCTCCTTGCGGCATTTAGTTAGCTACATTGGTTAGAGAGCAGGCTGCGTCTCATGCGCATCTGTGTAAGAGAGCATGCGGATCGCGGCTCACCTTTCGATGAGCTGGCCTTTTTCAGAGATTTAAATCTTGGGCTAGCCCGGTCCGAACACGGGTCCTTAAATGGCGTGTTGCCCATTCAAACAGGCAGCGGTGGTGAAGGATCACATAATAATAATATTTTCGTTTATTCAGACAATCCGGTTGACACACCGCAACCGATAAATTCATTGAAAAATGAGCATGGTCGAGGCCATACAGTCCCTGGCGATAGGAAAAGGTGTACCTTTACATCTACAGTAGCTGATCAGTTAGTGCACTTGCCTTGTCGTAATGTTCGTCTCCTCCCACTTGCTACATCTGGTGAGCTCGGCAGTAACTGTGTTTGGTTTTTACAGGAACATTCAAGTTGAAAAAGAACGATTATAAGAAGCAGGGCTTCAACCCTTCCGCCGTTGAAGACCAAATGTACTTTCTGAACCCGAAGTCGGGCGAATACGATGCGATCGATAACACCGTGTACGAGAACATCTGCTCCGGCAAAATCCGGCTCTGATTCGCTGCGGAAAACGATTTCCGATTTCATGCGCGGTCTTGGATGTTGCCGGCGGAGAAGCGACCTGGTTTTGGACATACTGCGATCAGACGTGCTCTTCGATAAGACATACGGTGTTGATTTGATCATTGCGATGCTAAACTTTGCACAAAAGATTCTGTGTTAAGAAATTGGCTTGACTTAAATTCTGAATGCACAGTTTTGGTTTTCACTGTAACCAGCGCTTTGACTGGACTGCTGTCGAAAGAAATGTTTAATCCTGGCCTCAGCTATGTTGTCACAGAATTTTAGTCTTATTATTATTACCTGTATTATTTATTTATTGTTATTTTTAGTAATAGTGTTGTTGTCAAATCGAAACGAAGAATTGATCCCTCAGGAATGAAGAATTAGGACTTGAAAGTTTGGATCTCGGATCGATCAGACCTTGTCCCAATTTTCACAGCCAGTACTGTTATTGTTACTATAATTTATGGTTTACACTAGTGTGTTGTGTGTCCAAGGGCTAGAAGATTTATCTGGAAGAGCTAGAATTCGTGATTTTTCTCTAGTGTTCCTTCTGCCAACTGAGCAACTAGTCAGTCAGGGAGGTTCAGGAACTGGTTGGATTGAGGTTAACCAAAACAGCTAAAATATCTGGATTAATTGGTTAACCTGGTTCTTCCAAGTTTATTCCAGTAGTTTTTCTGGAACTTTTCCATCATTTGGTCAATCAAATACCATTGCGTGCTTGATCAGTGTGGCTCGAAAATGATAGTTCTGGCACTTTAGTGCAAGTCAAACAGACCAATTTCCAAACCATAATGCGAACCAATTGGTAATACCCGAATGCACACATTCTCTGCACCATAGTGCAAACATGCTTTGCACCATGTGTTAAGGACTTGTTCAAGTTGAAATAGTTGACCCTACCCATAAACGTTTGAGTGCTTCATTGAGAATTACCCTGTCTTCCTAGGCTTCTCACATCCCTGCTATAGGCCACTCGCCACCTTTCCTTAAAGTCCAACACCCATTTTCCATCGCCCTGCACCTTTCACAACCTTATAAATGGCAAGAATGTTTTGTCCAATTTTTTGGTTTTTTTCAGTCAAAGAGTCGAGCCAGGGATTGCTTTCAATAGCAGCACTTTTCTACTAAATAATTATACTAACTTCTTTCACTCCAATTATCTAAAAGTTGCTAATGTGTGAGTTTGGTGTGTCTTTTGTGTGTGTCTTTTGTGTTCAGCACCCACCATTCTGATTAAAATTTAAAGTTTAACAGAATAAACACAGTATCCGGATAATTTCTACATAAAATCCTGTAAATATAAGAAAATTCAGGACACCACTAAACAAGCACAGGGCTAAGGAACTAGTGTTACATGGCTATCCAGATACATTACAATTCGTTGCTTACAACCTAAGATTACTGCATGTAAAGACTTGCGGGTTATGATCGATCATTGTACGCATCTCGACATTTATATAGCACCAAGAACTTACGTTAGTATATATTTATCATTATTGTAACGTTGGAAAGTATAAGCCTGCATCGCTCATATCTGGTTGATTCATGTAGCATGATGTAAACTTTTCTAGGGTATAACTCTTGCATTTCTCGGACTTTGATTTCGGTTTTTCGTTGACGGTCGTGTTGAAGATTGCTTCTTGCTTTGCTGAAGTTGTGGATGATTAAATCGCTGTTGAATAAATTAATCGAAACAGTTGTGAGATTAAAATATGAGATACATTGTACGCTTGCTTTGCTGGTTGAGGGAGGAGATTGTGAAGTTGATCTCATCGTTGTTTGGATGTTCAACGAAACTGAATCTTTTGCGTAGCGTCGACCAGAAGTTCGGGATGTTACTTCGACATTTCTCGTTTGGTGTTTTTATCTACCAAAACAAGAGATTGGGGTGTAAAGAGTTAGGGGTGTAAACTTGACCTTTGGTGTATGGTTTTTTATGTAGTGAAAGAGGAATTCTGGAGTGTAAATATGGTCTTTGTTCTTGGTTGTTTTATATTAGTAAATCAGGGTTATGGGTGTAAATTTGGTCTTTGCTTTTGGCTTGTAGTCAATCAGGAATTGTGAACTGTAAAGTTGGGTGCTTTTTACTTTGTTGGAATGTAAATTTGGCCTGTATTCTTGGTATTTACCTGGAGTTCACAGGAATTGACCCCCTTTATTCGTGGGTTTGCAGAGCCTACATTGTCCTTATTTCATGAACTTCATCCAACTGATCACTCGTCACAGCCCAACATTCTTTTCAAACATGGTCTGCACGATTTTCCATTTTAGTACCATGACAACTATTTAATCTGTACTTTTGTAATTTCCCAAAAAATAGGTGCTATATAAATGTCTGGAAGAAATTCCCACTCCTGGCGCTATATAATGATAATTACATATGCTATTATATAAATGGTAATCACTTACATATGCCCACCTCAGATGATTTCTTTGTCTGTATTTCGTGTAGACGTCACCAAACGTTAGTGCTTCGCCTTTCGACATCAAGCTTTGTTAATTCGGTTTCAAATTGCTTAAATTCTGTTTAGGTTTATTGATGTGATTTTCTTGTATGCAGTTTTTTGTACTTCGATCACCGCAAATTGATCTCTGTACACGTTTAATCGAACAATCGTAAATGTTCTCTATCTACTGATTCGAATATCTTTTCTCAATGTGACAATTTAACAATGTGACAATTTGTACGTCGTTTTGGTGGTAGTTCCCTTCTTGTCTTCGTTTGACCGCACCACCTAGGTGGTAAAGAGTCTAGATGTATAATGAAGTTATGCCATCCAAGGAGATGGGCACAATTAGTTAAATGGCTATTCAATTAGAATTAGCTGCTGAAATTTGCTAATCGATTAGAATAAGAATTTAGCCAAATCTTGTAGCTAATCATTTAGAATTAGCTGTTTGTCTAAAAAGATCTAATCGATTAGCTAATCGATTAGTTACATTGCTAATCAATTAGAATTAGCTACTGAAATTTGCCAATCGATTAGAATTGGAATTAGCCGTTTGTCTAATCGATTAGCATCTAATCAATTAGTTACCCAACTCCTCATCCAAGTGTTAAGGACAGTAGCTACAAACATGGTCACTGAGTAGGCTTATAGAATTTTTAACCGGTGTAGAATTCTTACACATTACCACCCAATTCAAACACACAGGCATTGGCACATAGATAAAGTCTAGTGTTTTCACCTAATCTTTGCTCACTGTCAGGTTTTAGGGAACTTTGACATCTTCTTGAAAACTGTAAATAGTATTGTAATTGTGGTGTAAATGGTAGCACGGAGTAATCACTGTCATATCTTGTAATGTATCGTAAATACAGTAACGTAATACAGTTTTTGTAGTACCATGCAGTGGTTTTCAGGAACAAACAGAAGAGTCCTATCAATTAAGGCAGGTCATAGAGCTGATCCTGTTTGACTGTGGTGCCCACAGATTTTTTAGTTAAGAGAGGATTGAAATGCATAGGAGTCAGGTATAGTAAATCATCAGTTTTGAAGTTTCTCTCTGCATTGGTCCTCAGAGGCCAGTAGTGGTTCTCTTGAGCCAGTGATGGTCCTTAGAGACCAGCGATGGTCCTTTGAGGCCAGCGATGGTCCTTTGAGGCCAGCGATGGTCCTTTGAGGCCAGCGATGGTTCTTGGAGGTCACCAATGGTCCTTACAGGTGAGGATTTGTTGTGGCCTGTCTTGACTGAAGCACAAACTTGACAACAGTGAACACTTGGACAACCGTTGCATGATTCGCGAGCAACTCGTCAGTTTAACAGGAACGTGGGTGTAGAACTGTAGATGCACAGTTTTAACGCCAGTGCTTTTGAGGCAAGATAAACCAGTTTATCTCAAGATTAAGTATGACCCAAGAACTTTTCAAAGATCTCACAAAGAAACAAATATGCCCGATTTAAAATAATTCCCATTTAGGGTAAGACAACAGATTCGGAGGTATCACCTGACAGTGTATTTTAAGTTGTCTTTTAAGTACAGTGTTACAGGGTGATCTCCTGCATATTGACCTGATTACGACTTGGTTTCGGAGCGCCATCGATTGATGCCTTGTGCATTAGACCCTGGCACAATGGAAGCTACTAATTACAATTACATTTGAACATTTACGTAACGCCTTTTGAGGTCAAATGTCTCTTTTGTACTTCGATGTACCAGCTGTCATTTTAAATGAACATGTATCTTGTCAACTTTCGTCACGTTAAGCCAATAATATTCGGTGCGCGCTGTTATAACTGGTGAAATCGCTTCTTTTTTTCTTATTGTGCACGTATTTTATTATTGTTTTAAAGGTGGCAATCATGCATAATTGACCACTTTATTATTACATGTAGTATTATTACTGCTGCTGCTGCTACTACTACTACTAGTACTGCTACTACTACTACTACTTCTACTACTACTACTAGCCGTGTTATTATTATTGTTATCATCATCATTACCATCATTTTTCTCTGTTTGTATTAATGATGATGTTGATGGATGATGAGTTCTCTGCCCGAAGGCATGTCCATTGTTTTTAACGCCAATGTATTAATATAAGTATTTATTATTTAGGTCCCATAAAATAACTCTGTGCAGATGCAGGGATGGGCAAATTACACAGTGAAATGTAATTGAATTACAAATTACAAATTACTTGGGAAAATGTAATTGAATTACAAATACAAATTACTTTAGAAACCGGAAATTACAAATTACAAATTACGTAATTTCAGTTACATCAAATTACAAATTACATTCATAGTTGGGATCAAGAAATTCAGTCAGGAAACACATGCTTTATTTCCACTGTTCATTTATATTGAGTGTTTGAAACTGTTTATTTAATATTCTCTAAGAAGTAGCAACTGTTCGAAGAGGTTATCCGATAATTGGCATCTGTTTGACCTTACAATCATAATTATGCTTGCAAAACTATAATGAGTTTGCGTACCAGCGCAGATGAAGAAAGTGCAGAATTAAATTGTATAAATAATATCTTTAATTGCAGATGTCTGGTCTACTAAACACAGAAGTTAGGCCTACATGGGAGTAACATGTCACTGGATCAATGCATGTGCATTTGAGTGACGCTCAGTTGCCTTAGCATGCAGACGTTTTGTTGGATCACACACGTGTGATGGAGTAGCGCAACTCATCTATGTAATACATTATGATCTCGGTCTGACACATGACAAAATTGTTGCTACTACTTCTGACAATGGCTCCAATTTTGTTAAAGCATTCAGAGTTCAGTGTTACTACTTTTTTCCAGAAATACTATAGTGAAGGTGATCAAGATAAGGATCGAAAAGATGCTTTCAAAACTGGTCTGGTTGTGGAGTCTCTGGTTCTAGTTTTTCAAAGTAATTTGATTTTACGGATGTAATTTGAAATTACAAATTACATGAACAAAATGTAATTCAATTACAAATTACAAATTATTATTGTTATCCAGAGCAACAAATTACAAATTACCAATTACAATTGTAATTCTCTGTTACGTATTATAGTGTCAATTACACCAATTAAATTAGGTGCCCATCCCTGTGCAGATTATTATAGATGTTCGCTCTCTGTCTGTCTGTCTGTCTGTCTGTCTTTCTATTTGCCTGCCAATGTCTTTGCCGTCTTCTGGGCATTCTTGTACGTAAGGGTACGTAGCTTTGAATGTGGATTTTGAATGACGATTTCGAGATAGAAATCTGATACTGCTTCTCGTGTGTTAAAAGCATTGATTAATTGAAATTAATTGTGATTTTTTGTGCTTTCCGTGTTTTCCAGCTTTTGCTATAAAAATTCATTGTTCGAGAGTGCTTTAAAATCCAATATGAGAGGCCTAATTAATGGTTGTAGTAATAATTATTATCGTCAGAAAACTACCGTCTTTATATTGACTTGTTTCGTTTGATTTGTCGATTTTTTCAGTTTTATGACTTATATCAGAGGTGTGCTGTAAGTCTAGTTGGTTAGCTTGCTGGACTGTAAACAGAGTGGTCGGGGGTTCAAATCCCCCATTGCAGCAATTTCTTTCGAGATTTCTACTCCGTTTGGTGGTGGTGGACAGTGGCGTAACTCATGGGGAAGAGGGAGACTCCCCCACCCCCGAGTTTTGACTTGGGTATATCTGTCCCCGAAAAATCTGTCCCCCAAAGTTATGTACAGATTTCGAGGTGATGGGACTAGAAATGCAACTATAGGGCCTATTGTGTCCGTATTCTGACCAGTCTGTATGGGCGATCACCAGTAACGTAGGGGGCCGTCCATAAATGACGTCACGCAATTTTGGCCGAGTTTGAACCCCCCGTCACACTTCGTCACAAAAAGTAACATCCCCCTTGAAAAATGACGTCACAAATCTCTGACCCCGGGCTTCAATTTCCATGGCGAAGCAAAATGCCTTTTCGTGGAACAAATAGGACGAGCATGCATATTTTAAAATCTAACGGTGACCAAATATTGAAATAATTAGAAAATTATTAATAATCAGTGCCCGTATACATTAAAATAATAAAAAAATAATGACAATTTAATACTCACAATTAGTGTTAAAAATTAAATTGTTGTTAATTGTTAAATTTAATTACACAGACCTGGTGTGACGTCACACCTCTCAGAGGACCCCATGTCACACATCGTCACAAATTTTCGACCCCCAAAACGACCCCCTAGGTGCGTGATTTCATTTATGGACGGCCCCTAGTCTAACTAGTAATTTTCGATTGGGGGCTTTAAGCCTCCAGTATGGCGTGTGTGGTAGCACGCATCGACCTATATAATATAGGTCGATGGTAGCACGAGCCTATAGGCCTAGTGGGGCCGGGGCTTCAGCTTCGTGGGGGGGGGGGCTTAAGCCCCAAGTCCAACGCCAGTTACGTTCCGGGCGATCATAGCCCTATGCTCGCAACAACAGGTACGTAATTGTGTGATAATCAGTAGGCCTACAATAAAATCACGATAATTCGGATGAAAGCATGCTTCCAACTCAGTCATAAATTCACATAATGAATATTGAATAGGGGCCTACACGTACTGATCGTACGTACACTGTCGGTAGGACGACGACCCATCACGCCCAACAGCCGTCATGTGCCGAGGCTAATAAAATGAAGTCGCTATAATAAAATTATACTAACTTCATACCCATGGCTTCCTACTAGGCCTACTACTACTATTCCTTTATTTCACAGACTAGTTGACACAAACGCAACAATGTTACAAAATCAGCAGTTTAGCTAGGTAAAGTCGTAGTTTACGTTGCTAAATTATTCTAGGCCTAATGTCTTCAATGCCGTACTTGACGTTGGTAAGTAAGCAGTCTACCTATGTGCACGTTAACTATCATCAATCCAGGTCCATTTCATCAAGAAATTTTTTCATCAATTCAACTTCCATTTAATTGGAAAAAATTACTCTTATCAATCCAACTTCTATTTCTCGAAAGAAATATTTTTCATCAATGGAACTTTTATTTAAGCAAAGATAAATTCTCATGGATCCAGCTTCTAATTACGAAACAATTATTTTCATCAATCCAGCTTCTATTGAATCAAAACTTAATTTCATCCATCCAGCTTCTATTTACGGTAAAAATTATTTTGATCAATCCAACTTCAATTTTGAACACATGAATGTTTCACCAATCCCACTTCCATTTAGGGAAACAATTTCTTTCATCAATCCAGCTTCCATTTTAATGTGACAATATCAAATAATTTAGCAACGTAAACTATACGACTGCTAGCTATTGACTAGACTAGAATAGTCAAATAGCCTAGCCAGAGCTACTCATTTGAGGCTAGACCTGGGAGTCACTTTGGTCAGCCAATCTGACCCCACTTGACCCTAAAGTGACTTGAGGTCGACTTCAAGTCGACAACTTGGAGTCAAAACGACTTGACCCGACTTGGCAGAAAAACAACCAACTTCCGACTTAAAGTCGACTTCTGACATGATAATTACGATTACGTACGGCTAATAATACAAAATGGTATGCCAATTTGCCTGGCAAGCATTATAATTTCTTATACTAATGATCGAGTAATGAGATCTCAACACCTGATGAATAAAATTGCTTATTAGGCCTATTTTAAGCTGTTTGTGTTTGTGCTTGAACAGTTTTGTAATGCTCTAATGGGTTAACAGAAGAACTTGCAGGGACCGCGGACTGGTTGCACAGAATGGCGTTTTATAATGACACAGTTTAATTCTGTTGTCATAATTATTTGGCCACTAACGTCATTCAAATAGCAATGCATGCGTATCATCCTACAGTAGGCCTACTACCACACACCGACAATAAAGTCGATCATTGTCTAATACAAGTTTTCCGTCTGCAAACGACTAATGCAGTGTATCAAAGTAGCGCAAAACGATCGATTGATTAGTATATGCGATCCAGATTTCTTTGGGTCGAATTCACTGATGACTAAAACTTTAATGATTTGTGCGCGTTCAGCTCTTGATAAGGCAGACGTGCTAAGTTGCTAACATTTACATTTATATCAACATTTCGATTCACCAGTTTTATTAAACGTATTATATGTGTGACTCTTTAACATATAATAACTCATGATATAGATAAATCGACACCGATAAAAAATAAGTAGGCCTAAGTAACTGCCCCAACCCCCGCAACCGGCGTCGATAATACAAAATAATGTCGCAGTAGCCTGCCGTTCTGCGTTTTTGAATATTTCTTCTTAATCTTTCAAATGAGGTGAAAATCAACTTTTATCTTCAACACTTTAATTCAATGTACATCGTCAACATAAATCAACTATATTTCTTAACACTTCACTCTCAATATACAGCTCTATCTACTTTATTAAGACAACTGCATTATTCAAATCGACTGTAATCATCAATTTCTAACCTTTCCCGCGCTATTAGCACGTGCTCAGTACAAGCTATATTCAGTCAATGTTTACATAAGACAAGCGGCGCTGACCGCCCGCTCAACTAGATCATGTTTATACATATATACAGGTGTATTGTCATGACACAACCCTAACACACTATAGGTCTTTAAAACGTTTGTTCACTCTAAAAACACAACAAAGCTGCTTAAATGCTGCCGTGGCCCCACGATCATTAGTGTGGCGAGATAAATTTAGATTTGTTTGTGTTCCAAGTCGGTTTAAGTCGACTTGTGTAGAAAACAACTTGAGGTCACTTTTCTGTACAAATTCGACTTGGGGGTCAGTTGCGCTAAGCAGAAACGACTCGACTCGACTTGGGATGCCCAAGTCGACTGGGGTCGACTTATTGGGGTCGACTCCCAGGTCTATTTGAGGCGATCGATCGATCGATCTATCTCCTCGGTGGATCGCCTAGCAAAGATCTGGTTGATCGGTTAATCGATCGCGCTCGATGAGTTAGATTAAAAGAGGAACCTGTAGTCGACCATTATTTTATTTATCTAATAATTTTATTATTTACATTACTTGTGAAATTAATAGCTATCTTACTTCCTTACATTTATCCCGAAATTCCCATGAGTCCGTGCGTAACGCTCGGTCGACGCTTGGGTCAACGTGCTTAAGATTTTAACAGGTGAGAAGAGGTTAGGTTTATTTGCAATTAAAGATTATGTTTGTAATCAAATCTGAAGGTTTATAGCATTTGTTGATCTGCACCACTGTGCCGATTATAGGCGCATTTTAAATGCAGATATTACGATTTCGGTTGAATAAAGTTGTTACACCGGTGGAGCAAAAACAGATTTGCTGTTTACATTACATTACTGCCCTCGATCGTTGGCGTAATTTTCAGTTTAAAAAGAAAAAATCCGTTTAAAAAGAAAATATATTATTATTGCAATAGGATTTTATCTGCTGAGGTTGTGGTAGAGGTTTACATTGGTCCGGTGGCGACTTGACACCATAATAAACAATTTGGCACCCCAGACTTATACAGAATAGAGCGTTCGACCTTCCACAGTCCACTACTTCCGCTAAAGTAAGTAAGTAATGGTTCACGAGCAAAATATTTTATTAACTGGAGAAAATTAACGTCCGACAAAATTAATTTAAAGTGTATAATGTATGAAAAAGAGATTTCAAAGTTCAGATCATGTTTTTACGCCACATAAAGTCCTGAGCATATGAGGTGAACATATCGTTACTCATTACGTACTACTCTTGGGCAGAAGTAGTGGACTGGAAGGTCACAGCGCATAATTCTTACCGAGTCCAGGGTGACGATGTTGTTTGTTATGGTGATAGGTCACTACCGGCCTGATGTAACCTCTACCATGGGTATAATTGTGAAATGAAATACTTAAGACTATACTGCAACTGAGTTCAATCTACCTTATATCATGCAAATTTAAGGGTTACCTTCAAATCCGTAGAACCAGATTTTTAACAGATGGCCATCTCCATAAACCAAATATCTGGCAGAGGTGAGACAATACTTCTTTCAACAATAACCGGTATTGTCTACTTTCTTTGACTCTATTTTTTGCAGAATGAGTATTGTCTACTTTCTTCTACTCTATTGTTTGCGACTTTGCAGAATGAAGGCAACTGTTGTTCTTTTGGTGGTCGCTGTTGCCATCGGAAGCGCACATGGTGACGCCACCTGTGCAGGTGATGGACAAACTGTGGCGAAAAAGACATCGGGTCAGCCGCCGAAACACTTCAATATAATACTCGTGGGTGCTACTGGAAACCTCGCATCAAAGTACCTCTGGAAGGCACTGTTCGAAATCTTCCAGCAACGCTTTCGAAAGAATGAGGTGCGCTTTCAGATCTACGGAGCGGCCCGCCAGGAACAAGATGCCGGTCGGAAGATTATGAGCGAAATGTTTCTGAACTTTGTCAAATGTTCCAATGACGACTGTCGCGAGAAGAAGAAGAATTTTGTTGAGGCGACACAATATTTGCGGCTGAAAACGGAACGCGATTTCCAGGTTCTATTTTTTCAAATTTCAAACTTCTTATTGCATTGCTTGCTTAACTGGTGAGGCTGAAGCATTTTGAACATCAAAGTACATAGTTAGGATATCTGAGAAATATATTTGTTATTAATCTTAAACAAACCAATGTACATTTCTACAGTAAAAAATTGTGTTGAAGTAACTGTCCACCTACATTTATTACGCATAGAAATTATTGAGTGATTGAGAGAGTTAATGAATGTGTGAGCGATTGAAAGATTGAATGAGTGTATGAGCGAGCGATTGAAATATTGAGTGATTGAATAAGTGAGTGAATGAATGACTGTGAGCGAGTTCAAATGTTCTAACGAGTCCAAATGTTTTAGAACCTGGCCGCGATGTTGGACGAGAATACGCAGAGTATTTACGGACTGACTGGTTCCCCAGTCACCTACGAAGAAGGCCGGTTGGTTTATCTCTCCATTCCACCATCATCCTACGCCAAAACCTCCAAGTACGTCAACCAGTATCTGCGACCGAAAGTGGGCAGGCCTTGGTTCCGGGTGGTGCTCGAGAAACCGTTCGGAAGGGACCTTGCGAGCGCCGAGAAGCTGGCAAAAGAGCTCGAGGGTTACTACGACGAAAATGAAATCTATCGAATTGATCACTACCTCGGAAAAACAGTCGTTAAACAAATCCTGCCATTCAGGTGAGTGATTATGTTATTCTGGGAGCTATATTTGGAATTATTTGTGATGGCCGCTATATAAATGCTGTGAAATTGAATGAGTTAGTGAGAGGGAGAGATTGAATGATTGAGCTTGTGAGTGATTGAATGACTGAGTGAGTAAATGAGGGTGTAAAGTAAAGTGGTAGGTCGAACGCTGTAATGAACAGGAATTGTTTATCATGATCAAGTACACGAATGAGGGTGCAAAGTAGGTGGGCATCAGGTAATGAACAGGATTTCAACCCCAAACCCTTAAAACATCTTTTGTGTCTTGTAATGTTTTAGGTACACTAACAAAGACAGTTTGGAGCCACTTTTGAATCGTGAGCACGTCGAGCGAGTCGATATCGTGATGAAAGAAAAAGACGATGTTGTGGGTAAGATATTTGTTGAGAGATTTAACTGAAGTGTATGTTTTCTGAGTGTTGCAGCTGTAATCTTTGTCGCACTGAGAGTTGTATGTCTCGGTCTCATTCTCATACTGAATATCAATTCGCAACTAAAGGATTTTTAAGCTTCAAATTCAAGTTGATATGCTCCTGTACATCTGTACCGTTTTGGTGTGCCTTCGATTGATGCCCTGTGCATTAGACACTGGCACGATAAAAGTTAATAATAATAGTTGGAAATCTAATCTATCTAATGTAACGTTACCATAATACCGAAGACTTCTTCTGTTGATGGTTGCTTCAAACAAAACTGCAGTAGAAAATCATAATTCATAGGAAAAGCCAGGTTTGAAATCTGATAGAAAGCACATTTTATAAGCAATCAGATTTTTTACTAAGCATTGCCCTATGTGAGTGTGTAACTTATTTGCTGACAGGTCGAACCGAATTCTACAATGAAGTCGGAATCATTCGCGACGTCATACAGAATCACCTGACCGAAATGATGACGCTCATCGCAATGGACCTTCCCGACAATTCGGGCAACATCACTGAGATCCTCCAGAGCAAAGTTCGTGTCTTAAAACAAGTGCAGTCGCCAAATCGCCGCACGACACTCACGGCACAATACTCGACGTACAACATGGAATGGCTGAAGGAACAGAACCTGGCGAACAACATCACAAGAACCGCAACATTCGGCGCGAGCGTTCTTTTCGTCGACAACGATCGCTGGAGCGGCGTGCCGTTCGTGCTCATGAGCGGAAAGAAACTCGACGAGAAGGCGAGCTACGTTCGAGTTCTCTTCAAGAACGCTCGCTTCTGCATGCGAGCGACCGAAATTGCGTGCAACCGGCAGAAGCAGTTGGTTTTTCTTATCGGTGGTACAAACCTTAAGCTTCCGGCGATGATTGCGATGTCGTGTGGACTTCCGGCCCCTGCGGTTAAATCCGGGTGGATCATACAGAAAGCGAAAACGGACGTGGAACTTTTCGGGCAGAACCTTCGCGAGATGGTACAGTTTGTACCTGATGTGGAGTCAGAACCGTATGTTGAGCTCGTTTCCGCGGTGTTGGACGGAGCAAGACATCTCTTTGTCTCCACCGATATGCTGCTCGCGTCGTGGAAAGTCTGGACGCCGATCTTGGAGCTTGCCGAGCAGCAGTCAAGGCCGCCACGTCAGTACATGGGACGCGGCAAGGATGCAGAACGACTTGACTTTGTCGTGACTTCGAGAGGACTCTACTACCAGCTTGACGAACGTGACGTTTTTACGTCGGAGACACCGGTTGACCGACATCCAATGTACGCCGAAACGCCGTCGCAGTTTCGAAATTCACCGCTGGTCACTGGCGATGAGCAGTCAGTAGTCCGAGCCCTTGTGCAGGACATCGTGCGGCTTTCGGAAGCGGCGGTGGCGGAGAAAGGCGTCTTTCATCTTGCAGTTCCGGGAGGAAGCACTCCAATCCCACTTTTCCGTTTATTATCTCTGGCTCCGTTGTCGTGGGAACGCATCCACCTCTGGCTGGTTGATGAACGCTGCATTCCTCTCTCGAACGACCAATCAAATTTCAAGCTTCTAGAGCGCCACCTGTTGAGCCAGATGAAAATTCCTCACAGCAACGTACACCCCGTTTACGTCGACGCGGCCGACGAACTGTGCAGCGAGGGACCAGTGCGATCGGACGACATCTATGAATCGCTGATTCGAAGACACCTTGCATCTGAATCATTCGATCTTGTAGTGCTGGGCGTTGGATCCGATGGCCATGTTGCTTCACTATTTCCAGGTCAGCCGCCCGCACCGGATCGCCTGGTGACCTACGCAGAGGCCAAAGGTCATCCAGCCAAGAGGGTGACCTTGACCTATGCAGCTATCAACAGAGCGAGACACGTGTCGGTTCTCGTTCTGGGCAACGCAAAGCATGAACTGGTGACTGCCATAAGTGATAGCGACGATGACAGCGCATACCCGATTGTCGGCGTAAAGCCTACAAGTGGTTCTTTGACGTGGTATATCGACCACGACGCACTCTTTGGAGCGTCTTCTCTTTGACATCGCTCTAACGTAGTTTCTTTCAATTTTGTCTTACAGTCAAGTCACAGTGAAACAAAGTATTGCAATTGATGAATATCTAAAATGATAACCATGCTCAGCAAGGTTGAGTGCTGGGACGAGTTACAGTGTCTCACAAGGATATTCAGCATTGAAGCTGTTTGCATAATTTAGTACGAATCATGTCCAAACGTTTATGTAGCAGTGGTGCACGAATCCCGTTGAAGTTTAACACTTGACGATGAGCTGCATTGGTTTCCCCCGTCACTTTTCGTAGACTCTCGTTGATGAAGCGTTAAATGATTGTCTGATATTGCTGTTGTGTGACTGTAATTCTGGCAATGAAATTATGTTGAATGGTGGTTCCAGGTTGAGTGACCCACAGCAACAGTCGGGCATGGAATGAATTGATGTAATCGTTCATCTAATCAATAGACCTTTATCTGCACGATAATCAAAGCGTGCTTTTACATGATTTCTGTAAAGTCGGGTTTTGGGAGACATCTTACGATTCCAGTTTTAGTATAAGAAATATTTATGTAACGAATTTTGAGCACCTCCAAAAGGGTGAGAGGGTGAGGAGGGCAGTGGCTATTCTGCAATCTCTGTGTTCTAATCATGAGTAAGAATTGTGCATATCATTTGTTTGTCCAGCTGCAGTACTCACATGATTTCAGCGAGCACATCTTATACTAACAATAAAATGGTTGTCTACAGTAACTGTGTATTGCTTAAACTACAGAATGTCGTGAACAAGAAATTTCCGTGGTGGTCCCTTGGTGAAGCATGCTGCCCAACTGTGCTCGAGTGAATTCCAATAAATAAATAAATGAAATTTAATGGATTTCCACGTTGCTGCATTGACTACATTTTATGTTTAAGGCAAGACCAAAAATGCTGTAACTTCAAGTGTACATTAAATCAGAAACGATAAAGACTGTTCTGAGATCGAAGTAATTAAGTATATTCTTTATTAACCAATTGGTAATCGTACTTTGCTGTAAAGACGTCTAATAAACACAATCTCCTGGATTGAGTTGTTGAGCAAAGACTTTGATGGTTTGGACAAGTAGAGAGAATGCCAGTTGACCGAATCCCACACCGTGAACTTACTGAACTACATGCAAGATTCGAAGGAAAAAAAGATTCGAAAAAGAAACAAAGGCAGACCAAGACTAACATTAGATAGACACCATAAACGAGGACATAACATTACCTGGACTAACACTAAGGGAAGCATTGAACTTGACAAAAATAACCAAGGACAATGTAGATCATTTATTCGTACACATCGCCGAGAAATGGTGTGCATCAGGAACTGATGATGCTGAATTAAAATCAATAAATTTATGTTTGACTTCCTCTTCTTAATCTTCTCCAACCTCTTCCTCAATCCTCTATGTGATCACCTCTCGTTTAATATTTGTTAATCTTCCTCTTGTACATACACACACAATTTCATACTACATGTACCATATTGGCATACCAAACGGTCAGTAGATGAGCTTGTAAATACTAAATCAACAATGTTTACACAATGACCTATGTATGACCTGACCTAATAAATTTACATAACCTATGACCTAACTTCAGGTACAAAAAATAGCTAACAATGCAGACGGATCATTATAACTGGTTAACTTTGCACATTTAGGTAATTAAAAATAGTTAAATATTTGCAGTTTATAGCAGTTCATTTTCATTACAATTGCTTAAAAAATTGGTTAAAAAGTTAGCTGAAAAATGCGTTAAAAATAAATACAATAAAAATCTGGAAGCAAGGCAAATAGTTCCAGCAGAACAAAAGGGGCAAAACGTGCACCCCATCAGAGAAAGGGTGACCTTCGACAGGAGTTGTAGGGCGATGCAAGCGTGTGCGCCGAAGTCGAAGCTGAGATGGAGTCGCCAAAAGTCGTCGCATACGAAGTCTGGATGAAGTGGACGTAGTTCTGAAGACAGCGCTTGGAACTTTCGCTCTGGTCCAGTTTGCCCTGAACTTCGATGACCTGTGACCTTAACTTTCGTTCACACTGAAACCCAAACACACCCCAGATGATCGTATCAAGATTTCTACAGCGCCCAAAAAGCGAAGTTGCGGGAACCAGCTTATTCAGAGGCGTTTAGTCAAAACAAAATTGATAGGCAGGCGGGAGTAAAAATCAGTTCTAAGTCAAGATCCAAAGGGGTCAGGGGGAAGACCTCTGATACTAATTATCAATTAGTAACTTCTATTGTGCCAGTGTCTAATGCACAATGCATCACCTGATGGTGCTCCAAAACCAAGTCTTAATCAGGTCATTAGCCAGGTCAGTCCATTAGACAGAGGCAGCTCATGGTGGATGAGCAAAATTGTGAAAAGGAAACTTCTAAGTTGAGAATGAACTGACTAGTGACTGAGCAGAATGGACAGACAGAGAGACAGCCAAAGAGAGACAGACACAGACAGAGTTCCAGAATCTATGTTCAGTTCCTGTGACCCTCAACAAAGATAACAATTACCCGGTACAGCTCTTATAAGACAATAGAAACAATACCTCTTCCTTTTCTCGTTTCAGTCGAGCGATTTCATTTCGTGCTTGGTTGATCTGCGTTTCGAGGTCCAAGACCTGCGTGCGATAGGCACGATCCTAGTGACAACAAGAAGAACCAAAAGAATCAAGCTGCCTCATACCAATTAATCACAAATGGGAAATTTAAACACCACAAACAACCAACAATAACAAAGATGACAACATGGACAGTACTGGAAGTAGTAAAAATAGAACCAGAAGTACCAGTACTGTCAGTCATAGTGGTAGTGGTAAACAGCAATAATAGCATGGGACATGGTAGCCAATTATTGGTCAGAGAGCTTGCCTTGTAATGCTGAGAGTATGGGTTAGATTCTCCTCCCCTGAGATGGCCACTGCATAAGGGACCATTGGCAAGTCCTTCACACAATTGCTCAGTGCCATCGTGCATAATAATAAATAGTAGCAACAGTAGAAGTTGTGGCAGTGGGAGTAGTGATAGTAGGAGGAAATCGTACTAGTAGTAATAGCAATAAAATAGTAATAAAAACACGACACAATTTGTAATTTTTTGATGTCTTTCATTGGACGTCAAAGTGCCAACCTTGGCCGAAGCCTTTTGTCTTTCGTGGTCGAGCATCTTCATCTCAGTTGCTGAAGTGGCATCCAGCTGTCTCTGCAGATCCACGTTCTCCCGCGTCAGCTCCTGCAGCTGCAGCTACAAGTGACATCAGCATAACATATGCAGATTTATGCTAATTTAAACATGCAAGAGGAAGTTAACTTAGGTTATCAGTGAATTGCATAAAATCATAATTAACTGCATATTATTAGTAATTAATTGCAAGTTATAATTAATTAATTGCAAGACCATGTGTTAACATAAGTTGACTGGTAAGACATGTTAAATCATACGTTAACGTGTCGTAACGCTTCTTCCTTGTCAGCATTGTGGAGCAGGAGTTCACGACGCTGTTCTTCCAAGTTGAACTGCTTCTCCGCCTGGAAAGATTCCACAAACCCTCAATGTGTCACAATGTAGGCCTATGTATTGTAAGTACATGCATATAGATTTCTACTATAGCTGTGTGTGTACATGTATGTGTGAACATGTATGGATGGATTGGTGTGGTGGACATGGGTTGGGTGGTTGGGCATCCCTATGGGTGGATGGGTGGATTGGATGGATGGATGGATGGATGGTTATTACATATGTATGTTTAATTGTCTGTGTATGCATGTATGTCTGTACATGTATGTATTTATGTGGACATGCATGGCTGGGTGGTTGGACATTTCGTGGGTCCCTTGGATGGGTGGGTGGATGGATATTACATATGTATGTTAAATTGTCTGTGTATGGATGTATGTGTGTGTTTGCATATGTATGTATGCATGCAGTTGCTCTTTGGATTGCAATCAGGGGTCTCCCTTAGAATTCAAGACTTTATAAGTCTAGGCCTTAGAAGTCAGGGCCTTAGAAGTCGAAAAACCTGGACTCTGGAGTCTTTGAGTTGACGGTCGTAGTCCATCTGTTGCCTCTGGAGTCGCTCCAGTTCCTCCGTTCGTTCCTGGAGTCTCAGTTCCGTCTTTCGCAGGAGGTCCGGAAGGGGAGCCAGTTCATCAAGACGCGATCGCAGGTTAGACTGAACCTGGTGCACAAACAGATGAAAAAGGTATAGTAATTGTAATTGTAATTGCGAATTTATATAGCGCCAACCACTAGACTATCATTCACCTCAGGTAGAACAGAATAAAAGAGATAAGATAGTAGAAAATATTATATTAGAGTAACAGTGAATGTAAAAGATTCAACTCGAACAGATGCAACAAAAACACTGAACAGCTAAAACAAACGTTAAATGTGAGTTGGTTGCATGCAAACATTTCCATATAAAACGGAAAAAACAGATGATGTTAAATTCAGAACACAACAGTAGATGGCGTAAACAAGAACTAACGTGTCTGCATGGATCCCACGTCTGAAAATTGAGCAGAAACACAAAAGTTCAGACTGAATGTCACAGTAGTCACAGACTTCTAAGGCCTTGATTCCTAAGGCTTTCACTTGTAATGTGCTTAAGTTTGAGGCCTGCACGGCTACATTGCTAAGGCCTAGACTACTAAGGCCTAGAACTCTAAGGCCTTGACTACCAAGGCCTTAACTGCTGTTCTCCTGAAGGCTTACTACAGCCTGCACTGCTAAGGCCACAACTTCTAAGGCCTCGGATTTGATGTGTTACCTTTAACCTTTATTACTTTACATCTTTTAACTAACGAAGTAAGTGAGACTCCAGGAACCAGTATGCAAGCAGAAAAAGAAGAAAGCCGAGTACCTCTGAGCGATACTGGTCCATTCGACGCTCATAGTCATGGACGATTTCCTGGATGCGCGACATTTCTATCTGCGTATGGGAAAGCTTCTCTTCACAGATCGACAGCGATGTCTAGTTGGAAGAAAACAATTCAAATCAATCAATCACTCAATCAGTAAGTGTATCAATCAATCAGTAATCAATCATTCATTCAATGAATCAAGCATTTGATCAAGCGAGCAGTCAATCAGCAGTCAATAACTCATTCATCACTCAATCAATCACTCAAAAAGCAATCAATCGTTCAATCACTCCAGCAATCACTCACTCAATCAGTAAATCAATCAGTCACTCAATAAATTAATCACTGTCATCATCATTTGCAATTTACTTACAGTACCCCACGACTGGCTTTCTTGACCCATTTTTAGTTTTGACTAGATGATGAAGACAATAACAATGACAAAGATGATGAAGACAATAACAATGACAAAGATGATGAAGACAATAACAATGACAAAGATGATGATGTCAACAACAACGACAAAGATGATGATGACAACAACAGCAATGATAATAGTAATACTTTAAGTTGTTCGTTTTCCATTCTGCAAGAGGACAGATCGTTAGTTCGTTCATGGAGAAGGGATGTCGTATTTTCCAGACTTCTCTTGGAGTCCGTAGCCATTCGTTCAAAAACATTTTCCATCTCGGATATTTGGCTAAAAAGATAATAAAGGATGACAAACTCAAAGTTCCAGCAGAAAATTTCAGATTCAGTAAAATCCCATAGATAGATGGATGGAGGTCTCTACGGAGTTACCGTCTTGGGGAGGAGGATTGAACCCGTAGTTCTCCGCATTACAGGTCGGGCGCTCTAATCAATTGGCTAACGTGTACCACATTGAAGTGGTGAGATTACTGATGACATTTTCTGCCACATTTAATGACTAACCCCTCATGATGAAGATATCCTTGCAGTAAATAGGAAGCTATACTTACTTACTTAAACTAAACTAATAAAATCCGAAGCTTCTATAGCACTGCTACTGTAACCAGTGTTGTGCATTACCATGTTACGTGTAACTTGTCACTGTAACTAGTTACTATTCTGCAAAACAAGTCTAACAAGACAACTTATTAATGTTAAAGTGCTTCTCATTACACATGCAGCTATTTGTCACTTAAAGCTCATTATAATAATTATCAACATTATTCTTTAATTCCTAATTAAAATATTATTACTAACAAGGTACTAATAAAGTATTATTAATACTAATAATGCAAAAACATTTCTTATTCAATACTGTTGGACAAAAACAAAGAAGAAAAACGTAATCTAAAAACTTCTCGTTAGGAATCGAATCCAGGACTCACACGTTGAGCCGTGATATCTCGGCCGTTGCTTGCTTTCTATCGAGCGAAAGTCGCTCACACTGACTCCTGAGCGATGTAACGTCTGCGTGCAGGTCGTGGATGATCGTCTGATGCTCCATGATTTCAGCATTTGCCATTCCGAGGGCGTTCTCCTTCTGACTGGCTCTGTCCTTCTGTGCTCTGAAACATCATCACTGATGAAATGAAGGACACAGCCACAAAAACCCACGTCAAAATCAGAAGCTTAGAAAATGACTTAGCAAGACAATACATTACAATTGCATTTGATACAATACAATACAACAATTACTTTCTTAGCCATTGCAATGGCTTCAATAGCCTATGAAAACATCTTCAGCCAGAGCAAATGGCTTGATTACAGTCCAAATGGTTCTCTTAGCCATTACCAAAAACATTCTTAGCCATTTCAATGGCTTCATATTAGCCAAAGCAAACATCTTCAGTGACAGCAAATGACTAGATTACAGTGTATATGGCTCGCTTAGCCATCACAAGTAACTTTTTCAGTTAGCCATTGCAGATGACATTTTAGCCAAATAACAGATGCCTATGCAGCGCTTAATCGAATCTTACAGAGGCCATCTCGTATGTGTCTAAGACCTGCCTTGTGGCCTTCTTCAGCGCCTCCTTGTCCTGCTCCACTCTGGCCTTGGCCTCGATCAACATCTGCTGAAGATGATCGGCCTCCGCTCGTTCCTGACACAGCTGCGACTCAAGACCCTACAGAAGAACAAAGCTCATCAGAGTTCAACATATGAGACATCAATGGCACTGAGCAACTGTGAGCAAAGGACTTGCTCAAGGTCCCTACACAGCACCGATCTCAGCATAGGCTTCAATCTGTGCTCTCCACATTCCAGGCCAAACACTCTATCCATTCTCGACAGTCATGCTCCACTGGAGAAGCCTAATGGAAACCCAGTTGGACAGGAAACCAGAAATCAGGTTGTAGTGGATGGGAAACAGAAAACTGAAACAGGTGGATAACCGCATGGCAGAGAGAGACAGACAGACAGACATAAAAGTTCAACACATGTGACAGAGACAGAAAGATACAGAGAAAGAGACAGAGAGAAACAAAGCAAGAGAGAGACATAAACAGACAGGTACAGAAAGATTCGAACCCCAAGCCGCATGATCCATGACCGTGTTCCTGGTAATCCACCGCGTCGCACATTTCTTGAGCACTGTGAAAAGAAAAGAAATCCTACACATTGCTCATTGTCCTAACCAGAAGCGTGCTCTCCGCTTGATCTAGTTTCTCCTGCAGTAAATCCCTATGTTCGTTCAAACGTAGAACGGCTGCCTCTGACTCCTGTAGGTCACGCAACAGGTGCCGAAGCGACCGGTTGCTCGACTCATAGATCGAAAGCTTCTCCTGGAACTTCTCTCGCAAATGACCAAGAACGTTACTCTGTAAAAGTAAAGTAAAAATTCATCAACTAAGAAAGTTACTGTAACATAGAGTAATTATTCATCAACTAAAATTGTTACTGTCTAAAGTAAAGTAAAAATTCATCTACTATGAAACCAATTTTAAAGCAAGAGATATTGTCATCATTTAAACAAAGTTTTCCTAGTCATTAATCATAAAAATTATTATTGCCACAACTGTTATTCTCAAGTAAAATATTATTACTAATAAATTAATAAATATCACAAACAATTTCTTATTCAAATGATATTTCCTCTTAATATTAAATTTATCATAAAATTTATTTGTTTATGGTCGTTTACAGGTCTTCCGTACAATTAAAAAAGTTATTATTTCAAATAAATCATATTAATGGCGATCAGAAGGAATGTGGATGTCTTATACATCTCTCTGCTTCTTGACTGCTTCTCTGAGGCGATCAAACTCCGCAGCCACTGCCTGGCCATCCATCTCCACTTCAATCAGCTTCTTCATCAGTGCCACACGATCGCTAACAAATCAAAACAATGAATACAATTATCATTGTTCATTGTCATCATCATCAAATTCATCATCATCATCGTTCATAATCATCATCACCTTCATCATCATCATCATCATAATCATCATCATCCTTTTTCATCATCACTAGCCATGCATCATCATCATAATCGTCGTCGTCGTTCAACATCATTGTCATCATCATCACTGTTAACATCATCACAGGATCGATGTAGTTGAGCATAAATTTCAATAGTATAAGATTGTGAAGATTTTTACCTTTTAGGTGTCAGAAGAGTTGATGAAAGACTGAAAGGGAAGAAACAAACCAGACGCTTAACACCATTATTATTCAGTGGGAAGGGAAGGTTTGGTGGGTTTGGGTGGGTGAGTACCGTAGATGGGCACTGGATGTGGATGAGTGGATGGTGGGTTAGTCGGTTCAGTGTTTGAATGGATGTATGGGTGGAAGATTGGCGGGTGGATGGATTTTTGGGGAGTGGATGGGTAGGTGGGTGAGTGAGTGGGTGGATGAATGAGTGGCTGGTTGATGGATGGGCCAGTGGATTGATGAATGGGTTGGTGGGTGGATTGGTGGGCAGGTTGTGGTGGATGGAAGGATGGGTGGATATGTCGACAGATTAACCAGACTAAACTAAAGTGACTAACAAATGAATCCTGCTTCTCATAGGCTTCAACAGACAGACAAATACAGGCAGACAGACAGGCAGACAGACAAAGAGAGACACAAAAACAGGTTGACACTACAACATCTAGCATCTGGCCTACTTTGAAGGGTTCTTTTCCAAGTTCTTCAATTCATTCAGTTCTTGTTCCTTGTTCTCCAGGAGCTTAACGGATGCGTTCAGAACGTCGTCTTTCTTCTCGAGTTCCTTCTGCGACTTCTGAAGAGCCACCTCGTTCTTCAAGCTCCCGACTTCCTTCATCAGTTCGTCGATCGTTCGTTCGTACTCTCGCATCTTGCTGAGGACGCGTTCCTCATCCTCCGTATCCAGCTCTCCCTCTCCATCTCCATCTCCGTTCTTCAATGGAGATGATAAACCATCCGGTCTCTGTGTCGGACCCTGAAACAAATTCGTAATCATAATCTCACAATTTCTACAGCACCCATAAAAGTGAAGTCGCAAGAACCAGCTTATTCACAGGCGCTTAGTCAAAACAATATCAATAGGCGGGTTGGGAGGGGTGTAAATATTGGTTCCAGGCCAAGGTCCAAAGGGGTCAGGCAGGCAACAGTGAGGCGGTTAAGGTGGATGGTGTTTAGAGATGAAAAACTAGGGAGGTAAGGGGATGAAAAGGAATCAGGATTTAAAGTAAATTTAATAATTTAATGTAAATATGATAATTTCACGAAATTTCGTGATGCATCATAAACTATGATGACGTAATATAATGTAAACAGGCTGTAATGTAATTTAATGTAATCATGTTTCACTATCATGTAACTATTTACACATTATTATTATTAATAGTATTACTTCGATGTTTTATCATTGTCATTATAACGTTGTCCCATTTTGAGTTTGCAAATGGTGTATCAAAGACCATCCTTACTTCTTACTTACTTAATGTAATGTAGAAAATGAACAGTTACCATCCAGGCGTATTTCGATCCCTTCGTTGACTTGGCTGGAGGTGGGATCCAGGGACCAAGGTGTTGTGGACTGCGACTGCGTGACCTCAGCGTTGTGATGTGACGCGGACCGGAGTTTAGCGGAGGAGGAGCGGAAGAAACGCCATCCGCAGCCATCGTCGATTTATCCATCTTGTTGGAACTCGGTTGCTGTGCTCGGTCAGCTTTACTCGAAATTGGCTTTTAGTAAATGAGAAAGAATTAATTAATTCTGTTATATAAGAAATTAGGTGACTAGGTGGCCCTGTTATAAGGAAGTAGGTGACCCTGTCATGAGAAAATAGGTGAACCTGTTATGAGAAAATAGGTGACCCTGTCATGAGAAAATAGGTGACCTGTTATGAAAAAGTAGGTGACCCTGTATGAGAAAGTAGGCAACCCTGTTTAAAGTAGGTGACCCTGTTATAAGAAACTATAATTTATATAGTGCCTCTATACTCTGGATATGAAGTTGCATATTTAATATACACTTAGCCAGAGAAGTGTAAACTGCTGTTATATTATTATGTTTCAGTCGTAATTTTTTTTAAACTGACCAAATACATGTTTGTTATCATGATTAACGACATTTATTAATAACGATGAAAATTTTATGAATGCCAGCCTTTGATCTCTTCTGCTTCCTAACGTGGACGTGAACAGGAGTCAAGTCATCGACATGGATGTGTATCGGAGATGTAGGTCTCTGAGCACAGACCAATTCCTAAAACAACGTAATCACATAAAGTACTGTCACATAATCCAATTTTATCCAATCCAATATGATACGATACAATTGAATATTTAATATAGTGCCCGCCTATATTAAAGTCCAATGACTTCTATAGTGCCGTGATCATAATGCCCAAGACATCTAGATGGTCGCTTTGAGTGAAATCGCCAAAAGCCATTGGAGAAGCCAAGTCAAAAATCCACAGATCAGAAAAACCAAAAGCAATGCTAAGGAGAGTAAGCAAGTTGAAAGAGACGAGTTTTAAGTTTTGACCTGAATGACATCAAAGAACTGGGCAGCAATTTCTACAGCTTGTCTCAGGGATGGGCTTGCATATAATAATACGTATTAAAGTAACAGTTAAGCAGCGCTACATTGAAATAATTTGACTAAAGTACTGTGATATGTTGAATGAGATTATTCAAAACGCTTGCCTCCATGTTGAACTGCGAAATGGTCTTTTAATCTTCGAAATAAAATCAGATTTAAACCATCAACGAATGCTGTTGTATTGAGTGAAGGACCGTTGCCTACGACGCTTTCATGCCTTAAAATCTGAAATTTCCAAGCAGCGCCAAGGACCTAATTCCGAAAAGAAGATTATCCTAATACCACAACGCATCTAAGTCTACGTGTTTTATATCTCAATTTTTAAATTTTATTTTGTGCAATTATGACTGGTTTTGGAAGATTTAATGTTTTGCAAGTCGAATCATGTTTAGGAATGAAACGGAAACACTGCATTACAGATGCAACAACAGGTTTCTATTAATTAAGCAGCAAATTCACATATAACTTTATTCTCTACAAAAGTTTTGGAAAGAGTATTGAACCGAAACATAACCAGGAAGGTCGGATTTTTGTATCTAGCTATGCGCCAATTATTTTGGGCTTTCGTTATTTCTTAAAATCTACTTCTTGTAACCTTAGTCCGCATAGTGGGCACGAACCAGCGCAACCTTTCGATAACAGAAGCAGCTCGCTAACAGAATCGATCAAACTGAATCGGAAAAAACTCGCTTAAACCATAAAGATCAAAGTAAAGTCAATTGCAATTTTAAAATTCAATTTAATTTTAAAATTCAATTTTTAAAATTCAATTAAGATTTAATTGGATTGTGCAACTATTGACGGCTAAAATATCGTTTCTGATAACTTATTAACATCCTATTTCTTACATTATGACTCTACTAAATCATCATAAACACCATGTTGTTGAATGATATGCATTAACCGGAATGAGAAAAGCAGATGGAAATGTAGTTATAGCGCTCAATGAGCCAAAGACGTATTGAGTATGGAATCGTGGTATATTTTATCCGTGACATGCGCAGTCCCTGAGGAAGTTGCATGTGCACCTAAGACCCGTCGTTCGTTTTATGACCGAATGGATGCTTCGTAAATTACGGAATTTTACAATTGACATCCATTTCAACTCAAGATTTTAAATAAAAGTTCTTCTCTTTCATAGCTCCTGTTCTGCTTGCTCATTTGATCGGTTCTTTCATTTGAATGCAAGTCTTGAATAATGTGGACATATTATCTCATCTGATGTAACACGTCTGGTGTTGTCGGTCACACTAGTAGGGACCACGGTGGTGGGAGTGCGTGTCGTGATCCTTTTGGAAAACCTGAGAAATCTGCCTGGAACAATCGCTTGAAACTGAGGGTCAGAACAGAAGAAATCGCCGAAGCGTGTTTGGAGGCACGTCTTGCGCAATTTGAGTGATGAACTTGGAGGGTGTGTATAAAGTCTCGTATTATCGCTCAAGATATACGATCGTGTGTTTGGGAGAACTTTAGATGTACGGGGTATTAGACGTCACGATCAAGCAGATGGCACGCGGATTGTTGCTGGTGTTGTTAGGCTTATTCGAGTTCAGAATGACACCTTTAAGAATTGATATTTTCTGTCAGAGTGACGCGTTACAATCCGATTAATACAAATACTGCATGATAACCACTGGAGTGGTATCCTCGCATGGAGTGAAATAGAATTTGAGAAGCACCCTTATTTTCAGAGCATTTCTAGTATTACATAGTATCCCGAAGTATAGGTTATACATTTTGTAGGTTAAGAGTTAGCACACACTGGACAGGAAGGCAAACAACAGACTGTTTATTGATTTTCTTGAACACATAACTTGTTCATCCATTTCTGAAGAATTATAAGATGTCCTATAGTGGTTATTTTTGCAATTTACGGACACTACTCTCTGCACCAGTCTTTTCAGCATAATTGTTAGACATGGTAGATTAGACCTAAAAGCTATATAGCAGCAAATCTTGTGAAATTGTGGATATTTTAATAGACAAAATGTTATGTTATTGTAAAGCAGGCAGATAAACAGAGACCTTTTTGGCAAATAATTATATGAAAAATTAGGACCTACTGTCAAAATAATAATAATTAGACAGTCTATGTTGTGCTGTTACATAGCAGAGGCTGAGGAAAGGGAACTTCTACTTGGTTGTTATCGATCTTGCCAGTGTAGTAGATTATGAAAGAGAATGGAATGCCCGAAGCTATGCTTTGAATAATAATACGATTTATATAGCACCGTAAGACAGCTAAGGACGAGAATAGGGCACAGTACATGAGTTCAAAGAGTCAATGACAGTCATACGATAGTTTAAAAAGATAGGTCTTGCAAAAAAGGTGTCTGGTGATGGTGTGAATAGCTTTTCGGGAAAAGCTGCGATACCTGAAAAGAACGAGAACATTTAATAATGTAAGGTAATCATTTGTTTCAGGTCTCAGCAACGGAGTCGCGATGAACGAAATGGAGGAAGAGGACGACCCAGTCGTTCAGGAGTTCGACGTCTACCTATCAAAGCAGCTCTCGGACAACCTCCTCGTCTTCAACTACCCCGTGCGAATGGCCAAACTTCCCTACGATGACGTCCGACACGTGGGCGCCAAGATGAAACCGATCCAGCAGAAAGTGGAGCTCAAATTAGCCATCGACACTCGCTGCTCGAACTACTCTCGCAGCCACGGAGAACAGATTGCGACGAACGTCGAAGGCCTGAGAGCCGGAGCCGACCTCGGCAGCCAGTTTCCGAATGGTGTGTTGGAAACGCAGACGTTGACATCGTCCACGGCCGCGGATAAACCACGAAATCATGCCATCGGGGCATTCCGTAACGGTGAACTCCATCTGACCCCGATTAAGGGGATCGTGGAGATGCGGCCGAACCTCCCGTATCTCGACCAGGCGGATGTGGCGAATGTGAATGGAAAGGCCGAAATGGGCGACGCAAACGACGACGACGAAGAGGAGGAGGCCAAGCTGGTGAGGCCGCGGATGATGGCTCACGAGTCGGACGAGGCCAAAGCGAAACGCATGGCCTCGTACGAGTTCCTGCGTCGGCAGCAGGAGGACGAGGAGTGGGTGAAGATGCGTTACCATGGCGCCCAAAACGACGCGGCCGTTCGCAGCCGCGAGCGACTCTTCGCCGAGCTGAGTAACCCGCTCGGTGAGTTCTACATGACGGCAGCGGAGTACGCGGAAAAGTTGATGGCCGCTAAGGAAGCGGAGAAGGCTGCACTGGCCGGCTCGTTTTCGCTGACTGCCTTAAAGTCTCTTCCATTGGTTGATCAGGTGACCGCCGTGCTTAGTCGTGCGTGTGTGATACGATTCGAGAAGCTCATGTCTCTGCTTCCGAAGGGTACGAATGGCGCCAACGCAGTTCAGTACCTTCAACAGGTGGCCGTCTTGATAAACGGATGCTGGGTCGTTAAGAGCGAGGTCTTGTATCCGAAGAATCGGTGCAGCGCGTACGGCGGAGTGGCGTCGGAGAAAGTCTGTAGGGTTCGAGACTACATCCTCTGGAAGTTCTCGCGGAACGAGCCGGTGTCTCGGAGGGAGCTGGACGCGCTGGGAAAGCTTCCGTCGGAAGACGAGTCGGGTATTCTGCGGACGTTGGCAAAACCGGACAAGTCGAAGAACAGCGCGGACTGGATCTTTGCCCTTGAGATGGATCACGACTTTATTCGACAGTTTCCAGAGGTCGTTGCGCGCCAGAATCATTTGTGGGAGGCGAGGAGTAAAAATTTCGCCAGTCTGGTGAACTCGGATCATCACGGTGCCTTGCCCTTGTCACCGAGGTCACGGCGAAGTTCTGGGAAAGGCAGGAAGGCTTCCGAAGGCGAGCGAATGATAACCGATCAAAATGACACAGGTATAAGGATCACAGTTTCTCACTTTCTTATATGCATATTCGGACGTTTTTGGCTTCCTTTGAAAGAAGTCGAGAGAGATGGGTTTGGTAGTTATAATCTCGAGTTTCCTACAGCACACAAAAAAGATTAGTTGCGGGAACCAGCTTATTCACAGGTGCTCAATCAAAACAAAATTTATAGGCAGGTAGGTTCAAGATCCCAGCCATGCAGTTAAGACAGTTGTGGTGGATGGGGAGAGGTAAGGGTAAGGGAATGAGGTGGGGTCAGGCTACCTTTGTCTTAGTACACTAATCTTCAGGTTATCCTCAATAGGCTACATTTGGATTTCGTTGACCTGATTATGGCTTGGTTTTGGTGTGCCAGCAGTTGATGCCTTGTGCATTAGACACCCGCACAATAGAAGTATTATATTACTCTTCCTTTTGTCTCTTCAGCTTTGTGTTTGAGAAATGTTATCAGCAGCTCATTGTTTCATTAATCATTTTCTATAATACGTCGAGTTCTCTATGTTGAATTCAGACGTTGACCGCCTTTCTAAGACAACTGCACATGGGTCAAAGGTCGTGAACTCTGGAAAGCGACCTCACGAGGTCGAGGTGTTCGACGTCGACGATCTCATCAACGAAGTTGTTGCTCATGACTCGAAACGGCCAAAGTTAGATCCAAGTCAAACAGGTACAACAGCTTATATTGTTAACTATTTGTTTTCTTATCTATTTGTAATTTTTAGTTGGTTACTTACTTTTTGTCGTTTTTTTATCTTTTGATCAGCTTGTCTAATGGCTAATGGTACAGCTAAACAAATGTCAGTTGAGGTTTCAATCTCAAAAAGTTACACACGTACATTTTATTAAATTATCGTAGACAATGGGCTATTATGGTTGTGAAGTAGCTCGTAAGTGCATAACAGACGATTGTTTAGTTGTAAATATGTTTGCGAAACTTCTCCTCAAGTAACATGACTCCGTTATACTTTTCCAGATGGACTTCCAGTACCCGTGTCCTGCATCAAGACGGAGCCACACCGCGACGTAGACGGCGTTGTTCCGTCGGCCGAACTTCGTGAGGCACTGACGAATTTCGTCCAAAGACAGCTGCAGGAAGTAACCGTTCTCTGGCCAAGCATGCTTCGTCTACGCCTCCAGAAACACCTCACCGGCCTCTCCCCAGGACACGTCCTCGGTCGGGGCGGAATCTCCGACCCCGCCCTTGAACAGTCGCTCGTCGAGGCCGGCGGCCAACGCACGTCGTCCTCGACGGTGGATGGGGAACCGGTGTACGTTCTGCCAAAGCGAGACGACGGAAGGGACTGGGTGCGAGCGGCCGTCTTGGAACTCTTGAACGGAAAGTCGTCGTTGAAGATCGGGTCGCTACGCAAGAAAGTAACGGATGGAAACGGTGTTGCGCAAAACGACAATGAACTGAAGAAAGTGTTGAAAGAATTCTGTGAAACGCGCGGAGGCTGTTGGCACCTACGCGGCACCATCGGAACGGAACACTAGCACATTTTATATACGTCGATGACTTAGAAATTGTGTGCCACATTTCTGCCTTACAGCGGCAAGAGGAAGCAAGCGACTGGTACGGTTGGCTACATTGTTTAGGAGTTTATGTCCTGGTATCTCTGTAGGTTGCGAGGATACCGGATTACTTACCAGTGGTAGCTTGCTTAAGAGATTTGAATCCAGTCCATACACAAGGGCCTTACAGGGTGTGGCATTTTATAGAAACTTAGGGTCTCGTTTTTGCAGTGCCAGTTAGGGTTTTTAACGAAATGAAGGCATGTCTATAATTCCTCGCGAATAAGATTCCCAAACATCCGGCTCACGTCCTGCAGTAATAGATGCGGGTGTACATAGCTTGCTTTCTTTTGTTTGTTGCGAGGCGGAGTAGTTTGATTTTGCTGAAGATTATCTATCGATCTACGGTCGTCATCATGATGTAAAAATGTTAATTGCCTTAAAATTGGAATCCGTGTTGTCAGTATGTGTTAAGTGCATTTGAGGTGACAACAGTCTAGTGATCGACAAAAGCCACCTTGGAGACAACATTTACGGTTTACACTGCTTTACAAATGTAATGTTGACAAGCCGTGTCTACAAATTACATCCAGTGTAAGAACAGTAAAAGCTGAAGCAAAGCCAGCACCTTAATAATTATCGTTTAATTCTACATAATGCTGCCAATCAAAGAGTCAAAGGCATGGCTGTTTGAGACCTACCAAGGTTAGATGTTTTAATGTATGTAATGTAACCGAACAATTATACAATGCATCTTAAGAGTCTCTCAAGAGGCGCTGTGTACGCAGCCATCAGCCCGATGGAAAAAAAGGTGTCTTTAACGTTCGAGAAAATGCAATTTCGATGCAATGTGATGCCCTGATAATTATGATAGAAACAAAATGGGTCAAAATGCGAGATTACCATCAAGAGTTTCTGGCATCTCTTTACATCTACTTATACTAAAAGAACAGTGGTAGCATGTAGTTACCAGAAATTCTATACAATTCATCGTTATTTTACAGTTTAGGGATGAATACTACGGTGCCCAACTACTAAACAGCCTCAGACTCCTAGCCGCAGCAACATTCATAAGCGTATATTTACACAGCGCTCAGCATTTCTCAGTCATTGGTCCATAGCTTTGGAATTCAGTTCTATCAATTCTTTGACGTCATTCTGGTCCAAATTTTCCGATATCCACCATAGCCTGGCTTCTCGTTTCTTGGATCTGTCAGATATCAACCATCTCTTCTTCTCCAATGGATTTTGATTTTTTATTCTGATTTTGCTTGAAGCGATGACCATCGACTGATGGCTTGGACATTATGATTATAATGGTGCTATATAAATCGTTAGACTAGTCACACAGTGAAACAAAACACTAAATTACTACAGAAACAAATACTAGAGATATTGACAAATGACTATTGTTGCAGTACTTTTCTTGTGTCCGACTAGTACTCGCGCTGTAGTATTTTGCTGGTATCTATTACGACACTTCTAGTACATCACAAAAGTACTGATTTGATTTGATACTCAAACTGCAGTATGCGATCATAGTATCTGATTGCAGAAGCAAAGCATTAACACCTGCACTAAGAGCCACATTGGTTTCCCAGTCGCTGTTAGTACACACTCGTCATGAAAGTTTTAAATTACAGTACATGAAGTACCTTTTACAACGAAGTACTTACAACGAAATTGAAGTACCACATACTTTTATACAACAACTTAATACTTGACAAGAAACACTTAAGTATTAGACAACGAAAACAGTTAATTGCAAATAGGTCAAGTGACATCACAGTATACATCAAGCAAGGCAGCGTTTTTCTGGCGTCTTCTGAATCAAGAGTCGTCGCTAATGATCCACGTCCTTGACAATCGAGGTTCCGTCTCTGACTGCCTGTTCGTGAACTTCTCTGGATATTGCTTCGTAGGCTGCTTCCATCACCACAGCGGTCTTTTCCGTCAGACTCGGAACATCGTCCAGTGTGAGGCCATCGGTCGGGATCATCGGTAAACAGCTGACGATCACTTTACCTGAAATGTAATGTATCGTAATAGTATCATAGTGGTGCTACATATGATGTATGAATGTGTAAGCATGTATGTATGTATGTAATTGTATGTATGTAAATGCCTGTATGTTTGCAAATGTATGAATGTAAATGTAGTCATGTAAGCAAGTATGTAAATGTATGTATGTAAATATATCCATGTATGTAAATGCATGTATGTATGTAAATGTATGCATGCAAATGTATGTAAATAAATGATTTATGTAAATGTATCTACTCATGTATGTATACAGATGCCTTAACCCTTTAACGACGAGCGTGTACTAAAATGTATGAGAAACCATACGCGGCTCGCCGTTAAAGGGTTACATAACACCTGGAATCATCTGTTGCTCTGTTAACACCTCATTTGTTCAAGAAAAATACACAACTGAGAAAGATCCACTGGAAAAAGACTCCAAAGGAAAACTGAGATATTCAAAAACGATGTCGTACCTTGGTTGAGTATCTTTCGTTTCTTGCACAGGAAATCTTGGTATGACGAAAAAACGATTGGAAATATTGGAACCTGTGAAAGAAAAATTCAAATTGTAATTCGGAAAAGCCAAAATTGAGGCATTAGATCCGTTGAATCGGTTAAAGATGATTAGCATGACATTAAATCACGTACATTAAATCACTGCATAGCAACATTCGGCACTCGTGAATAAGCTGGTGCTTTGTGCTTGGTTTCTGAGTAGAGCTTTAGAGATTATGATAATGAGCAGACTGTAACGTAGAGTAACGTGACCATGACAGAGTGCTTCCTTGAAATACCTGTTGCGGAACTCTTAGCACTAGCAGTGCCAGTCCCAAGACTAGAGAAAGGAGGAGGGTGATGCCAATCATCTTTGCTATGACATGGTGTCGTCAAACAGAAACTATATACTTAACCATTGTTTTAACTAGAGTGGTGTCAGCCCAAAGCTTTGAGAAAGCAGGAGGGTGACACTAATCTTTGCTATTACAGTGTAATTAAACAGAGACTACTCTACACTAAACAATACTTGAAGTGGTTTAAGCATTAGTGAAAAGAAGTTGCAAACCTTTGCCTGCACCGCCAGATTGAATGCTCCTTTCTTGAACTTCAACAAGTGACCGCTGAAATTTCTCGTTCCCTCCGGATAAATCCAGATGTTGACCTAACCAAAACACATCCAATACACAATAGGCATCACCACAAGTACCATACCCAGATGGGAATGAATTCTGTAGTTGCACTATGAGTAACACAAAAGTACATGTATCACCTGTTCACTGGTAACCATGTAACACTTGACCAACGATGAATGTGTAACTCCTGGCCAACAATTAATTAGTAACACCTGGATAACAATACACAGGTAAATTTTGGCACTAGTAAACGTTTCTTAAAAACATCACTCTTTCATCTAACCACTGGTAAATAATAACACCTGACCACTAATAAATACATGGAACACTGAACCACTAGTAATTATGTAGCAGTCACTACTCATAATTATTAACACTTGACCACTAATAACTAAGTAACACCTGACCACTAATAATTACATCACAATGACCACTAATAAATATGAAAACCTGACCACTAATATCTAAGTAACACCTGGCAAGTAGTAATGATGTACAGTAACAATGATCACAAATAAATATGAAAGACCTGACCACTAGTAATTAAGCAAAAATGACCACTAATAAATATGCAACACCTGACAATTAATAATTAATCAATTAGCATAGATCTGGCTAGTGGCAGTTGGCGCCGTGATACCTGTCTTTCGTGCATGATCTCAGCCATTCTTTCCATGGTTTTGTGCGCTTTCTCCGGATTACTACGATCAACGAATATAATTCCCGACAGCCAGGAAGCCAGGCCAAACGGACCAGCATAGACGAGTTCCTTCTTGGCAAGAGCCGTCGTACGTGGTGGCATCACCTCCATCATAGCTAGACAAATAACGAGCAGTTTGAATGTAATCATAAACTCTAAATTTCTAAAGCACTATTCTACAGCTAAGCGCAGGGCACCAGCTTATTTATGAGCGCTGTGTCGAGTCAGAGAGATGTCCAGTGGAGTTCTGAGTCTGATTGACAGAGAGAACAGAGAGAGTTGGCAGAGTAGCTGCTAAGGCGGGTTACACTGTGGAGGAGAACGTTTGTAAGGCAATGGATTGGATGTGACTGGAAAATAAATGTATGTGTGCAGCTACACACTTCCTACAGTGATCCTAAACATGCTGGCTGCACCAAACTAAATGATTTGCTTAAAGTCATTAAGAACAAAGAGTTATTCAATAACTGAATGCTCAGATAACAACAGTGTAGACTCGTATAAACATTAGGATCTTATAATACCCCATGCATTTGTCCATCGACAGCCAGTACAATTCTGCACATGCTATAGCATAAGGAAATCAGTTCGTCAGGGCCATCGATGTTCTGTCATATGGTCGTGTGTGTCACAAGGGACCTAAGATTATACAAGGTCAAAGACAATACCAACAAGATCAAGGATTCTCAAGCAATTACAGACTATGACCCAAATCACTAGCGACCTCAGATGATACAAGATTAAAGAGACTACCGATAAGATCGAGGATGCTCTGGTGATTGCAGACTATGAGCCTAATCATTAGAGACCTCAGATGATACAAGATTAAAGAGACTACCGATAAGATCGAGGATGCTCTGGTGATTGCAGACTATGAGCCTAATCATTAGAGACCTCAGATGATACAAGATTAAAGAGACTACCGATAAGATCGAGGATGCTCTGGTGATTGCAGACTATGATGCACGGCTTGTCATACTTCAGGTTATGAGTATTTCGTAGTTCGAGCTTCAATCCAAAGACTCCCAGCGTCTTACGCCACAGCCACTGGACGTGACTGGAAAACAGATCAACCAAATTCAACCCACGTAAACAATTACGAATGTTACTGTAATGTAAATCTTAGAAATTGCTCAGCGCCACACAAAAGCCACGTCAGGGAGACCAGCTTATTCACCGGCGCTATATCAAATCAAGTCCGCAATAGCCAGGTTGTTTTGTTAATTCCAGGTCAGTATTCCAGGTCAAGCTGCTGGAGTAACGTTCCTCACAGGTTTCCCACCACAGTAAATATACGCAGATTCATTAAACTCCTCTATTACATTGCTCCCCTGGAAATGCTCCCTTTGAAATTGGAAATGCTCTCTTTGAAATCTGACATCATCAAAAACTAATGCTTCCTCTCAATTTAAAAAATCTGACATAACAGACAAATAACGTTCCATAAAATAATGTTCCATCTCAAATTGGAAATGCTCCCTTTGAAATCTAACATCTGACATCACAAAATAATAAATGCTCCATCTCAAACTGGATGTAAACAGCAGCTAAAATCAAGAACATGTCACCTGTTTTACATTTCACTACCTCTGCTCAATGTATATTTTCAACCAATGTTAGATCATAACTGTTTAGATCAGCTGGATACCCATTGGTGCAGTGCCTTTTGGGAGGTTCCTTCATAACAGCTGTTATTTATACAGTGCCTCTTCAAGAGCAGAACTGTTGCTTTGTCAAATTTTTGATACACAGATCAGTATCAAACTATAGACCCAGGCCTGAATGTGAAAATGAGGCCTACTCAGCACTGATAATGGGATGGGAACAAGTTCTGCAAGGACTATTCGAGTGCGGCCCTTTGAAGACATACACACATATGAACAAACATGCCTGAATTCTGTCCCAAGTAAATGCGAAATTAACTGCAAAATTAATACCACACTACACTTCTCTGGACACTGCTTTGACACGAAAATTTTAGTCGTTTTCTGAAACGCTTTTGGCATGGAGGGTCATTTTACAGGTCGCTGAACTCCTACTGATTTATTTTACCCTTCATCTTGTCCCATTTCTTGAACTCGGCGACCTACATATTTACAAACGCCAATTACATCGCCTCAAAACAATACTTTTAAAAGAAGGACATAATTCCCTCTTGTTTAACAATAACTCCAGTAACTCCTAATCTTAATATAGCGCAACATAATTACCCAATATTTGCGACGTTGTTTGGTTTTAGAGCGGCCACTGGAACGATTAAAGAAGCGCTCAACATAATCCACATCTGGAACAGAACTATCTTAACGTAGTATCTCAACACATGACTCGACTGCCAGAATACGGGAAAAATCAGCAGAAAAACGACCAGAACGCATTCTGCCCAACTCAAAGCCATTTTAGATTTGAAAAACGGAAAGTTTTATAGTTTTTTTATACGATTCACATTTACGCCGCGCTCAGCCTTGGCTCCTCGTCAGCAACGCCCCATCAATCGCTTGAGCAATGTTGCGTTTGTTAACTATGGGTAACTAAGCGATAGACGAGTCAGCGCTTATCGACAGATCACGCGTGGTCCTTTTAAGCTGGTGGCGCTGGTTTCACTTGTAGTAAGTACGTAAGTAAGTAAGTAGCCTTTATTAGCATAATAATTATGACAAGTTTTAAATAGTCATGTGAAATTTGCAATAGTCCACAGCTATTTATTATGTTAAATACCATTAAACCGTATTAAGTAAGTACGTATGTACAGTGGCGTAGCCAGACTTAAATTCAAGAGGAGGCAACTTTTTTAACTCCGATGACACCTTTATACTTCCGATGATCTTCCATTAGACTTTCTTTAAAAAATCCGATGACTTTTTTATACTTTCTTTAAAAACTCCGATGACTTTTTTTTAGTCATTTTTTCCACTTTACCACTTGACCTCGAACACAGGCGCCTAACAACGAGACACGTCACTTCAATTCAAGAGGAGGCAACTTGCCAAAATCCTGGTCATTTGCGTCGTTGATCAATTGAAACTCCACTATATGGAAAAACCAAGAGGAGGCAATTGCCTCCTCCTGCCTTCATGTAGCTACGCCTATGCGTATGTAGCGTTTATTTGCAGCTGACATGGTTTTAAATAGTCATGTGAGATTTGCAATTGTCCACAGCTATTTGTTATTTTAAATACTATTTAGATTCCTACGGCTAGTAGTTATTAGAACAGCTGCGTAGAACGGCAGATGGAAACCTCTTTACTGTTGCCTTCAATGACGGACCCTGGCCATGTTCTGAACCCGCTCCTCTCTCCTATAAGGACACTTCCCTATTCCCAGCGTCCCAGACAGCATCGTCCCACGGGCGGACAACTTGATATATATTCGTTTATTGAGCAAAACACTTGATGTGGAAAACGTTTTAAATAAGAATGCTTTATAATGCTTAATTTCATGTAAACCAAAGTGCGCTTATGCGGTTAGATAAAGAATATATTATTCTATGTAAATAATCACCCCGACTAGCTGTTTACCCCAATAGCCTACTATCTTCGGCCGCCCTTGAGAACAGTTACTGTAGCATAACAGTTACTAACCTGTTGACGGCATCAGCAGATTAACATTTTTTTTAAATGACTGATTGTTAATTAATTGTGCTGTTGTTGATTCAATAAACGGCTGATTGATTGATTGATTGAACCTTCGGATTCATTACTTTATTCGCCGAGTAGCAATCATGTGGTTCTGACTCGTCCACGCCGCGTGCCATTCGAGCCCTGAGTGTACTCCGAGAATATACTCCAAGTGGCTCGGGTCATGCATGAAAGGCGCCATGTGAAAGTTTGGTATTTAACAATCAATCAATCAATCAATCCTTTTATTGTTTCCATAGAATAGTTTACAAGTAGTGATCCAGAATAAACATAATCAACAATCATAAGTTTGGAAATTAAAACAGACAGATCACAAGATTATCTAATTAACGTTTGAGGGAAACAATCGGGTTCCCAGAAGGGACTGAAGTCCCGCTAAGTTAGGGATACCCGTGTACCATGTTAGCAGAGGGATGACAGTTGAGTATAGTTTACACAAATAGCATTGTCAAAAAATTTAGAATAACTGGCTTAACTAACAACACTTAACTAGGTCACTTAACTAATTGTGGTATAACAATGAATAATCATATTTAGATAATGCATTTATTGTCAAGGAGGTAGGCTCTGACCTCTTTTTTAAATAGGGCAAGATTCGGAAGAGTGCGCAGTGACTTCGGTAGGTTATTCCAGGCAGAAGGACCAGCACATCTTAAGGTAAAATAACGAGTGTTAGTACGGGCATAGGTTCCATCAAAGTTATCAAGAGATCTTGTATAACACTATATATATATAGGCCTAATAAGCCGTAGGCGGTTATACTTTTGAAGGGTATGGCCAGAAGGCTTGAGGGTCATTGCCCCTATTGGCGAGAGGACCCTGGTAGGGCTTGTACTTAAAATTTATGAACCACAATAATAAACACCACTGATGGAATAAAACTCACTTTGGTGAAATTACCATGATTTTATTTTACAACTTGTGTCAAAATTCAAATCCCCAAGAACTACAACTGAATAATAATAATAATAATAATAATAATAATAATAATAATAAAAAGTAGTAGTACGTGTACCGGCAGTAGTAGTAGTTATAATAATAGATCAACGTGCAGACTTCAATAATAATAATAATAATAATAATAATAACTACATGACTGTTACTCATAAAAATACCCAAAGCAAGTTTTTGAAAGCAGCTACAATGTATTCACTGCTGGAATATCAGGACATTAACAAAGCTCTGGTTCCATATCAAATCCATGCCAGTTCCCTTTGGCTTCTGAAACCACAGATGCTAGAATCATCGATCATAGCCTCTAAATTCCAGTAGGCTACCCCAGCATTATTTACTAGTACTGAACCTAAATCTACAACCACCTTAATGAAAGCTTGAACCCGTACTTTCTGCATTACAGGCCAAGCGCTCTAACAAATAGCCACAAACTTTTTGAATCGTAAACTCGAAACTTCTAAACTGACTCTCAAAAGCTAAGCGCAAGACACCAGCTTATTCACGAGTGCTGCCTCAAGTCAGAGGGGTTGTCCAAAGAGTAGTCAAAAGGAGGTCCGCGTCCAGTTCATGCCAGAAGGTCAGAGAGTCTAGGCGTTAAGGTGGGTGTCGTTTAGATTGAGAATTGGAAGGAGGCGGATCAGATGAGTCGGGGTATGAATTCTTGAAGAGGTGAGACCTCAGTTTTGAGTGGAATTATACGTAAAGGACTTGCAATTCCCACACCAGTGATAATGTTCAAGAAAGCACTACGCAGTCAACACAAAGATAAGCACTCAACAGGTCAAAAGTATGCATAGACCCTGAATTCCTTCACAGTTCTCTTTTGGTGTTCCTTAGATTTAAAAAAACTTATAACACAAAAAAAGATAATTTCATAACGTTAATACTTGCATGGGATATCACTTTCGCAAATCATATCACAAAATCACACTTAAAAAACACAAAACAAACGGCAACTGGAACAACAACAAAAATCCGTAAAAGTTGTGACACGGCGATGATCGTTCGATCATGAACAGCTACCGTCAGTTGATCATGACGTCATTGATCAATAAATGCACGTATATATCAACACACTTAATATATTGGAGCAATCTATCTAAACTAATACTATATTGCCTTTTCTTACTGACTGCCCGACACTGTTCGGATGTAGGTACATCCAGTATCTTGTGCAAACTGCCACTGGTGACTCTTCTAGCGCTCTGTGCATTGTTTTGCTTAGTGACAATTAACATCGTTTACGCTCGCATAGAGAATGCCTCTGATTTGTTTCCTCTTAACTGGAGCTATATAAATTTCCATATGGGAGCTGACGTAACAATTTCGTCATTACATTCTGATCACGCCATGATGACGTCACAATTTCGTGCCCAAACTGCATAATATAAACAGTCATACATACACATGCACATTACTCTGAAAACCCCAGAAATCCGTTGCTTGCACGGGAAGCCAGTGTAGCATGCAAGCACTACCGCTTAATCAAGTACCAAGCTAAAACAAACACTTTAACCCTTTAATTCACAAGGTCAATAACCAACATCTTTGGCTGATCTTTTGATATGTTATTATCATATCTGGGTCATTATTATTACCATAATAATGAAGAATTACAAAGAAAAAAATTACAGCTAACATCACTAAATACACCTAATGCTAATATTATTATCTAATTAACTAATTAATAGATTTGACTCGTGTCAATCCTCACAACCAGGAATTTAAGTCAGTGATATGGATAAGCTGAGGAGTTTCTCTTAAAACGTTTTAGTCATCCCTACCAACGAGAAAAAAGACAATAACACTACCTACCTATCTCTATCACTGCTAAAACCTATTTCTCTCTATCACTGCTAACACCTATTTCTCTATCACTGCTAACACCTATCTCTCTATCACTGCTAACACCCGTGGTATATTCGCTGCACACCAGCATTAAGACAATATCGCTAGCAATCAGAAAAACATAGTTCGTTTGATCGTAAAAAATTGTAACACCTGTTGAGAATATTCCCCCGTACACTCATAATGATTACATGCAGGCATCGTTTTGTCAAAATAGGGATGGGATTGAAAACTTTACAGATTACCAAAGTAAATGAACGTATGTCAAAATCTATGTCGTTAATATGTGGCACTGATGAGATATTTTAGTTTTGTGACCTAACATCTTTTCAGATACTAAGCGGAAAGGATTGGAAGAAGGGAGTTGAACCCCTAAGAACTAAAACACTGCACTCATGTGTTACAATCTGGTGTGATGTAATTATAACACCTGCCACACCGGAGTTATTCTCCAAAGACATCGGGGCAAAGAGGTTTAAACTTTAAAGATATCACCAAAACACAAACGTTTGTTCTTTCGTAGGCGTAACACCAAGCTCACCACAAACAACGGTGTTATTTTCAAAAGATATCACCAGTTCACACCGAAAAAACACCCAGTTTAAATGTAAATCACCTGAGCTTGTCTAACACCAAAATGTAACCCCACACATAACAACAGCCTAATGTTACGGCCGACTTTAACGTCGGCCTTAACACAACGCAACGTAACAACATAACACTAATGTAACATGATCGCGTAACATGATTGCTGAAGTCCGATAAATCATTTAACGTCAACATGGCGTAACATAGAGGCATTCGTCTCCGAGATCAGATTGAAAAGGTGCATCACATAAAATCCTTCTTACATCACAAGTGAATTAACGTAGAAAAAACTAAACTTACAAAACGTACAACAAGCAATTGTAATAAACGTCCAACGAGGGTAACCGGCTTTTCATGCAAAGGAGAGGCTGGCAACGGTTAAGAAGCAGACTAACAGTTCATCGCAACAGGCGCTGACTTCAAATGACCTTCTCGTTAAGAATCTGGAAGTAGCAGGCCTGAAAGAAAGAAAATGAGATTAATTAGCGAAACTTTTTTTTTTAGTTGTATGGTAAGGTAAGATACATAATAATATCTGAATAATAATAATACTAATAATTAGAATAATAATAAATATGTAAATAAACAAATAATAATTAAAATGATTATTAATAATAATAGTCTTCTAAACCCTGTGGATGACTTAAACTGCCCTTTCTATGCCCCAAGTGGTTCCTTTCTCTATAGGTGCTATATAAATTGACAAATACAGTACAATACCTTGAGTGTCGTGAACATGATTCCGAGCTGTCCGTTTTCGAGGTGTGGCTCAATGAGGTCCTCGATGAAGTGGATTTCCGCTCCGAGGTGCTGGATCCGGGCGCGGATGACGACATACTGGAAGACGGGGAAGAGATCATCCATCGACCAGGCGTAGCAACGTCCGATATGCGACTGGACAACCTAGAACAACAGACAACACATCACCAGACAACGCATCGTTATTCCCATGTTATTATTCTTTCCTATGAATATTATCTTTGTGACCCTATGCTGGTGCTTGGTAGTGGCTAGCTATTGAACTGTCAATCGAGAAGTCAGAGGTTCAAATCCCCACCAGGGCAGAAATTTGGTTTGAGATCTCTGCTGCACCTATGCCCCTAGTCAACTCAGCTATAATGAGTACACTGACCGTACACTGTTGGTGGGAAGATGAGACGGTGAGGGAGAGGACTGGCCACCGCCCTCATATGCCGAGGATAAGGAAATGAAGTTGCTAATACTTCATACCCATGGCTGCCTCAGGGCTAGCTTAAGGGACTGCTCTTCTTCTAATCTAATCAAATCCAATCTAATCTATTCATAAATGTGATCGACAGAAGAAAAATCACTACATAACAACAATAAGACGAGACAAAAGCTAGCAAGAAACAAAGGTGGTCGTCGTAGTTACGCACTTTGTTGATGTCGCTAAACGTCATTTGAATCTGAGAAAGCTTTTCTGTTGGCGTGAAGGACGTGCTGAAACGAGAAACAGAACAGTAATGTTCAATGGAGTCATTTCATATAGGGCCTAACATGATTGTTTACCCAAATTAAAACCTATCAACACACGTAGTCATCGTATTAGTAATTTAACAGGTGTCAAGCTTGTCAAAGGCCTCTAAGCGGTGGTGGCTCACCTTATCCTTTGCAGACGATCGATTGCATCAACGTAGCTGTCATCTTGAACTCCAGCAAAGATCTAAATCAATCAATCAAAGAATCAATCAATCAGTAAATCAATCAGTCAATAAATAAATGAAATATTGCTTTTATCCAAAATCATATAAATTGACCATTGATTGATTTTTGTAAATCACTCAATCAGTCAATCAGTCAGTCAATCTGAATCACGCCTCTGAGTAGGTTATCTTGGGGGGGGGCGCTATATAAGTCCTCTGAATGAATGAATGAATGAATTCTGGGAATGATTAATCAATCAATCAATCAATCAGATGATTGGAGATTAAGTCAGGCAACTGCATATAATGATACTGATGCTTTCTAAGCAACAGCTTATCTTGATGCATACAATAAACGGATCTTCATCTAGAAAACAATTTTCAGACCAGAAAATTGTTCCGTCCCATCGTTCACTCTGACATTTATTTAAGAATAATCATCGCTACCATGAATGCCTATTAGGCAGCAGTAGAAGAGAAAGAACTCACGCTGCTTGCAAACTCAAGCATCTTCTCCTCTGTGCTCAACCAGAACTTCCTGAAACAGAAGCAGAAAACGATACTTACACTTTACATTTTACGTCTTACAATTTACGTCTTACATTTTATGTCTTATATTTTATGCTTTACATTTTACGCTTTACATTTTTTGTACAGTAACTTATAAAGTTCCATCCATAACTCATCAACGGCATTTTATATTAAGAATAGTAAGGCAAGGAAAAGGCAAAGAAAAGGCAAGGTAAGGTTTCTCACCTGCGATGCCAAAGTAATCCACAAATACCTAACTCACCTGCCGATGCCAAGATAAGTTATGAATACCTGACTCACCTGTCAACACCGAGGTAAGCCATGAGTGCGAGGTTGGACTGTTTGTTCCAGAGTCGGACCCTCTTCCAGTAGCGTTCATCGTCTTTGGCATCGAAGATGGCGTAGAGACTGAAGAGGGGCGGATAGACCTTCGGAAGGAGGAACGAGAAGAGCAGACCGGCCGGGGTTATCACATCGACCTCATTGCTATGAAGAACAAACAGAAACACCACTAACACACACACAGACAGACAGGCAGAAGGAAACAGACAGAGAGGACAGGAAGAGAGAGGCAGACAGAGAACGATATGCACGAGAGAGAGAACGAGACAGACAGACACACAGACGGAGACAGAGAGCAAGATACAAAGAGAGAGACAGACAGAATTCTTAAACAAGATACTCAAATATCATACTTACACACTATACTCAAGCAGCATACTTAAACAGCATACTCAAATAGCATAATCAAACAGCATACTTAAACAGCAAAATCACGCAGCATACTTAAACAGCATACTCAAACAGCATAAATTAAAGATCATACTCAAATAGCATACTTAAACAGCATACTAGTGGAAAGCTTGAATGGGTACCAATTCAACTCCTTAACCAACCTGGAAAGGTCATAGGCATCCGTAACGTGGAGCTCTGTTCCATTTCTGTTCACTGATTCGTGCATTCCACCGTTGGAAGCGACCTTGGCAAACAATTGCATCGGATGATGCGCCGCAGGCAACAACGGAAACAGGATCCTGGACAACGCATACAACCGTTGCAAAGTAATACGAAACCAAAAAATCACATCACTTAATGTTACATCACTCAAGGCTGACACATCGTTATAAATGCTTTGTTACTAAGCGAGTTTTGATCGATCTATGAGATTACAGATCGATCTTGAGATTACAATAGCAGCGATTGATTTTGAGATTACAATAAGAGATCAATCCAGAGATTTTATATGAGTGATTGATCAATACCAAAGATCAATATAGAGATTATATGAGTGATTGATCAAGAGATTACAATATGAAATATCGATCCAGAGATTAGTCCATTTTAAAAGTGCAACATGTGTTCAGACATTTCTAAAGAGTGCAACATAGATTTATTCATCGTTCATTTACATAGTGCCATTCTAAGACCCCAACTACTCTGAGTAACTCTCGGTTTACAGTTCCAACAATTACCTTATGATTGGGTAGATTTTGTCCACATAAGCCTTGAGTTCTTGGACTGCATGGAAGAGAAGCCTCATGTGAGCGCCAACGCCAACGTATGTCGCGAGATAGACGTCGACCAAGGATGCTATCAGCTGTCCAAGCGGATGGATGTCAGTGTCAAAGGCCTGCACGACATCAAGAAATTCGTTACAATAAGATATTTCAATGAATACCACACAACAGTGAGGTACCTAAACTAGAATAGAATATTCTTTATTGTAAAACCAATTTCAAACCGCATTTTGGCTAACATGAAAGTTTAAAGGATTGCTTTCTCTATTTTTAGTCTTACAATATTTATGCATTCTATAAATTGTATGTTCACATGTTATTTATCATGAATGTTATTTATCTTTGATAAATCATCCTAATTATAAAATGTCCTGTATTACATGTAAGTGTCAGACAGACAGACAGACAGACAGACAGACAGACAGGCAGGCAGACAGACAGACAGACAGACAGAGACAGACAGGCAGGCAGGATGACAGACAGGCAGACAGACAGGCATATAACAAATAACAGTTTCTACACCTATGGTGTGCTGATTGGAGTCAAAAGGTTACAAAGCATCACAGTTATATATAGAGCAGCATAATTCATAATGCTATCACCTGTATCGTTAGCAGGTGAAACATGGTCAATGACTCACCTTGACCAGGTAAGACTTGACCGACTGATAGACCTCAAAGGTCAACTCCTGGCCATTCACCACAGACGGAATTCTTTCCAGTTCATCAACGTTCACCTTCTGCTTTGACTGGCGACTAAAGAAAATTGAAAAAATCCAACTTTTACAATTGTTATTTATTATGTATTTGCATGCGACAATATTACTATTGCTTTTTTATTAAGCGCCACTATCTAATGACCAAGCATCAATCGATGGCGCTGAGCAACTGTGATTGAGGTCCATAAAACAGCGAAGAAAGAGGCTCGAACCGGTACTCTCTGCATTACAAGGCAAGTGCTCTAACCAATCGGCCACTGTGTCCCGCTTAATATAATAAGTATATTCGTTTATGCAAAACAGGTTGGCACACCGCAACCTGGGACATTAAGACAGCGTACTATACTGTGAGAGATGGAGGAAGTAATCAATGTTGGGGACTCAGTAAATGTTTGAAAAGAACCCAGTGGTAGAAAACTCAAAAAAACACAGAAACAAAAACAGAAACAAAACACAGAAACAAACAGCAAGATACAGAGAGAGACACACACAGACAGACAGACAGACAGAGAGAGAGAGAATTCTTAAACAAGATACTGAAACAGCATACTTACACACCATACTCAAACAGCATACTTAAACAGCATACTCAAACAGCATACTCAAACAGCACACTCAAACAGCATACTTAAACAGCATACTTAAACAGCATACTTAAACAGCATACTCAAACAGCATACATACTCAAACAGCATACTTAGCATACTTAAACAGCATACTTAAACAGCATACTCAAACAGCATACTTAAACAGCATACTCAAACAGCATACTTAAACAGCATACTCAAACAGCATAATCAAACCCACTTAAAATAATCATCTTTTACTCACATGATGAGTGGCGAACCAGCGCCAGAGGACATGATGCTCGCCACCTTTTCCCAGACCTTCTCCGAATCCGGAGTCTGGCCCTCAGCGCAGCCGAGAACCGAATAGCAGTGTGCAAAGATCTCGTCCCACTTGCAATTAGCAGGAACACACAGCTTCCCAAACGATCTACAATGAACAGTTCTTTTCTAAACAATGAACATTTGTTTATAAACAATGAACATTTGTTTTCTAAACAATGAACAAGTGTATTATAAAAAATTTACATTTGTTTTCTAAAAATGAATTTGTTTTATAAACAATGTGCGTTTGTTTCATAAACAATGTACATCTGTTTTCTAAACAACAAACATTTGTTTTCTAAACAATAAACTATGAGAGCCTGAGCTATGTTGATCGTCGTAGAGTAACCTTGGGTACAGTTACGATTTTCTTTTGCCAAATGTAAACTGTTAATAACTGTATTCACACGTGACATAACACCAAGAAACCACGATCGAACAAAACAGTCTTTGAGTGCTTTGGATTTGATACAGAGAACAATCACGCAGTTCACTTCGCAGGTTATTAGGCAACTCATTCCACACAAATAAGTCATATCTTAGAAAATGGTTAATAAAGAATATACTTACTTACTTACTTAAATACCTACTTGCTTACTTATTTACCTCCCGCGACTTACCTATCCATTGGGGGACCGTGGCGCTTTGGAGTCCTTCACAGAGCAATTGCTCAGTTGCGCCCCCGGCGTGCGGATCCGATGTAGCTGCTATTAGCGCCGTTGTATTCATGGCTGTCTGTTCTCTTAGTAGTTAAGATCAATTGCATAACATGTAAATGTAACAAGTGCTCAACTGCTCATACATTACATACTAGCTACTAACCTACCTACCTACTTACTTACTTAAATAACTATAGCTGATGCATGAAAAGTAGATGAGCTGACTTGGGATTGACGATTTCTTGTGCAGACGCTTTCTTTGCGTCGACCTGTGGCTCACAGTTCTTGTGGAATGTTCCATTGACCTTGACGCCCTCTGTGAATGACCCATTGAACTGACCTTCGATGTAGTCGCCATTTGCCATCGTCAGCGTCCCCTGGCCAATCAGAAACAGACGGCAAATTGAGTTGACGAAAATATAGAAAATTTGGAATTTATCATAACTGCATCGCTTTGAGTGAAAACAAATCACAGGGGCTTCTTGTCCTAGCCCATCTAACAAGCTGGGTTAACCTCTGAGTAGGTAGCTTGAATGAGTGAAAGAATGAATGAATGAACTGCCATTCCCACCATATCCAGAGTTCCTTAACCAAGCTGTAATCAGGTCAAATCCAGAAGAATGTTATCCTGGGTTGTTACAGGGAAGGTCCCGAGAGGCAAGAGTTGGTGGATTAATTAATTAACCCACATTTGATGAATTAATTAAAAGACTACGATACTGCACAATAGTTTTTATAGATGAAAGAATCGTTTTTGGTGATCAAAGATGTTGCGTTCAAGGCTAAATTTGCATAGACCACGTGCAATGTGCTGATTGTGGAAAGACTCAGAAAGCCGTTGGCTACCTTTCCGCAGAGGTTGGTGCCTCCGGAAAGCTCTCCCTCGTACCAACAGTCATCATCCGTCACCAGAAGTCCAGCGCCCTAAACAGATGAAGACATTTATGTAGCACCTTTATCTCCTCAATGGGAGCTAGATAAATCACCCGATGCTATGTATGAAAGTGTTGACTACAGGACAGAGCTTGGCCCTCTGGTGCTCTCCGTTGTCAGTTCAAAGCTTTGGAATTCACCGCCCAATCCTGTACATTCCATCAGTTTTAATACCATTCAATACAATACAACTGTATTTGATGCAATACAATACAACTGTATTCGATACTGCCCTTCTACCAATGTTCAGAGAACGGGTTCGATCCTCCTCCCCTGAGACAGTCACTGTGTAGGGACGTTGAGCAAGTCTTTCACTCGCACTTGCTCAGTGGTTGGTCATTAGCAGTGCTTAATAAAAATATGACAGTAATAAATAATAATACAAAATAATAATTATAATAATATATAATAATAATAAATAATAAGAATACTAAATAATAATAAAAGTAATAATAAATAGCAAGAATAATGAGCCTACCGTCATTTTACCGTAGGCGAAGTTGCCCTCAAAGTACAGTCCGTCCAGGGTTACTATGATACCGTTGCCGTGACGACTGTCGTCAAGCCACATTCCCATGTACTTGTTGCCTGGACACACACACAACAGAATAACTCATTTAAAACGGCAACCACGATTAGGTCTTCCAACATATATATGACTTTCTGCAAAAATTGTGTTCTGTACTTAACCAGTGTTTGGCACGTTTGTGTGTGCGCGTGTGTGTGCGTGCGTGCGTGTGTGTAATGACGACTCTCCTTCGACCTAAACGTGACCCCTGACCTTTGGTGATGTCATTGCACACCCGTGGCCGCATCATTTCTCATTCTTCCTGCATTTTACACATATTCCACATGTCACCTGACCTCTGACCCGCAAAACGTGACCCCTGCTACCTTTGGTGACCTGACCTCTGACCCTGGAACGTCACCCCTGCTGACCTTTGGTGACCTGACCTCTGACCTCGAAACGTGACCCCTGCTGCCCTTTGGTGACCTGACCTCTGACCCCAAAACGTGACCTCTGCTGACCTTTGGTGATATCATCACACACCCCGTATCCACATCGTTTGTCGTTCTTCCACTGTCCGTTGTAGAGACTGGCCAGTGTTGCCGTGAACTTTCCCTGCTTCATGCACCCGTGGCCGTGTCGCTTGCCCTCCGAGAAGTGACCCTTGTAGACGTCACCGTTGGAATACCTGGAAAAACCCATCCACATCCAGTTTCAGATGATTCAATTTGATCACCAAAAACGATTCTAACTTCTATCAACGCCATTGTGTTAATTAATTCACCAAATATGGGTTAATTAATTAATCCACCGAACCCTGCCTCATAAGCACCCAACGTGTACTGTTTCCATCAATCCAGCTTCCATTTTAAATTGACCATATCAAATATAACAATGACAAAAGCACCTAAACTGCAGGATTACCAACTTAGATTCCGTGGAAGAGGAGGAATCGGTTGTTTACCTGAGCACGCCATATCCATGCAGTTGACCTGCCTTCCACCATCCCTCGCTGATCTCGGCCGTTCCGTCTTCCTTTGGGGTCGTGTAGACACCAAATCCCTCAAACTGACCGTCAACAAAATGACCGACGAAGCGACGACCGTCTGACCAGAGCAGCTCACCGCTGAACCACAAGCAAAGGGAACCAGTCAACAAGGGAACCAGTGGATAAAAGTAAATTGGGAACTATTGGTGTAAGATTAGGGGTAAAGATGTCACATTCCCACTTACAGTAACTAAAAATACTTATTTACATTTTCAAAGTGGACCAATTACTTTTTCAAAATAACTATAATCAGATCGAACTGTAATTTAAAGCAGTGGAACTCGCTGCCCAATTCGTTTCGTTTTGTCAATTCTTTTATGTGATTCAGGTCCAAACTTAAAACTGACTCTTTCAACTTGCCGATACCCACCATAGCCTGGCTTCTCACTTCTCTAATCTATCGGATTTCGAACTATATTCTCCAGTGAATATGATTGCTTCAGGTGAAACCGCTACCTGAAATTGCTTTCAGAAATCATAATCCACTAGAAAAGCAAGGTTGAAATCAGACAGATTATAGCTCATACTGAATAAAGAATATACTTACTTACTTACTTTACTAACTCTAACCCACTACATTACAATACGTTACATCCCGATCCTTCCCCGCTCTGATCCCGTGTAACGTACTATCCGTGTATCTTTCCTGTGCGCCACATTCCCGTGTATCCAGCATCCTTGAGTTGACCTGGTTTGGCAAAAACGTGGCTGGCGTGTCGGTCCCTAGGTGGAGCGACCGCTGTACTTGTCGGAATCTCCAGGTTCTTTTCATCAATGAGAGCCTGAGTGATCGTCTGGTTAAACGACCACAACCACTCAGCCTAAACAACAACAGACATCGTCAGATTCGTCACTCATCAGACCCACTGGGTGGCAAGCGAGGTCACGTATAATAATGTATGTACGGTAATGTAATGTAGTGCAATGTGCAAGATAATGTAAATTAATGTAAGGTAATGTAAGGTAAGATACAAGGTAAGATACAAGGTCATCTAAAGTAACCTTCACTTCAGGAACGGTATGGAGCAATGTAAGAGGTTAGGTAAGGAAGGTTCAAGGACATGTTACATAAGATCAGGTGAAGTAAGACAAGGTGTACATTTGTCAAAAGGCGCAGTGTAAAAACCCGCACCCCAACTTCTGACGCTTTAAAGAAGACCCGGTTAGCACTTGCCTTGTCTGAGTGAGATGGGGCGGTGAGGGTGAGGGTCTCCTCTGGGGTCACAAGGCTCACAGCATTCCTACAAGACCAGCACAAGGAAAATCACATACCACTTCTACAAGGCTAAATATAGTACCACTTCTAACAATAACATACCACTTCTCACAACAACATACCACTCATGCAATATTTTGGGGGCCCGATAGCGCATTGGATAACACACTGGCGTAGAGAGGTACCGAGTTCGAGTCCTGTAGGGTGGACATGCTTTGTAGGCTGCTATTAGCGCCGTGGTATTGCAGGCTGTCTGTTCTGTTAGTAGTTAAGATTGTTTCAATTGCATAACATGTAAATGTACAGCGCAGTGCGTTTGTCAGGCGCTTAATTAAAGAAAACCAAAAAAAAATATTACATAGTACTACTTCTAACAACATACTACTTCTAAATGCATACCATCTCTTTGCAAAAATATGAGTCTAAACTGAACTTCAGTCCCTTTCGTTCGCAGAGCTACCATGCAGAACCGAGCTTTCTCAGTGATAGGAGCTATGCCTAGTTCCCAGAACTCTCTCTGACAAAAAAAAAAGAATTTCTGTATTAATCATAAACTGTTCTTTTTGGCCGTGCTAGAGTCGGGAGCACTTCCGAGTAGTTCCATTGGAGAGGTGCTATATAAAAACCCTGAATGAATGAATGATTGAATGAACCTGCCAATGTTTTCAACCTAAAACGAAGAATTACCTAACCTTGCCCTGTATTAATAAAAGGCAACTAAATTTACGAAAAGAACGAGCACTTCAACAGCTCACTTGACATGTTTCGAGTCCGGCAGAACTTCGACCCATACGGTCGACAGTTTGTGTATCGTTGGAAATGAATTCTAAACCAAAACAAACATCATGCAAATATTCAATAATAAATAACAATAATAATAACAATAATAATAACAATAATAATAACAATAATAATAACAACTAGGTCGGCGTTTGACCATTGTTTCGGGGGAACCGCAGGAGACAGCACGCTTGTTTCAGCGTCTTTCTATTTCACGCAGCGGTTTAATGCTGTTGCATTTCGAAGTACCTTTATGCAATTGACCGGTGAGGATGACCGCTAACTCCATAAGAATAATAAGAACAATAATAATAACAATAATAAGCGGTGGATTTCTATGGTACTTTTTCCACAATGGACCTCAACGACAAATAGGTGCCGTTCCAGGCGTTTTTCTTCTTCTTAATTAATGTTTAAGTCCCTGAGGGATCATATGTACCTCGGGGCATAAAAAATAATAATAATCAGACAATTTATATAGCGCCGTAGCACAGGCGAGGCCAAAGAAAAGAGCACTGTATACGAGTTTGAAACTATCAATGACAGTCACATTATGGTTTAAACAGATTAGTCTTCGGTTGTGATTTGAATGTATTCGCATTCTTCACTTGGTCGATCGTACCTGGAGATGAACGAAGCAGTCGTTGAAGAGGAAGAAGTTGTGCCAGGAGAATCGCCCGGCTGAGGCCAGACTGAGGCCGTTCTTACGACTGTCCCTCACCAGACGACGACTTGGACTCTGCAGCGACTCCTGGTCAAAACAACAGATGCATTTGTGTAGAGCCTTTTCAGGGTCTGACAAGTAATGCAAACAATGAAAGCAATAACAATGAATTTTATTTATTTAGAGGCCATAAGACCTAATCATTAATCATTTTCATTATTGTTATAATCATTAGTATTATCATCATCATTGTTATCATTATTATTATCATCATCATCACCTGCATCATTATTATCATTATTATTATCATCATTATCATCTTCATCATTATTATTATCATTATTATTATCATCATTATCACCTGCATCATTATTATCATTATTATTATCATCATTATCATCTTCATCATTATTATTATCATTATTATTATCATCATTATCATCTGCATCATTATTATCATTATTATTATCATCATTATCATCTTCATCATTATTATTATCATTATTATTATCATCATTATCATCTTCATCATTATTATTATCATTATTATTATCATCATTATCATCTTCATCATTATTATCATTATTATTATCATCATTATCATCTTCATCATCATTATTATCATTATTATTATCATCATTATCATCTTCATCATTATTATTATCATTATTATTATCATCATTATCATCTTCATCATCATTATTATCATTATTTTTGCTATGCATATCTTAAGTGCCACTTTCTAATGACGAAGCATTAATCGATGGCACTGAGCAAATTGTGAGTAAAGGACTTGCTTAAGGTTCCTACACAGTACCCATCTCAGTGAGGAGGATCGAACCCATACTCTTCACATTATAAGGCGAGCACACGGCTACCATGTCCCACAATCCTCCCAAAGACCACTCGGTCCTGAGACCACTCGATCCTGAGATCATTCGGTCCAGAGACCATTTGGTCTTTAGCCATCGAAAAAGATTCTAGTTACCACGAGTTTTGGAGCCATCGTTTTCCAGAAGACGGCTGTGGAGTCGGCCAGAGCATATTCAACGTTCGACGACATTCGCAATCGATCCCAGTCCTGCATCGCTTTCTGAAGCCTCACTTCCTCACACGAATACTTCAACACAACATAATAAATTAAGAGTTTTTAATTAACTAGTAAGAGGAAGGGCAGTCCTTTAAGCTAGCCCATGAGGCAACCATTGGTATGGGGAATAGTCTACAACTAAACTTACAAAATATTTTGTTAAAGAAATATTTCAAGTCAAGTCATGTTAAGATACATTTTTAAGATCTGCTAGATTGTCATGTTAAGCGTAAGTGTTAAACATGTGCATCTCAGATGTGACATAACTCTTAAATGTGAATCATAAGTGGGAATCTTAAACGCCGTACCACAGGATAGAGAACAGCCAGACTGTTTAGAAGCTTCTGATATTGTCGAGGTCTTTCGAATGGCAGAAACATCAGGTGCTGTAAGCTGCTTCCGGGGTCAGCCACGCTGACCTTGCTGTCCTCAAGAACATTCGAAAACTCCGCCTTCACCTTCTCAAAGAATTCTCTGCAAATCGAAATTATTATTATTATTAATATTATTACTATTATTATATGGCGAATGATGCAGTGAGAAAACAGCGTCACACAAAATGTTGAATTCACAAGAGACAGACATTTTGCTTCCACTAAATTATTAATACTTAAACTAATTAAATAATCACATTGATAGTCTGAAGAGTTGAATCAGCATCTTACTTATTTGCTCGGACGCATTTCTCGAATCCTCCGAAAGCAAGAAAGTCGTTGAAGCTTTTGAAGTACTTCTGGAACACCGCTATGCAGTGGTCGCTGTCATGCAAGAGCTGAGTGTGCAGGAGATTCAGGGAACCACGTAAGACGAGTGAAAGCTCGATGTGATTGGTCGATACGAGACGAATGACGTTTTCAAATGCGTCGAATAAATCACGAAGAATCTCGAAACATGGTCTTCCATCGACACGACCGGGAATCATTTCTGCATGTAACATAAATCAATAATTATAGTAATAATAATAATAATAATAATTTTTATTTTAAGAGAATTCTTTGAGAAGGTTAATAAGTTATGTTGCACCACGGTTCGTTAGGGGTCATTTATTTAGTATGTATGCAGAAATCCAGAAAAATTGTCCCTCCTCCCCCTATATGCACGACGACTCTTTTACACCCCACCTGCGTACGTACACTAAACGCACACCCTCAATCCGATAGAACGGTCTATATTTAATCCACGCAGAAACAATCAAGCATTAATAATATTAATGTGTTTCATAAAAAAGATAATGCACCACCATTGTCAATGGCATACAAGTTTTATATTATATGAAAAATAAAGAATTAAATTAGTAAATATATGCAGAAATAAATAATTAAATTAGTAAATATAATGCAGAAATACCTCGACTGCGCAGAGGTTTAACGAAGACCTGAAAGACTTTCTCGAGACTCAAATGGAAGAAGCGTTCGTTGGATGCTAGTTCATAGATGGCGCTATCAAGGTGTTGCATCAACAGGTGGCTGGCGAGACAAGACGACAGAGAACCACCAGCAGAAAGACTGTGAACAAGACCCACCTGTAACGTATTCAACTCAAACCATAGCACAATGTAAGGTATTCAACCCAAACCATACTGTAATGTATTCAGCCCAAACCACAGCATGGCATAACATATTCAACCCAAACCATAGTGTAATGTAACGTATTCAGTTAAACCATAGCGTAACAAAACAGTTCAACCCAAACCATACTGTAATGCAGTGGTTCTTAACCTTTTCAAGGGAGCCGAACCCCAAGAGAAATCCATGACCACTCACCGAACCCCTCAAGTTTGAACAATAATTTTTTAACTAATGGGAACAAAAGGAAATAAAAAATTGTACCAAAATGTGCAGTAAGACATAACTAAGGTTAACAAGATGAACAGCTTTAAATTTCATAAGGTAGGGCCTGGTAGGCAATCTATTTCAAACAAAATTTATTAAATAAAAGTCGAAAAATAAAAATAAAATGCAGCAAATGATTTTTCACTCACACTCACTGACCCTGAATATGTATATATTTCAGAGGACCTCTGCCGAACCCCTGGCACTGGCTCACCGAACCCCAGGGGTTCGGTCGAACATTCGTTAAGAAACACTGCTATAATGTAACGTATTCAACCCAAACCACAGCATGACATACCTGGGAGCACTTCTGATACGGGACCTTGGATGAAACGAGGATGGAGATATAGCAGAAAGAGAAGAGAAATGACTGGAAACGGAGGGAGGAATTGAGCTAAGAAATTACGATAAAAGAAAAGAATTTCACCTTTTTAACTTTTGTGGCGGCTGTCAACTGATTGACGACCGATGGACTGCCATCACCTCTGCAAGAACAACAATCAAAACCAATAAAGAAATCAATCAATCAATCAGTAACTCAACAATCGATCAATAAATAAATCAATATCAATATTGAAATCAAAAACTAAGTGAATAAGTCAATCAACGATATCAATCAATCAATCAATTATCAATTTGTGAATTAACAAGTAAATTAAATAGAAAATCATCCAAAGAATCAATCAAAAATCAATCAAATCAATCGACAAAGGAATAAATTCTTCAAATGAACCAATGAGTCAATCAGGAATGCCATCAATTAATAACTCTGCTGAAAATCAATCAAAGGAGCTTACACTGCCTCCCTGCCGCAGTAGTAGACGCGTGGCTTGTGTGTCAGAGTATCGCAGAGAACCAGTGTATGATCACTTCCAGCTGCAACGTCCCAGACGGGCAGACTTCCAAATACCTAGAACAGGTAAGTAAAACAAAGTTGCCACAGTACTACAAAACAAAAATATTTGTAACAATAATAAAAATCCAGCCAATCAGCATGAAGCTAGAAATAGGCTGTCACTATCCAGCCAATCAGGGTGATGCTAAAAATAGGTTGTCACTATGCAGTCAATCAGTGTGAAGCTAGAAATAGGCTGTCACTATCCAACCAATCCGCTCAAAGCTAGAAATAGGTACTCGAGATTCGCCCAACCCCAAAACAGCAAATGCCCCCCATGTCATGTGGAGAGGAAGAGATGAACTGACCGATATAGGAACAGGACTGCTGGTTGTTGCACTTCGATGACCCAGCTGACCCAAGGCATTGTCACCCCACACATAGATCTACAACACAAGACACAGATTTATACATACAGACAGACACACATCACAGGTACACAGAGCAAAGGCCACGCAGGTCGGCTCGATTCTTCACATGAAATACGTGGAACGTAACTCATCAAGTAGGAAGCGGGATCAATATCCGCTATCCTCCCAAAGGTCAACTCAGCCTGTCATTTGCTAGGTGGTGTTGGTAAATAAGCAGTAGGACAGATTGGTGCCTTGCATGGCTGCCATACAGTTAAATTCAACTCCTGTATTAACTTGTAATCATGTGTTCATACTATGACTTGTAATCATAATGAATTCATAACAGTTTAAATTAATAAACGAAGATTATTTATTATCACAGGAAGTAGTGACAGTCACCCAGAATTGAATAACTAAAATCCAGCGAATTCTTCTATGAATACCTGTGAGCTGGCTGAAAGTGCAACCGTGTGATGACTTCCACATGCCACCTTGACTATTCGACACTGGTTGAGCGACTGAACTTGACACGGATGACACCTACGACATTACGACAACTGTTAATCAAAAATCTGAGAGCTTAAATTAAACTTACTATGGAAGACAAATCCAGCAAATAATACAATTACAACAAGTAGCATGATTACAACATTACAATTACATGTGACATGATTACAAGTAACATGATTACAAGTAAGTAATATTATTACAACAAAACGTTGTTTGATAAAATTATGCCAAGAACTTGGACAACAAGTAACCATTCTAAATTACAAGTAACATGATTACAACATTATTACATGTGAAAAAATGAAAAACCAGGACGGTTCTGGGAGTTGGGACCATACTGACCGGTCAAGGAGATCGCCATGGCCAAGCTGACCGGCTGACCCAGAACCCCATGTCCAGACCTCAGTGTCCAGCTGGACTTTTGGACCAGACCTGTTGTTCAACTCTAAACAACAACAAGAAGCCAGAGAAAAATGTAAATAATTTTGCCAAAGGTCGTAAATAAATATAGTGTTATTTAATGTAAAGCAAGGTAATATGTAATGCAGGTATTACGATCGTATATGAGTTACGAATGTAATAACATTGAAATTCAAGAAAGTTTAAGCAGGTAGCTGATTTAAGAACGTAATTAAACTAAGAAAGGTATTAATCTTATGAAAGTATTAACATTAAGAACGTATTAACATTAAGAAGGCATAAACGTTACGAAAAATGTTAACATTAAGAAGGTAGGTAATAATGCTATGAAACTGTTGAATAATAGAACTATACACAAATGCCTAGATAAATAATTAATTAATCGATTAATTAATTGGCAAAATAATTAGCGTTAGGTTTCTTACGGCAAAGCGCCTGGAGAGCACTGGCCGGGAGGGAGCCATTGCGATGGTGTCTCTGTCTCAGGACTTCGCTCAGTCCCATCGATGTTGATTTCGGAAGCATTCGGCCACCGGCGCCACTCGACAACTGAAAATTATTTACTACTCATTGCAGTTAACATTCTTCTTTTCCTCCTCATTCATTCAATCACTCAATCAATGAACCAATCACTCACAAAATCAATCACTCAATCACTCATTCAATCAATCACTCACTAAATCACTCGCATTCATTCAATCAATCACTCACAAAATCACTTGCATTCAATCACTCACTCACTCACTAAATCACTTGCATTCAATCAATCACTCACTCATTCAATCAATCAATCACCAAATCACTCATTCATTCAATTAACCACTCCCTAAATCACTCGCAATCAATCACTCATTACATCACTCTCATTCATTCATTCATTCATTCACTCACTAAATCAATCACTCATTCAATCAATCAATCAATCAATCACACTCACTCATTCAATTTATATACTTCCGAAAGATATCTACTTCAAAGCGCTCCCAGCTAAAACTCTTACTTTACCTCTTATGTTAGCTCTTACTTTCACTCTTACTTTAACTCTAAAGCGCTTACTTTAGCGGAGAAGAGCATTAGGTCGACAGGAGAGATGCCTTCTCCTTCCTCTGCCACTGCCTCCGCAGTCAACGGTGGGTTTGCAGTTCGACTGATGTCGACCTGACTGGAACTGAAGCTGAATCGGTCCATCATCGAAGTCCGAATGTTCGTCACGACTGCCTTCGTCAGACTCGCGACGTACTCCTGCACGATGACGGGCGACGACGGAACGTGCTGGAGAAGGTTCTCCACCGTCTTACTGAACGGACTCGACGACGGAGTCATTTCAAGAGAGTCCTTCTTCTCGATGCGTCGCGGGTCGTGTTTCGAACCCGTGACACCGAGGGGGTCGTCCACATCTCCGAACAGCTGCTTCTGGAGGAATTCCTTCGCCTCCGCTTCGTTGAGGAAGGCGTTGGGCGACCGGGAGAGTCCTGGGGACTGAGGGGAGGTGGGCGAACGAACGCTCTGTTCCGACTTCGTGAAGGAAGTCTCGATCTCCGATCCGCGATCGCCCGCCGAAGTCATAGCCTCGACGGGATCCGCGACTTTCAGTTTCGCCAGCTGGTTCTTTCGGATTCTGACCTGCAGTTTAAGATCTTGACCGGCACATTCGACTTGGGACTCGGTCTCGCCCGAAGTCGCCAATCCGATTCGCGAAGTCGACTGCGACTTTCCTTCCAAACCGTCTGACTTTGACGCCGACTTCTTTCCAGACTCGACCGACCGCGAGTCGGCGTCGAACGACCTAGCAGTGACCCCATTCACAAGTTTTGGCGGCGCGCATCTCATTTCCGCGGCAGAAGCCTTTCTCGAAAAGAAGCCGATGCTTTTGTCTTCTGGTTTAGCGATCTTCGAGTCCTGACTGCGGGCGACTAGCGCCACCGTGTGACAGTCTCCACAGATGATGCTCATCACCCGCCGGCCGCAGAGGAACTCGACCTTACGGGGTTTTGCGGCGACCTTGGAAATTCCCAGGCCGAGCTGAAATCCCGAACCCCACGTCCAGAGTTCACCCGCTTCTGAGATTGTCACCGTGTGGGTCTTGCTGCAGGCGACCTGCGTAACCCTGACAAGAGGGTTCAGCGGGGTCTGGGTCGGTTCGGGGTAGAATGGTTCGTCTCCCGGTCCACACTGGTGATCCACGTTTTCGCCCCAACAGAAAATCAAACCCTTGTCGGTGATGGCAGCTGTATGCGCAAACCCACATGCAACATCCACGACAAAATGACCTACAAAACAATTAGTATGAGTGGTAAAGTATACAGCAAGTACTACGAGTAAAGTAAATTACCGACTGTGATAGTCATTGACCAGCTTCAGTGTACCTCTAAACTAATGTACAAGGTATCAAATTATCAATTTTCAGTTGTATGTATTGTGCTGCATCAAATCATATTGTATTTGTGTTGCACATATTGTACTGTATGGGTCTCAGAAAATGATTCAAAGATCATTCAAATTCTATCAAATCCTATCCGACTCATATCGATCCTTGTCGATCCAATTAGATAGCATGATACCCAAAAGCCGCTGCACAGTCTCAGACAGAATACCATTCACATGACACCTGATTGTGTTTACCTGTTAGTTTAAGAAGCTGCACTGTGGAAGTGGGTCGGTCACTTTGAGTGCCATCCCCCAACTGACCACGGTCATTTTTCCCAGAAACGAACAGCTGACCGTCGACCGTGAGGCAAGCGTAGTGCTGACCCCCAAAGCAAACTTTGTAGATGACCCTTCGGTCAAGTCCCGTGAGAGACCAAGGCGCTCCACCGCCTGCCTCCCACAAGTGAAGCATACCAGTACCAATGCTTTCAGTACCAATGCTTTCAGTACCAATGCTTTCAGTACCAATGCTTTCAGTACCAATGCTTTCAGTACCAAAGCTTTCAGGACCAAAGCTTTCGCTTAGATTCAGATGCTGTCATCTCAGTAGACCTTAAGAAGACAAAATAAAAAATGTAAAGTAATAAGATTAAGATTCAATGTAATGTAATGTAAATCTTTGAAATTGCTCAGCACCAAACAAAAGCCATGTCAGGAAACAGTTTATTCACCGGCACTATATAAAATCACGTCTGCAATAGCCAGGCTGTTTTAGTTTTGTCCGTTCCTTAGCCAGGTCAGAATCTGGGGAGGTCAATGCAAAAATATGCTTCTGTCTTAGACTGCAGTTATGGGAATCGCATTTTCATTGTTACTTCTTCCTTCTCTGTTGCATCAGTTTTTGAGCTTTTGTTACTTTGTTTTAGTGACTGTTTTTCGATTTCTAGGTTTGACCCTTTAATGCACGTTAATTTTTTAATTCTCTTTTCCTGCAATCTGTAATCAGATAACTTCAAATGCCTGCTTACGCCACTAGAGATGGTTTTCTATTGTCTGGTGCGAAAAACGCAGACAACTTAATTACAACGAGTAGAAATCTAATTAGTAAGTTTATCTTAAAATTTGCTCATTTAGCTCCAGGATTTGTTTCACCACGTGAACACCGGCTTACTTAAAATTAGAAGTTACGAAATGTGACTGTTTAAAATTGCGACGCAATGTGTCCTATGAGTTCAATGCCATTGACAACCATGGCACAGACCCTGACCAGCTGAGGAGGACTTACTCATCCTCTGCCAAGTCCGTCATGACTGTCCGCCGACTAAACCCTAACGATCCTAAGAACTCTGCAGTAGGGTATGATTTGTGGCATTTCAATTATTTCACGCTCAGAGAACGTTTAGACCGGTCGTAATCGTTATTTAAATTATTATTATTATTAATATCATTATATTAATCAGACGGTTCTTGCGTTGTTTATGCCCTGCCATAGACATAAGCATAACATAGACAACATTTGCTGTTCGTTGGTGTATAGAATTACAAAATAAACGGTAATTGAATTGAATTCGTAAAATCTCTCATTAAGCATAATAATACACTGCTTGTAATGAAATTTAATTGTGTCTCTTCGTCATTTCAGACGTGAAGCATTAAGATCGCAATTTGATGAAATCCGGAAAATGTCTAACTTTATAATAGAGTCTTATTTGTGGGCATAATCTTATTATAAGGTTATCTTATAAAAATGCATTGATGTCTCGTTTCAAATACAGAATATATAATATTTGTTCAGTGCCACGCCTCAATCTGTTCACTTTTATAGCTGAGCCTTGAACTGAGGAATTAATGCTGAAATTACCATTAACTTGTTTAGCGTAACTATGTGTCGGGCCATTGAATTTAAGTGTGTGTAAAAGAATTAAAATATCCTCAACAATATGAATAATATTATAAGCCTGAAAGTAAGAGAGCATTATTTTGTTATCCATTGCGTTCATGTGTAAGAGTGAGACCCACTTCTGAGTGAACGTAATTGCGATATTTACATCGAATAACATTAATTTTGCACTCGTAAGGACGTTAGTTGTAATATTTTCCTGAGCCCTTTCTGAACTTTTGGGTAAGTCGGTGCAGTGTGCCTGAAACGCGATTTTTAACGATAATCGTAAAAATTATTTGTTGCAGTGATCTTTATATGACTGCCTCTGACGCAGTGTATAGCGCTATAAAACCTGACCATGGATGAAAGTGAGCGTAGTGTTGTGTTTCGTTTGATGCGTCGAGTGATGAAATGTTTTCTCGAATAAAATGAAGAAACTCATTTTGCATCAAATTAGCGGCTCAGACAACATGTCTAAACCTCACCAAACACAACCCACCAAAGGTAAACTTGCATAAAGTCAAAGCTTTAGGCGAGAATACAACGGCACTGAACTATCCTCAGCAGAGCTGACCCTCTGGTCCGCAGCGCATGAGAACTCTCCCCGTTTATTATGATACGAAACTTACCAGTTTTGGATTCAGAACAACAAACTTGCTAAAGTTTCGTAATTGGCGAAGTTGACAACTATTATCTAAGAGTAGAATGGTTACCGGACGATATTCAAAAGGAAGAACTGTGTGTTCGTTTAGCGGTGGAAGTTAAGACAAAACAAATGGACCAAGGCCGACATGGTAATTGATATTCCGAGGCTGACCCCATGGGGCTAATCCTCTAAAAACCGGTTCATCAAGGCCAATGCTGGCTCTTCGTTGAAGTTAGTGTGTTCATGTTAACTGGGAATTTGATCTTTGACTTGAGATGATAATTGAAAGGGCTGACAGACTTACATTTTCTGGGTTTTGCAGAAGAATATGCATGTACACTGAAATCGCCTTACACCACTGTCTTAGGGAGCCACATTTAGAACCTTCTTTTAATGAGACTTATTTAACACGTTGGCTGCTACGGACGTGTTAACAGTTTAACACGTTCCTTATTTCATACATTTACAGCGGTCAAAGTGTTAAAGCTAAACTGAATTTGGGATCTATGTTATGTCAGAATTCGTGGTAAAATGAAACATGTTTTAAGGAAGGGCCAGTGTATTTAGGTATGCTGCAGCTGCATGTTTAATGTGATGATAACCACAATTTGAACATTTTATTTGTTCCATAGGACTTGACAGTCGTTGGGCAACGGCAATAGAGCTGGAGGGTCAACTGAACTGCCTAGCTGGAAATGCCACATGCAGCCATCTGGTGGTTGGAGGAAGAAATGGTATATATAACTATAATAATAATATAAAAAAAAATTAGTAATAATGATGATAATAATGGTTATAGTAATAATAAGAAAGAACTTCTATAGTGACACTGTAATAATTCTCAAGACATCAGACGATGCATTTTTTTATAAAGCAATTACATACATATTTGAAACAGACTACAATGTCAGGAACAAACATACCTGCCTGACTAAATATAACTAAAGATACATTGATGAACAAAACTACTGTTAACTCATTTAGATTTTAACAATGGGAATGCAAAACCAAATTCTGCATTGTTACGTTCTGTTCGTAATGTAGTTCGCATTGTCACCTGCTAATTTGCTATAGCTCATAATGTTTTTGTGCAGCTTTCAGAGTTTTTGACGTTCGGGAGCCAGAATTTGTCGAGGTTGTGAATTTGCGCTATGCAGCCAATCTGTCGAATTTGACGTACAGCGCATATGACGTTGGATGGTCACATCTCGATGGTAAGTGACTGAGTGGTAGGTGCCATTATGTAGGGTCCTTGGTTTAATCCACTGAACAGGGCAACGATAATCGGATAATACCCCCGTACCATGATCTGAAAATGTCTGGTGCTACTCTAGAGCTCCATCTCCCACCTAGGAACTCTTCAGCTGCATTTTATATATCTCTGAAAACTATTCTTTTCAGCCGTGGTTCCGGGAGCGCCTGAGTAGATATCTTGAAGGGGCGCTATATCAAGTTTCAGTGATTGATTGACTCACGCAAGCTAAGTCACGATGCATTTATTGGCTCCATGTGTGTGCGTGGGCCCGCCGCTGATGACTCTTCTAGTTTACTGTGCAATGTGTTGCTAACTGATGCAATAATTAGTTAGCAATCACATTTTGCATCATATAGAGAACACCTCTTTTGTTACTGCAACTTGTGGTTCTGTACAAATGTTCAATTACAATTAATTGTGATATAATATTTTTAACCTGAGGTAAATATAACCGATTTCAAAAACTTCCCTTCACTCAGCCTTCTCTTCTGACTATCCTGAAACTGACTACTTTGCAAGCAGAGATTATTATTTTAATTTGATTATTATTAGTAATATTTAAAAAAAAATATTTAGCCCTGAGGTACTTCATTCCCTCAGGGAATGATTATTATGATGATTATTATTAATATTATTGTTATTATAATTTTGCCAGAGTGGTTGCTAATAATAATAATAATTACGACAATTTATATGGCGCCGTAACAGCCATGCCGTTACAAGGGCGCCTAGTTACTGTTTACTGGTTACTGTTAGGTAATCGTTTAATGTAGCGTAACAGAAACGGTTTTTTGGTTTGTAGAAAGTAAGTAAGTAAGCACTTTGTGTGTTTTTGATGTAACTTCTGAATGAATGAATCTGGGTGCGGTTTTTCTGTTGCATTCTTCCGACAGATACGATGATAGCGTCTGCCACACCAAACGGAGCGATCGTCCTCTGGGACGTCAACTGCGGAGACAATCCGAAAGCGACTTACTGGAGCTACAGTCAATGTAATGTAGATTGAGTGTAATGCAAGGATTTCTATAGCACTAGTGTATTATGCAGTCAGTACTGTTCGAGACATAGTGCAGCAGCTTTAGCTTGTATTCGGTTTCATTGTAAGACTTTATATAACGAAAGCTTTAGATTTGCGTTTTACATTGTCTTTGATCCGTTTATTGTGTACTTGAAATGAAAAGCAATTTCTTTGTGCTTGGACAGAGAGAGAGCTAGGAGACAGACAGACAGACAGACAGACACACAGACAGACAGAGAGGAAGAGAGAGAGAGACAGAGGAGAGGAGAGGAGAGTGATATATATAGCATGTGTTAATTCTGTGATCCTTAAAAATCATGAATCTTTTAATTCTTAATCATGTGATCCTTGTAGAGCATGTGTTGATCTTGAAATCCTTAAAAATCGCTTGAATCTTGTGATCCGTGAAGATCACATGTTAATCTTATGTTGTTCTTTTATTCTTTAAAATGTGTTGATTTACATTAAGTGCCAGTACTAGTACTCCCTTAAACTTGTCTAATCTTCAGTGATCATGTGTGGATTTCGATCATACAGTCGATCATGTGAATTTTAGCACACGTTTTTCTTGAAAACAAACGGATCGTAAATCGCGTTGTCTTCCATCCGGCCGACGTTTCGTTGCTTCTCAGTGGATCGCAAGACGGTTCGATCAAACTCTTTGTAAGTCTCGTCTATTTATCAGATTAATTGAAATCTTCATTACCCTGATTGCTGCCTGCTGGAATTGCTCTTTGAGAAATCCTTAAAAGGCATTTTATTAAGTTTATTTTTGTTACCTTACCTTCTTTATCTGTCATAGCTTGTCTTGACTTACCTTTCATGATGATGATGACAACGATGATGATGATGATGATGAAAATTGTGATAATGCTGATGACGATGAAGATTGTGGTGGTGATGATGACAATGATAATGATGATGACAGTGATGATGACGACGATGATGAAGATGACGACTGTTATTGTTACTATGATGATGACAACGATGATGATGATGATGATGATGACATTGATGATGAAGATGATGATTATTATTACTATGATGATGACAATGATGATGATGATGATATGATGCTGATGATGATGATGATATGATGATGATGATGATGATGATGATGATGACCATGACAGTGATGATGGTTTGTAGGATGTTCGTGCTAAGGAGCATAAGCTGAACTTTGGTAGCACGAGCGAAAGCAGCGTTCGTGACGTTCAGTTTGAACCGCATTCTCCGCATCTCTTTGCAACTGGATCTGACAATGGAACCGTCCAGGTGAGCCAATCACTGAAAAATGCACACTTCAACAGGTATGTATGTTCAGACATAATTATTACATAAATGCATTGTGGTTCTGGAAGACCTATGGAGCGGAACAGACATTATGTGAGTATTTTTGCATAAATGTATTTATCTAGACACTTACAATGGCAACATTTAGAAGGAAGAAGAGCAGTCACTTTAAGCAAGCCCTGAGGCAGCCATGGGTATGATACCATGAAGTGTAAGTGACTTCATTTTCTTAGCCTTGGCATATGAGGGCGGGCGAGTGACCAGTCCTCTCCCTTGCTGTCTCAACTTCCCACTGACAGTGTACGGTCAGTGTACCTATTATAGCTAAGTTGGCTAGGGGCGCAGGTGGAGCTGAAATCCAAATATATTTTTGCCCTGGTGAGGATCTAAACCTTCAACTTCTCGATTGACAGTCCAGCAAGCTAACCAGTAAACCGTTGCATGCCCATTTAAGCCACACTCATTTAAGCCACACCCACTTTTAAGCCACACCCACATTTAAGCCACACCCACATTTAAGCCACACTCATTTAAGCCGCACCCACATTTAAACCACACCCACATTTAAGCCACACCCACATTTAAGCCACACTCATTTAAGCCGCACCCACATTTAAACCACACCCACATTTAAGCCACACCCACATTTAAGCCACACTCATTTAAGCCGCACCCACATTTAAACCACACCCACATTTAAGCCACACCCACATTTAAGCCACACTCATTTAAGCCGCACCCACATTTAAGCCACACCCACAAAGCACCCCTTGACCGGTGTGAAATTTCTTTTAAAAGAAACTTATGTAAAACACGATGATGTTCAGCTAACTGTTGTTGTGACTGTTTGACGATCTGAATGTGTTTCTTCTTCTTGTGTAGATCTGGGATGTTCGCAACCCAGGCAGATGTGAGGCCGTCCTGCAGGGCCACACGGGTCCATGCTTCACCCTCGACTGGCATCCCGAGGAACGCTGGCTGGCCAGCGGAGGAAGGGATCGAACGATCAAGGTGGGACACCATTGTAATGTGGAGAGTACGGGTTCAAGTCTCCTCCCCTGAAATGGTTACTGTGCAGAGTTGATCGCTTGGTGTGAATGACTGACCGACCGACTGACTGACTCCTTTGCTTGATTGACAAATGACTGATTTGATTGACAGACGACTGACTTGATTTCACACAACTGGTTTGATTGACAGATGACTTATTGATCAACAGATGACTGGTTGATTGACAGATGACTTATTGATCAACAGATTGACAGATGACTGATTGACAGATGACTTATTGATTGACAGACGACTGTTTGATTGACAGATGACTGATTGACAGATGACTGTTTGATTGACAGATGACTGTATGATTCACAGATGACTGTTTGATTGACAGATGACTGATGAAGAGATGACTGTTTGATTGACAGATGACTGATGACGAGATGACTGTTTGATTGACAGATGACTGATGACGAGATGACTGTTTGATTGACAGATGACTGTTTAATTGACCGTTGTGATTTCCTGGCTGTAGGTCTGGGATTTCAGTGCATCTCTTGCTCCGCGTTCCCCAATGTCATACTCCGCATGTACGATCTCATCCATAGCTTCTGCCAAATGGCGTCCGTTGTACAAATTCGAAATCGCGACCTGTGCGTCACTCGTCGAGTCTGGTGTCAACATCTGGGACGTCAGACGACCCTTCATGCCAGCTGTCTTCTTTGGCAGACACAAGGACATCATCACAGGTTACAAGCTATTGTGTAATTTTACGGGAACCAGTAATATCGGATTGTGACTGCTATGGTAATGTAATGTAACAGAACACTTGTATAGCATGTCTTGAGAGCCTCTGAGAGGTGCTTTGTATGCAGCTATCAATCAGGTGGAAAAAGGTGTGTTACTAGTAACAACGTTACAGAAGTTATGATCTGATTACTTGTAATTACCATTACACTATACGTTACAGGCGATGAGATTGTAACTGTTAAAATGTAATGCAGTGGTCATTACTGGTAATGAGATTTTAACTGCTAAAATATAATTTATTGGTCATTACAGGTAATGAGATTGTAATTGCTAAAATACCATGTAATGTCATTACAGATAATGAGAAATTTGCAATGTAATGGTCTTTACAAGTAATGGCATTGTAATTGCAATGGCAATGTAGCGTAATGTCATTACATGTAATTGTTGTGTGTCAGGTATCTACTGGAAGACAAATGATTCTCAGGTCTTTTACACGACAAGCAAAGATGGTCAGTTGTGTCGAAATCTGCACAGCGAGGGTCAAGTGTTGGACCGCAATCCGGTGGCCATTAACATCAGCGTCAAAGGAACCATAGTCAACGCTGTCAGCAACCGAATTCGTGTTGAAGGGGAGAGTGAGTAGCTGGACATCCCGTGTTAAATTTCTCCTCAGTTAAGCAGGGAGAAGAACATCCCGTGTTAAAATCTTGAAGGTGAAGACACGTCGTGGGGCATATTAAGAGGAAACGTGTGAGAGATTTTTAGAGAAATGATGGAAGATTTTGGTTGGTAATGGATAATTTTTGGACAATTGGTGGAAACTTTTTGAGTGAATAATGGAAATTGTTTGGGTGAATAATGTGACTTTTTGGGGTAAATGATGGGACATTTTTGAGTGAAAGAAGGCAATCATTTTTGGGTGAATGATTGAGAATTTTGGGGTGTAAAATTGGAGTTTTGGGTTGATTGATAGGAATTCTTTGGGTGAATTATGGGAGATGTTTGGGGAATAGTGGGAGATTTTATAGTGAATTATGAGAGATTTTAGTATGAATTATGGGATTTTTAGGGTGAATGATATTGTAACGACCGTGTATATTCCGAAGGAAAAACTTCCGGTTGTTGGCATATTGGAAAGACGCCATTAACATCGACATATGCAGAAGGGAAGCAAAAAGAGAAGGAGATAAAGATAAGATAAGAAAACTGAACAGGTCTAATAAGTTCAAGTCGCGCTAAATTCCCAACATCTAAATGAACGACATGGAGGAGGGAAGAAAAGGCGCCGGCTCGCGTAGGCGTGGGAGAGCAATATGTTTTCAAAAGTGACGGAAATAACGACCGACAATGACCGAACAGATATACAACGCGCGGATGAAGAAGGAATGAAGAAAAGATGGAAGGAATACACAGAAGAGTTGCGAACGAAGATAAAAGAGTAAAGGTAGAAAAACAGATGTAACAGAGTATGAAAATGACCGAAATCATGGAAGCAGAGGTAGAATGCGCTATTAAACAATTGAAAGATAATTCCCGGGTCAAGACGGGATGTCACCAGGTGGTCGCTGGTAGGTATGAGAACGGATAGAGATTTGTAATAACATATGGAAAACTGGAAAGGTAGACGGACAAACAGACAGTCTAAGACACGAGACGCAAAAGAGTGTGAAAATTAGGACAATAGCAATGATATCACACATAAGCAAAATATTACTCAAAATAATACATAAAAGAATGGAGAGTACAATAGAGAGAGAGCTTCCTGATAGTCAAGCAGGATTTAGGAAATTTCGTGGAACACGTGATCATATTGCCAATATGAGGTGGATAATGGAGAGACAAAGGGAGTTTGGACAGAAAGTATACATATGCTTCATTGATTATAGCAAAGCGTTGACTGCATTAATCATGAATTGATGTGGAAAACCTTGGGAGAAATGGGAATACCGAAACACTTGATTCAACTTCTTAGGGGTTTGTACGAAGATCAGATAGCGGTGATAAGGACTGAATATGGAGATACTGACAGATTCAGGATTAGGAAGGGAGTGCGGCAAGGATGCATTCTGTCTCCTTTCCTATTTAATATGTATGCTGAAAGGATAATGAGGCAGGCGGGAATGGATGAGGCTATGGAAGGAAAAAGATAGAGGAAGCAATAAACAATCTGAGATACGCACGATACAACACTATTGGCGGGTAAAAAACCGATTAGGTAGAACTAATAAGAAGGCTCAAGCAGTCCAATGCAAAGGAAACTAAGGAAGATGTTGACCAGAGGTTATGTCGCGCCTAGATAGGTTGGAGGCTTAGCCGTTAGCCCAAGTTTGTCGTGGAAAGGGATTTGAACCTTGGATGCAGTTCCACTACCGAACAGGTAGACGCGCCATACCACTCGACCATCGGCCTGGAGGAATATGGGGGTGCTCGACCGAAAGACCCTATAGTTTCTGTGATTCTGGTACCCTACGGCGTAGCGAGCGCTTATCTCATAAAACGAAAGTTTCGTATAAAGAACTAGAGAGTAGAACTCGGGGGCCGCAAAGAGTGCGGCGGGATTCGAACCCTAGGCTCATCGCTTCTCCTTCGCCACCTGCCTCACCTGCTCTTCCACGACAACACGAAGCTACCTCGTTCGATGATACGATGTGGGCGACATCTGTGGAGGCGAGGGACCGGCGTAACAATATGGACCATTTTTGGGGAATGAATGGGGAGAGTTTTGAGATGCCAAGTGGAACATGTTAATACAGGATTTTTCATGTGTTGGCGATTTTAGGTGCGTAATGGACTAATGGTGGATATGTTGAGCATTCGATGGGAAATGTCTGGGTGTGCAGTGGGAGATATTTCATGGAAAATGTTTGCTATTGAGGCTTGTTTTTCGACAGATAAATCTCCTCCACTGGGTCATTCGAATCTTCCCTTCGTCTTCCGCAAGCACTCGGATCGAGTTGCAGATGAAGACGCTGGGACGAGTTACCGTAGCAACCTCTGCCTATTCAACAACGCTCACGAGGTTTGAACATGACAATTGCTCTGACGTAATTAGTAACTTCTATTGCGCCGGTGTCTAACGCACAAGGCGTCAACTGATGGTGCACCAAAACGAAGCCATAATCAGGTCAATATACAGAAGATCAGTTAGTAAGACAGAGGGGCACTGGTGAGAAGTCTTAAGTTGAGAACGAACTGACATTAGTGACTTAGCAGAATGGAGAAATACAGGGAGAGAGTTCCGATACTCGGTCTTGCAATTGAAAAAGCTGGTTCACCAAAAACAGTTCTTGTTTTAAGTATGATCAGAAAAAGACAATACGATTTAATATTGATGAGTCTGAAGAGTAAGAACTGATTTTAAGTATTGTGACTGGCCAGAGTTCAAAGTTTTAACATGTTAAACTTTAGCCGAATCACCTTTTAACCTGAATGACTTTTTGACCTCTGCGACCTTGCCTTGCTGTTTGGGACACGGCAGCCCATTGGTTAGAGCGCTCACCTTGTAACATGGGAGTACGGGTTCGATCCTCCTTCACTTGCAATTGCTCAGCGCCATCGATTGATGACGGCTCTATAGAAGCCATTAGATTAGATTAGATTAGATTGGGATGTTATTGTATGGATGGAGGATGTTGTTGTGTAGGTCTTGTCAATGGAATACTTGACTGAGATGGCCAAGAACTATCGACTGAGTGGGGCTCCACTGCCAGACCTCTGCGACGTCAACGCCAAAGTAGCACTACGACTCAACAAACCGGATGTTAGTGTCTCTGGCTCTGTCTGTTTCTTTCGGAGTGTGTCTCTGTCTTTCTCTGTCTTTGTCCTCTGTCTGTCTCTCTCTTTCTGTCTATTTCTTTCTGTGTGTGTCTATGTCTTTGTCTCTGTCTGTCTCTCTCTTTCTGTCTATTTCTTTCTGTGTGTGTCTATGTCTTTGTCTCTGTCTGTCTCTGTCTGTCTGTCTGTCTGTCTCTCTCAATAAAAGTTCATAGATTTGCATGAGATTCAATAATGGTCTTATCATGATAACATTATCATGATAAAGGTTGCTATACAAGTCGGCGGTTTTGATCAAATCAGATTGGTTTAAACACATACTAAGTGGTTGATGTGGAAGAAATGTGAAAATGGTTGATGTGGAACGGTTACTGTGTAGGTTCAAGAAATGAAATTCGTTGATGTGAAAGAAATGTGAAATTAGCTGATGTGAAAGAAATGTGAAATTAGTTGATGTGAAACGTGTGTGAAATTGATTGCCAGATAGCTGAGGTATGGCAGATGGTGAAGCTTATGTTCCCTGTCGATGGCATCTCGGCTTCATCTGGCGATACCATCGTCGACAATTCTTCGGACGAGGCCGGCCTCGGTCAAGGTGGGTTGCAGGACATCGAGGACGAGGACATTTTCACGAGTCATGAGTGCTATTCTCCATTTATATAGCTCCTGTGCGGCAAAAATTTCTCAGCTCTTTTAACTTGCTGATAATGGAGTTCATTCAAGAGAACATACTCGGAGGCGCTTGGGCGATAGAGAACAGTTTCAGATGCTTTGAAAGGTGTATGCAGAATGTCTAGCTAAAAGGACATGCATACATGATCTGAAGGAAGGTTATTCCAGATGGTTGGCCCAACCACTGAAAATGCATGACGTGTATTTTAAGTAAGTTAGTATATTCTTTATTAAACCAATTTCATATTTGCAATCTGGTGTACATACGTGTTAATAACAATCAACTTTCAATACGAGTACAACTTTCTAACTATAAACGTCTTTATAAAAGTGCACACAAAGGGAACAACAAGTTTGCCTCGAGATGTAGAACGAAGAAGATTTCCGTGTCCAGCCAAACCCGAGGTAGGGCATCGAATTTCTCGCAAGTAGGCAGCCCTGGTGTTTTAGAAGTCATGAGATTAGATTACGATTGCAAGTAGGGTTTGTGTTTTTGTAATTAAGGGTTCTTGTGTTGAAGGTTTGTCGTCGAAGGGTGCTGGCACTTCTTCGAAGGGGATCTTGTCCAAGCGCAACAGCTGCATCTCCAGCCAGGGTACCACTAAGGCCAAGAAGACGGAGCCTTCGGCCGGTGAGGGAAACACTAACAGCCGAGTATTATCAACTGCATCATCAGTGGGCCAGAAATGGCCCACTGACGATGTTTTATTGGCCCACGGAGCCTTACCTAAAGACTACACAATTTGAAAATAAAAGTTCAAAATAAGATTTTATATGCCTAATTTGTCTGTTTGCTAAAATGCATCATTTAAGATTTACTTTTGCAAATTTTTGGGAACAAACTCGCCAAGCCCCCTCCCAGACCTATACCTCTATTTTGCTCAGGCACCTTTGCCACCATGGCCTGCCACTTGCTGGAAAATATTGCCAGTGACCCACCCTTAAGAAAGGTTTGACACACCTGCGTTGTTAACCAATGCGGTGTGGTAACTTGGCAGTGGGGGCATTGCACCACTTTATGTTAAGAAGATTAGTGTGTAAATAGGTTCACACTGTACCTTGTGTAGGACTGAGTGACGATGAGAGTGACAGAGGAGAGGACATCTTCCTCGATGTCACGTCCAATCAATATCAGAACCTCTTCGACTTGGACCAGACGAACAACTACTTCGACAATGGTTTCGACTTCGACTCGGTCGACAGCAGCCGAGAAAAACAGGTTCGTCTTTTTTTAAATTTGCCGATTCATTGTTCTGTTACTTAATCAATTTTTTTTAAAATGTTTATTATTATTATTTTTATTATTATTTAAAATATTTATGTCGGTTACCTAAAAAGCAGACTACAGTCAACTGTAAATTGTAATAGCGATCATCTCTAAATTGTAACAATCAATCAACTGTAAATCGTAAAAAATGAACTGTTAATTGTAATAATTAGGGCTGCATTTCGATTAATTTTTTTAATCGCGATTAATCGCACGATTAAAAAAAACCGCGATTAATCGCACATTCATTGACTTTTATGTTTATTTTTAAGGATCTAGAATTCAAATAGCCTAATTCAATCAAAATTCTAAAACAAATATCTCAATCTCAAACTGTAGCAGTCTGGTATGCTCGCTTTTTAGTGAAAATAGTCCCGTATAGACAGAACACGTTCGGAAGGAACACTTGTGGCACGCAGAAGCTAGATATTTCCGTTCTACAGAAGCTATGACTTTGTGGGCTATAGCATGCTCCTTCCACCACTACAGTGGACAAGAATCCACGTCATTCTTCAGCGCATCTTTGTAGCGAAGACGTGCATCTGAATTTGAAATAATCCTCGGTTGCTGTATCGACCACTACTTTATCAGTTTTAAATCTTAATTGTTCGTCCATAACTGTTCTGCGTATTTTCTTTGACTCCACAATGTTCGACACAGATCAGCCTTAATTATTTTAAATCGATGCGTGTCTTTGATGTCAACAAACGAATAAAGAGAACATGCAAAGGAGTACCGAATGTACGCATGTAGGAGAGAGAGAGTAGTGCTGAGTGACTCAACAGAATTGGACGATAATCGATAACGGATTATTTGAGAAATATTGATTATAAGAACTTAAATTTTTTATTAGACTTTTTTATTTGAGACTTTATATCAAGAGATTTTTAACGCGTTAATTTTGCGTTAAAATAATTAATCGCAAAAATTTTTAACGCGTTAATCGCGCGCGTTAACTGCGATTAACACGCAGCCCTAGTAATAATCAATCAAATGTTTATTGTACAATCAATCAACTGTAAATTGTAACAACAATCAATGGGAAATTATAACGACAGTCAACGGTAAATTGTAAAAACAATTGATTTTTAACTGTAATAATAATCAGCTGTAAGTTACAACAACAGTTGACTGTAAATTGTAATAACAATTGATTACACGAAAATACTACATTACATGATAACTGTGTTATCTTCATTTTTCTTCTCTCTTCCACAGAACCTGACGCTGCCGGTGGAAGGCGTTCCAATGATCGAAGCGCTAGATGATCCGATTGGATCGAACTTCTTCAATCAATTTGCTCACGACACTTGGTCGGCCAACAACAGCACTCACGACGACAGCGAGTCGAGCAGCACGCTCACAACTCGGCGAGTTGACATCGAGGAAGCGATCAAGCACGAAATACTCAACATCGCTCCGTTTTGCTCAACCATTCCAGCATTCGACTACAAAGATGTCATTGTCGACATGCTTTACTACTATGCGGATAAGGTAGTGACTAACTTACTTACTTAATTACTACGCAGTGAAGTGATGATTATATACAATGATGATAGTAGGCATTGCTCACAGAAGAAGACGAGCAGTCCCTTAAGCTAGCCCTGAGACAGCTATGGGTACGAAGTGTTGGCAACTTCATTTTCTTGGCCTCGCCATATGAGGGCGGGTGGCCAGTCCTCTCTCTCACCGTCTCATCTTCCCACTGTACTCATTATGGCGGAGTTTGCTATGGGGCGCAGGTGGGGCAGAAATGTCGAACCAAATTTATGCCCTGGTGGGGATTTGAACCCCCGACCTCTCGATTGACAGTCCAGCACGCTAACCACTACACTATCGAGTGCCCGTGAACAATGCTCATAACAACAAACAAATGACGATCATGATGATTCTGATGAACATTGATGATGATCATGGTTTATTGCGTCATGTGTTCTAAAGTGAGATGCGTTTATATATACTTTTCAGAATGATGTGCAAACAGCCGTGTCCGTAATCATCGTGCTTGGCGATAGAATTCGACCGGCATTTGCACCTGCTGTTCTCGACCAATGGTTTACATCCTACATCGGTTCGTGTAATTCTCCTTCAGCGGATTTTATATACTTTTTTAATTTTATTAAAAAATAATTTTTTTTATTTATTATTATTTTAACATACTAAGGCGTTTGTAAGGTATTTAGTTGGAAATGCTCACCTGTTAGAACTGTGTTCATATCTCTGTCTCTCTTTCTCTGACTGTCCGTTCTGCTCAGTCGCTTGTGTCATTTCGTTCTCAACTTAAGACTTGCCTCTTTCAAATTACTTATCCACCATAGGCTGTCTCTCCTTCTTTGGACTAATCTTCTGTTGACCTGATTACAGCTTGCTTTTGGTTTGCCATCACGTGATGCCTTGTGCATTAGACACGGGCACAATATAACTTACCAATTACAATTACAATTGTGAAGTTAATGCGATATTTATTATTTTGTTTCGTCCAGAATTGTTGGGTCATTTCGAACTGTGGTCGATAGCGACTGAAGTCATCAAGTTGTCGAGCATCTGTTCAGTTGTCGGCTTGACGCAGATGTCGACTTCGTTCAAGACTGCGTGTCGACGTTGCACACGAAGTCTTGCCAAGAGCAAATGGATGTGCGAGAAATGCACCAACTCCATCCACATCTGCAGCATTTGGTAGACACACCTTCATTAATTAGACATATTATGCAGACTACTTCATTAATTATTCATATTATTGAGACTCCTTCATTAATAATAATATTATTCATGTATCTGTGTAGACACCCTTCATTAATTATTCATATGTGGAGACAACTTTATTAACTATTCATATATCTGTAGTCAGCCCTTCATTAGTTATTCATATATCTGAAAACACCCTTAATTAATTATTCATATATCTGTGTTGACGCTCTCTGCGCTTTCAAGTAGTTCTCATCTCTCGATACCTTGGAGTGATGATAGTGTGGAGCATGGTAGCCGAATGGATGGAGTGAAAGGCCAGTAAGGCGGAGGGTATGGGTTTGAGCCTCCACTAAGGCAGCCACTGTGGGGAGACCTTGAGCAAGTCCTTCACTCACAGTAGCTCAGCACCATCTTCTGAACTTTGCAAGGAGGGCAATATATTGTATTGTTATATCGACAATAGAGCTCATTCATTCGTACCCGTAGACACCAAATGGCTGGTGTCAGGAACTGATGATGATGATATTGTGTAGCTGTTGGTTATTGTCAATGTGATTTTGTGTTTTTCCAGCCACCTGCCGACGAAGGGTCTGTTTGTCTGGTGTCAGGGCTGTGCTCACGGCGGCCACGTCGCTCACATGATGGACTGGTTTGCCGAACACAGGGATTGTCCGACGGGTTGCGGCCATCAGTGCGAATACCTCTAGTACAAAACATCCTAGCCTCCTTTTCCTCTTCCTTCTCCTTCCTACAGATCTCTGTTCTTATAGGTTGATATTATTATTATTATTATGCATTTATTAAGCGCCACTATCTAATGACCAATCATCAAATTGATGGTGCTGAGCAGTTGTGAGTGAAGGGCTTGCTCAAGGTCCCTAAACAGTAACCGTCTCGGAGGATCGGACTCGTACTCTCTGCATTACAAGGCAAGCACTCCAACCAATCAGCTACTGTCGTGTCTTTCTGAATATTGACAGAATTACTGGTTGGGTTTGGTGCGCCATCGGTTGATGCCTTGTGCATTAGACGGTAGTGAGATAGAAAGTGACCAATTACAAATTACGTGGTAGCCGAGCCGAACTCTCGCTCATGGGGTTTGAGCCTTCCCCGAGACGGTTGAACAGTGCTTAATTAATGCATAAATACTAATAATCTGTTTCTTTTTGGAGGATGTTTGATATCTTGTGCTACGTCGTATCATTGTTGAGTTAGGATGCCTTGCATACACGCATTGTGGGTCTCTCTTCAGAAGTTCTTTCAACAGGTCTTGCGTGCATTTCACGACCTTTGACCTGGAGCGTACTTGAACCTGGGAAGCGGTTTAAAACTCCTATACCATTTTGAGGTTGAGGGCTGGTCCCTTATGGCCCCTGCAAGCTCCACATCTGACAGGACAATCTCCAATTCATATACACAAACACCTATTCATATGCTATATATATATATATATATATGTATATATATATATATATATATATAGTGTGTGTATGTATGTACTGTATGCTAGATCATGTGTATAGAAACAAAATACAACCCACTGTTTGCTAGATCATGTTTAAATTGTACAAAACGAGGTGCTATGACAATCTGTAAATAGAAATTATGTGGAAGTGTATGTGTATACATGTACAGTTTATGTATATATAAATATATATATATACGTTATGTATTTGTAAGTACCGGTAGTGTAACAATGCACCAATTTGTGTGCATAAACTTACACACACGTCCACACCGTCACACATTGTTGACGCTTGAATATGATGCATGTATAAGGTCGTCGTAATACTTGGACAGTTTCATGAACTCGTTCTATCAGAGTTTCGTTGCTTTGTAATTTTATTACTGCTGCTGTTTGTCTTTTGTAAATAATGAATATTCACTATGCAGATATGAATATTCATAACTTGTTCGTTTTCATTGCATTTAGTCATGAATATTCATAAGCTTTGTTTTCATTGCATGCAGTCATGAATATTTGTTTGTTCATTTCCCAGACTGGTAACAACGTTTAAGCAAAAGCATTTCTTTTTACCAGTTTAGAATGAGGTGGTGGACTATACTCTGGATCCACATGGATGACTGTACAAGGGGCCATCCATAAGGCATCAGGCAAGGGTAACCCAAACGTGGAAAAGGGAGGAGGTTTTCCAACTGTGGACGTCAGCTACTAAGTTTGGCAGAAACAGTTGTTTCTGTGGTGGCCTTATATCTATTTCCATAAATTTCCGGAATGAGTGAATCCAACGCTTTCTGTGCTAATAACAATAAGATCAACCGGGTAGCCTAAGGTAGGCCTCATATTTCGTCATTGGAGTGCAGACGTCCGCAAAGGGAGAGGGAGGGCATTACCAAATGGGGACGGGGGAGTGAGGGTCCAAGGTAGGTCATTTTTTCTGGACATATTTTATGGATGACCTTACGGGGTGCGGTGGTGTAGGGTATGTTCGGTGCCTTGTAGCCGGAGGGTTGCGGGTTCGAATTTTTCTGGGGACCCTGGGCAAGTCCTTCACTCGCAATTGCTCATGGCGTGAAACTCCAAATCAGTGTCCACGCTGTAGTCAGCGCCTCTGAGTAGTGCATGGGGCGCTATACTGCCCCTTCAAGTGCTCAAAATTTGAGCCTCAAATACATACATACATACATGTAGGAAAAATTACATAAATGTTTGACTAAAACCCCTTTGGCCAACATCTTTTAAATTGACACTTTAATGCATTGAATCAGAAATGAATGGAAACCGCAGTTTTATGTGGCAAGAAACTGTTCAGCTACAAAAAGAATTTGCATAACATGACAACGTCAGGAAAATCAGACAAGTACAGAAAAAATCAGCAAAAAGCGAATGCAACAGGCAAGTAATTCTTGCACGCAACCAACAGAACTACGTCGTCGATAAATGACTTGTGCTGGACTAGCAGTGTTTGCACTAAACCCGACTAAGTTAAAATCAAATTGGCTTCTCGAAACCGGTTCGCCGACCGAAAGTCGACTTGCAGTAAACGCGTCAATTATCATTCTTGACTTGTATGGTTTTAACACAATCAGACCGATCGTTCTGTGATAAATCAACACAATAAATTGGTGATCAATGCTGAAGGCGTATTCTGTATAAACAAATGAGCATGGGTACACCAGGTGGCCAAGTTCTGTGTCGCACCAAAAGCGTCCCTCCCGTGATTAGAAAAAATCTGCAAGCGTACAATACTGCACATGGTAATACCGTAAAAATATTGATTCTACAATAGTACTGATATTCGCTCGTGGAACAAGTTGCCCAACTACCTGCAACATGAACTTCTCAGCCTCTTTTCCATAAGTGCTTGAAGACCATTCTGTTTGATTGTGGTTTCATTGTTTTAGATTGGGCAACTCTGACGAATCTGTCTTGAAGTGGCGCTATATAAATTTGAGTTACAATTACAACCCACTGTCCAATACCAGATTATAAAAACCCACACACGGTTCCTTAAAAAAAATAATCTGTACTACAGGTATGAAAACCTACACAAAACCCTTACAAATGTGCTGTAGGATGTACATGTGCAGTGAATAAGCTACAGGCATGTCTGGAGTTTACCAGAACCTTTACAAACAAAGCCCATAATGCCTGTGCTATCGAATCAGCACAGTTGTAGCCAGTGCTACTAATGGCTACAAACAACACAGCTATGCTAAAAGAAAAGTACAGTGAAACTACAATACAACTACTTACACTGAACAGCTAATCTGCTAAGAAAAGGAATTGGTAACCTGTCGCAGAATTCCAATCTGTGTCCTGGCAACACTCACACCTATACCTTCACAGGGCTTAACAGAAGTTTTTCAAAAATCACGTTGGCACATTTTGGAAAATAGGCAATTCCAGCAGACAATTGCCCTGATACGAGACATGTAGAAAAACGTGCCGGTCTACAATAAAATTACCCCAAAATCATAGCACAAATCGGAAAAAGATAGAAGATGGGGTAATTTCCCATGTTTTCCGTCTTCCCAGAAACGCCGCCATCACCTGAGACAGTCCCCTATGACTTTCATCTCTCGTCCAAAATCAAGCGGATCCGAGCAAACTACACAAATACCAGATTCCATTAAAAGGAAAACCTGAAAATACTCCTTATAAAAGCACAGGAACCAAAAATCGCTAAACACCCCAACTGAACATTGCACCAAAGCTGAACAGGAAAAAATTGACTTTTAAAAAATGGCCACCACAAATCAAAACACCAAATAATGCCCACTGCACTTAAAGATTTCTCTGCACACATTCACATAATTCGACTGCCTGACAGCACTTACCACAATCACACAGGAGTCCACACAAAAAATAATATCGAAACAGAAGTTGACAGAAAACCTAAGACAACACTGAAGTTACGACAATAACGTTCTCAAATCCAGGGAGTGTATGTGTGCACAGAAAATCAAACCCCCCTAATTGCAACAAAACAAAAACAAGTGGGCAAGTGGAAAGAAAGAAGTAAAGACTGCAGAGACCTTGGAAAGAACTCGTCTAAAGAGCAGATCTCACAGACGCAAGCAGCAAACAAACATCCTCCGAGAGGTCCAGAAAGGGGCTATGTAAACACTACACTGCATAGTGGATCAATCCACAATTACGGTCAATGGGTATCATCAATTAATCAATGGGTATCATCAATCAATGGGTATCATCAATCAATGGGTATCATCAATTAATCAATGGGTATCATCAATCAATCGGTATCATCAATCAATGGGTATCATCAATCAATTGGTATCATCGTCAATCCTTTGTTAAACATCTTTCTAGTTGCTCATGCAAATGATGCAACTAGTTGGAATTAATTTCAGCATCAGACAGAATAATCTACCATTTGTCAACTCACAAGAAGGAATCATTTCTGTCAACATAGAGAAATAGCCTTGCCCCTCAAACAGAGCAACAGAAGAAACTTAAACTCTTGCATAATTCAACGTGGCCACAATACATATTTTTGAGCAAAACACTTAGGAAGTTAATTATTTGCTCATTTAAAAAAAAACCAAAGACGCACAACAAGTCCTGCACAAACATCCACCAGTAGCTCACTCCCAACAGATATCATCAAAAACATGCCACAACTGAAATGTTAACAGAATTTTCTTAAACGATAATTCTTTGGCCGCCATCTTTATCGTAAAATCTACATGCATTGGCACTCAAAAATGACGCTTCCAACTTGCAGAAAAAAAATAAAACCCCAAATCCGGCTCAACACATCAGAATGCACAAGCATCTTCAGTTACTTAGCTTTCTTAATTAGGATTTTAATCACACTCCAAGATTTATTTTGGTAAGTTCTTTAAACCTTTCTCTTCATGCAACATGGGCTGACCCTTCAAAGCTTATAACGTGAACTTTTTGCACAAAACAGAATGGACGTTGATTGATTGATTAATTAAGACTAGCAAACAAAACACACTGAACAAAATGACTCGAGCATAAATTCTCCATTTTGATGCAGACAACGACGACATCACTCACTCGACCCACAAATCAATTTACCAAAGAACTTTTGTTTGAATAACCAGAAAAACAAACGAACGAAGAAACGCAACAAAAAACCCTTAAATACAGAAGCTGATGCAAAACTTATATAAATAAACTCATGGAAACATATATATATATGCACACATGTAGATATATATATATATACATACATACACATACGACGCTCTATATATTACTCCATACTAGTACTAGATCGAATTCCACAAGTCAAGCAAAATTTCTGTGTATATACATAATTACATATATAAATAATTTTCCAATTGATCAATTTTTTATATATAATATGTATATATATTAATATATGTGTACATATAAATATATATGTGTATGTATATATATATGTATAATATAAATGTGTGTCTATGTATTATGTGTATATATACACTCCAAACTGGATGCATGCATGAATTTATATATATATATATATTTTTTATTATGCATGAAAGCAGATTAGATGATGAATTACGCAAATCGTGTAAACTCGATCCCGACAGTAACCGTCAATATGCATCCAGATACGTAAAGCCGTAAACACGTAAATCTGTAAACCTTTACACAACGCAAATGCATACATACGCACCTACATTTAAGTTTATGTAAACATTTACCTATATAAAGCTAATCATACACTTAAGTAATTAGTCAAATAAAATGCAAATTACGTCTAAACATTTGGCCACATGCGACATATGTCGGTAGAAGTTAATCGTAAACATAAGTAAACACTGACATGCAAGTAAATCAGGGCATAAGCAGTAAACGAAGCGTAAACAAAAAGCTACAAGTAAACAAGTACAAATGTAAACATGACCGTAAACTTTAATATATCAGTAGACACAATGTAACCATAATGTTGACTGCACTTAAATACACCAGTCAGCTATCTACAAAAGCAGTATCCTCAGGCACGCCGGTTAAACCTCCCGTCGAGACAGAAGCAAAAGTTCTTCCGAACTTTGAATCGAACCAGCTGCATTTCAGGCTTTATATTATAAATTTCTTCAGAATAAACCAATCAAATTATGCGCTTTAAAATAATCTGCCTTTTGCAATACTGGTTTAGCTGACTTCGGCAAGAAACCATCTGATCGATCGAATTAGAGATATTAATAGATCGAATTCCACGGTTTCTGCAGTGATTTTTTAATTGATTGTGCCTCAGAGCTTATTATGACTGGTCAAATTTTATGCTATTTACGAAAAACTTCTTACAAGATCGAATTCTGCACTTCGAATCGAATAGAATCTTTGCCATGATTTCGATCGATTGTCTTTAGAGCGTCATATTGATCAAACCTTGTTCGATTAATGGAAAAAATTTCAGTAGTTCAAATTCAGCCAATTCCAATCGATCAAAATCTCTGCAGTGAAGTTAATAGATTAAAATTCATCAATTGATTAAATGATTGAGTTAATCGATTCATAACTTCAGACTGCACAAATTCTGTCCTACTTTCTATATTGAATTTTGCAACTTCAAATCAATTAAAATCTCTCAAATTGATTAAAATCTGTCGAACGATTAAACCTTGAATCGATCAAATTCCCTCGAATCGCTTAAAATCTCTCATTTTAATACATTCACAGTTTCGGACTTTTTCAGCCCTTCATCGAACATATTCCTTATTTTTCTCCAAAACTTGTCGACATATGAAAAGTTTTCGTCCTAAAGACGTTCTAGGATAATAATATCTTTGACGGTACGCTTTGTGCATAGCTATGTATGAAACAAAGAGTTATACAGCAAATAACAATGACTGCAGACGACATCCTGTCCTGCCTGCCGTTGATGGGGCGACTACTTGTGATTCGGCTTCGCTTTGCGGTTGTTGACATGCGAGTCAATGACCCCGTTGGTTGCCGCGGGGACGGCCCGGTCTTCTTCGGACTCAGACTCGTCCTCTGTGTCGCTGCGGCCGTCCTTCTCGACCTGCGTGCAATGGGAAGAGTTTTAGGTCAGAGCAGTATTAAGGTCAGGTTAATTAGGTCACTTATTTAGGTCAGTTCACTACCTAGAGCTGTTTTACTTGAAATGACCCAGAAATCGGCTGCACATGAAATGACCTTGAACTACGCTGTAAAACTTCTTTAAACGACTACATAGCATGACCTTGAACTTACTCCACCTTGAACCTGACCTTGATTTTGACCTACGCTGTCGATCTCCTTTAAACAACTCTACGTAGAATGACCTTGAACTCAATTTACCGCAGCTAAAATGACTTCAAAACGGCTGCACAGCAAACGAACTTGAACTTTACACCTGCTTCCTCCCAGCGACCTTGAAACCCAAGTACCGCAGGGACACAGAACCAAGATATCTGATTCTAAATGAACTCGAAATGTCAGCGAACAACCTCCACTTCCTAACATTCCCGACCCTTCACCACAACGACCTTCAACTGCCCAGCAACGTTGAAACTTAGCATACTATCCGTATATTTTCAAAATGACCTTGAAAGAGCAGAAACAGACGTGACATATACCTGTCCCTTGATGACGTAGAAGTAGGCCATGCGCAGAATCATACAGAACCAGATGACATGGAGGACCTGGAGGACGCACAAGAGGCCGTTGTAAGCATAGTAGATTGGAGCCATTCCAAGCACCTTCGTTGCCTCAAACAACGTACTCCGGAGAATCCTAAAGAAACGACGACAGAGCATTGTACAAACAGAGCAACAATTATAATTTTTTTATGCACCGAGGTACATGATCCATCAGGGACTTAAACATTAATTAAGATTAGAACAAAAACGTCAGGAACGGCACCTATTTGTTTATAATTATTACTATTATTATTATTAACATTTTGTGGACAAATAGGCAAATGATGTGTATTGGTGACCTATAAGTTGGCACGAATGACACGTTTTGAATTGTTTCAATGCATGTTAGTCAAGAGTGCTCAATGCAAATATGCAGTTTGGTGTTTAAATAGTGCTGATTCCTATGTGCCGAGTTATCAGCTGTTCGTATTGAAAATGAAAGTTTGGGGCATTTAGGGAACTCAAGGATAACATTTTAAAATTTATAGACCTCACATGAATAGAATAATGGGGAAAACTTGAGTGTGGGTGATTTCTGTGATGTATTTTTTTCTGGACACCCTTAACCTGAAGGTTAACAGTTACTCGAGTGATAGGATCTCGCTGTGGGATGAAATTTACCTGAATGGATAGATGAGGAGTCTGGTGAGGAACCAGACGATGGTGAATACGATGAATAACGCATCACAGAAACGGTTGTATTTGCAGTACTTGGCCAGCTTCGCAAACTGTTGAAATACGAATAAACGTCAAGATGATTCCACAACCACCACATAACTGCCACCACCACATAACCATCTCCAGCACCACCACCAGCGCAACCACCACCTCCACCAGAACCGCCTCCACCAGAAACACCACCTCACTACCAGCACAACCACCACCTTCACCACCACCACCATTCATCAATCCCCACAATCAACCCGTTTTCTTCTCATAAACAAGACACAAAAAGCAGTAATTTAAACTAAATTCGCGCGATTCAAACTCCGCGCATCTTGACCCACACACACTGAAGACCCTTACCACAACCAACCCGTTCATCTCCTAACAATTTGTCGTACCTCCAAGATGTAGTCGACAGCGTCGTGTACGCACAGGACCAGAGTCCCAACCCGGACCATGTTGGCCGCCCACGACATCACCATCAGAGTTAGCGTTGCGATGTGGTGTACTATCATCTCACCAAAATCCTAAAACGTAATGGCCAGAGTTAGAATCGAGTGGAAAGGGATACCCAAAAGTACCAAGTGATATAATTGAGTGAAAAGGGCTATTCAAAAGTACCACATGATAGAACTGAGTGAAAAGGACTACCCAAAAGTACCAAGTGATAAAAACAGACTAGAAAGGTGACACCAACAGAACTAAGGAATAGAATCAAGTAAAGAGATGAGACCAAAACTACCGAGTCATAGAATCAATTGATAGTTCATCCAACCTTGCGTTTTGTATCCATGAAGAGGGAGAGCACAAGTGACCAATAAAAGGCCATCTCGAGCATATAGTACCACCAAACATCTGCTGAAACCACCTGTTAAACACAAACCCCTTCAGAAATTAAATGAAATCAATCTTAAAATCAGCAACAGGTGCCAACTGGCAAAAACCTAATCGATTAATCGAATGTCTTCAATGGTTAAATCATCGTTTCGAACAATTTCCGACAATCAAAAAACAATATTTTGAACTCTTAACACTTTAACGAAGAGCTGCATTGGTTTCCCAGGCATTTTTAGTAGTCGCTCGTTGTTGAAGTGTTAAAGTTACTTCTTGTAACCAACCATTTATAACTTAGTCTATTTTTTGCAACTTTTTGTAAGTATTAAAGCATACCTGGAAAAAAAGTTACCGAAAATGGTGAATAATGTTAAAGTTGCAATGTTAATTGTTATCTTGAAGATAGTCATAATTTCTATTATAAAAAAATTAACTCATTCAACGGTAAATCTTAAAAATTTTAATTAAAAAGTAAATCTTCAAAATTGTACTATAAGTAAATCTTGAAATTATTATTATTACTAGTAGCAGTAGCAGCAGTAGTAGTAGTAATAGCAGCAGCACTATTAGTACTATTACATGTGAAGGGTTTACAAAATGTTCTCCTACTCTGAACTTCTCCTCCTGAAGGTTTGAACCAGCTGCACTCTTCATTGAAAACTGGTTAACAACCAGTTAACAATTGGTTAATAAGAAGATTACCACAAAGTCTCTTACTTGTGTTGGATAGTTGAACCAACATTCTTTTGTATCCCAGAACCAAGGTTTCTGTCCACAAAGAAATCATCAACACAATGTCAAGCAGTTGACATGAACTTAAAGCACCACGTCATGTTAAATAAATTATTACAGTTCGTTTACGAAACTAAATAACAATTGAAAATTCCCAGACTGGTATTTCAAACTTTAAAATGAATAAAAAAATTCAAACGAATTTGGCACAATTGTTGATAACAAAGAACAACTACAAATCCCTTGATAAAAAACTGATAAAGTACTGAGGGGAGAGAATCAAGTTAAAAGACCAAAAGGAACAGAATTGAGAAAAAAGGCAACACCAAGAGAACCAAAGAACAGAATCAAGTAAAAAAAAGGTGAGACCAACAGAGCTGACGAACAGAAGCGAGTTAAAAGATGAGACCAAAACTACTGAGGGATAGAATCAAGTGATAGTTTAGCCAAGAGTACAAGAAGCGTCACTATACGAATTATTATTATTATGACAAGAGTTTTTAACGCATGCAAAATCACAGAGATTTCCCAGCCTGATGGGTGGTTAGTCAGTCATCTGGTGAAGAGTAGTTAGACAGCTGGGTACTCAAAAGGCCAATGGGAAATAGCGAATTCTGAGGCATCTCTTAAAGGAAGAAAACAAGTTTGAGCAGTGGAGAAACGGAGAAACATCGGTAGTCAGATTCCACTTCTTGGGGGCAGCAACACAGGATGTACGATGGCCGATGATGGAAAGAATATTTAGAAACGTAAGCGAATATAACTTCCAGTGATTACGTGGCAAAGATACTTACGTCCCAGAGAACGTAAAGACCCGACCAGAACGACAGAACGTAGAAGAGAAACCGCCAACTGAAACAGTTGTTATTATTATTATTATTACTAATATCATTATTATTGTTACTATAATCATTATTATTATTATTTATTAAGTGCCAATATCTACTGACCAAGCATCAATTGATGGCACTGAGCAACTGTGAGTGAAGGACTTGCTCAACATCTGCATGCAATAACCGCCTCAGTGGAGGAGGATCGAACCCCTACTCTTTGCATTATAAGGCAAGTGCCCTAATCAATCGTCTCCAGTGTCCCAGTCTCATTCGTTTAACATACTATTACAACTGTCGTCACCTTTAAAAAATTTTTAGATGAAATTCATCCTTACTCAGAACATCACGTCATCTTTCAACTGTCGACAGGAATCTATTAGTTGGCTGCACGTGTGTGCGTGGGACCACCACTGGTGACCTACTGCACATTGTTTTGCTGACTGATGTTCTAAATATTCTAGTTCCTATTGACATTTAACGTCCCATAGGCAGGTGCAGAGAGCACCTCTGAAACACTGGTAGTCAGCTCTTACAGTGATAAGCTGGTGCCTGTGCTTAGCTTTAGAGCAGCGTTTTAGATATATATATATTTAGATATATTACGACATATTTTCAATTACGATTACAGTTACCTCGACAATCATCATCGTCAGTTTCTTGGGTCTTATGGGTCTCAACTGTTTTTGTCTGAAGAAATACGATAACAGTTCTGATTTTGCTAAATGTTTAACGTTACATTGGAACAGACTGACCCCATCAATGAACTGACCCTTTAAGACTTAACCCCATCAATAAACATTGGGCCAGATGCACCTGGACCGATGTTAATTGATGGGGTTCAATTTAAGACTGAACCCATCAATGAACTGTTACCTTGTTTCCTTGAACCTCTGTATTTCGCTTGGTTTGGTCTGAGCTCGCCGCCTTCGCCACCAGCGCTCAATCTGCCGTGGAGACAAATCCAGACGTTTCGACAGATCCTAGAACACACAAACATCACCTGACTGACAACACCAACACAGCACCGAAGATAACACCAACAAAGAAGATGAAGATAACACCAACACAGCAGACGAAGATAACACTTATGCAGAAGATGAAGATAACACCAATGAAGAAGATGAAGATAACACCAATGAAGAAGATGAAGATAACACCAATGAAGAAGATGAAGATAACACCAACACAGCAGACAAAGAAAACACCAATGAAGAAGATGAAGATAACACCAACAAAAAGATGAAGATAACACCAACACAGCAGACAAAGATAACACCAATGAAGAAGATGAAGATAACACCAACAAAAAGATGAAGATAACACCAACACAGCAGACAAAGATAACACCAATGAAGAAGATGATGATAACACCAACAAAAAGATGAAGATAACACCAACACAGCAGACAAAGATAACACCAATGAAGAAGATGAAGATAACACCGACAACTGTAAACTGCTTGATTTCTTACCCTTAATCCATCTGCATTTGGAAGAACTTTATGATTTTTTCTAAACGTTTTCTCTAGCTCCTCGTTCGGCTCGGCGGCTCGCGGTGGGTGCTCGCGTAGGTTGTGCCTGCGGCCAATAGGGAGTGCTACAAACCTAAATGTAACAACAGCCAAATTATGTAAATCTGTGTGTAATATGAGTAAAAATACGTCGAGTCACATAACTACTTCTAAACCATGGGCGTATTTAGGGTGGCTTTACGGGTCCAAACCCCCTAAATAAATGCATTACTGTTATCAACCACTAAAATGCAGAAAAATACGACCATTTCCAATGGAAACCCCCGAAAACTTAAAAGCCCTCCGATTTTTTTTTCAGACTACGCCCCTGTTCTAAACATTCCAGATTTATGACAGGTATCCTTTCAATTCTTAGATTAGACAGTTCAGTGCTTCGGTGTTGCTGTCAATTTGGACGTTGCAAGTAGATAAGGCGGCACAATAGCGCTATATAAACTACAGATTTCTGACTCTTAAATGACATTGCCACACGTAAGAAGGCGATCAAATCACCCAAAGCCTTTAAAAGTCGACGGGCGAATAAATCAGCGCTACAAGAACGACTAACTGGCCCGTGAGAAGAGCAGCTTACAAGAAAATGCTCCTCATAAACCGAGAGTAAGACGCCACCAGTAAAGGATATACTTACTTACTTACTTAACATGTGTCGTTGTCCCGTGACTAACTAACCTTTCCCAAACGAGCCTCGCAATAAACAGCCCGATGGCCATCGGGAACGGAATCCATAGGTCTCCGGCGGCCGGATAGAAAACCGTTTCATTTCGCTTTAGTATGGACCAGTCTGCGCCCGGAGGAAGCCAGAAGGATTCGGCCCAGATGAAATTCTGGAAACCCTGCCACAGCGTCGTCGCCGCCATGTTCTTCAAGTCCAATGTCCCGTTGAAATGCAGCGTCTCAATTGGAGTAACCATCTCCAGCCACCTAGCGATTGCTGATCAAGCTGTAAAGAAAAAATATAACCGTCTATAATTGCCTTTAAAAGTCAATCAATATTCGTTTAATCATGAAACCAAGCTGTCACAGACGCAACTTGTTACAGGCAGTAAATATCTAATGTCATTAACAAGGAGAAAATCATGTCTCTTTCCTACTAAGGTACTATGGGAGAAGCAGTTACTTATGATTTTATGAAAATTTTTATGCCCTTGTAAAGAACCCGTGAAATAAAGTTCCGATCGTCGTTTAAGGAGTTATCTTCCAGAAAATTAATGACTATTTGAGTGAATATTACCCCTCGCCAAAGCTCTTTTGCCCTACCTGTATAATTCAGTCGCTGAAGAGCGTTCTTTTCCGTTTTAATGCAGCGAGGACAGAAAATGTTTAATAAAACATAAAAAATCTTCTCAGTTTTTGCTAACGGTTCGTCTCCAGCTGTTACCGTATAGAAATGTCCGCACTAAACGTTAACGAGGAGTAGTCAATTAACCTGAAAAGTTAGTCACAGCGACCTTTTAATTACACATCGATTTAGTCATCAGAATAGTAGGCTACAATGTGTCATCGATGATACTGCTACAGTGGCCTATCGCTATTCGCTAGCCCACGTGCCGGTGTGGTGCGACATAGAGCTCATGTCAAGATGTGTCCGACTCCGCCTACTTCTGTTGCCAAGGCAGTATTTGGCACATGTATGCGAGATATTATCGGAATGAAATGATGGTATATATTAGGTAAAGTTTGAAGTGTCGTGTTAACGTAGGCCTACTATCAAAATGACAATATTTTTTGTCAGAGGAAATGAGTAGCCCAACAATTTATTGTGCGCATTCGAATCATTATTTTGACCAACGCTGTTTTAGCTGCGACTATTTTTAGAAAGAAATTCCCTTGCTGGAAAAGCCAGATATAATTTTGCAGCACTTTACTACAGCACCTAATGCATTTCCCAGACTAAATCTCGCATTCCTATTAATAGTTCAGATTGACAGTTACTATAATACCCCATCAATCAATCATAAAATATACGGCGCTCCCTACAGATAGGAATCAACATGGGCGCTATATAAATTAGCAGAGACGTTCCCGACCCAAGCCGTGACGTCAACCAATAAGGATAGTTTTCGGACACCTTTTCACCTCATATCCTACGTAGCATCACACCCGTACGTGCTGGCTAAAGTCTGCTTACTCTGTTCTGGGACTACAAGCCTGGGCCTAGTTGACAAGCTCCCCGCCCACAAATTACGTAAGGGCTGAAAAACTTCTTATCCAATGAAAACATGCCGCTTAAGCTGGGCGTGTCAAAAAGTATCACGTGTTCACCATATCTGGTGCTGTCGCTAACGTTTTTAGAACTCAGGTCGACGTAACTATATAAATTCTGTCTCGACCACTCGATCGTTGTGTGATAAAATTAATTATTAGAGTGCCATTAATTAATTAATTAAGTAAGTAAGTAAGTATGTTCTTTATTAAACGCAAGCAAATGCTCAACGCAGGGGCGGCGCCAGGGGGGTTAAGGGGGGCTCAGCCCCCCTAACTGCGGCTCAGCCTCCAAAAAAGTGGGAAATCACTGCAAATCACAAGGAAGAGGTGACAAAAGGGAAGGTTTTGGAGCTTTTCAGCAAACCTGAAATCCTGGCCCCGGCACTGGCTCAACGCTTTACATACAGAGTCGAAAATAATTTAGGTAAAAAGAAAAACAATAATTAGGAGAAGAAAAATTAAGTTGACTAGAAAACAGATGTCTTACTGAAGTTACTGTACAACATCCTATCCAAGAAGCCGCGCCTGGTAAGGAAGACTATTAAAGCAGGCCTATGCTGACGACAGCTATTTTCTGGTTCCTGCTGAAAATAGTGGCACGATTACGTCCGAGGTTGACCATAATCTCGGCATGGACCATCGAGTGCAATGTGAAGTTGAACCAACATAAGCTTCAGGAGATGATTGTGCACCGACCCAGATCGAGGCCTGACAGCACAGGCCTACTTTTCAACGGTGGCACTGGCAGCAAATCAGATTAGGAAACAAGTCAACAACTCCCTCAGTGGGTAGTAGATTTCGTTTATTAAAAATACTAAGTTGACATACCGCAACTTGTTTACATGGGATAATGAAAGTAATGAAATTAAAAACTAAAAGTTTATGGCTCTAGTCAGATTGAGATTTAAATCTTAAGTCCGAAAGACTTTTATTATTATTGTTACTTGTAAACATCGTAAAAGCTCCGGTTTTTTTTCTTTACGAGTTCTTACTTCTTAGCTAAGCATTTTTGTGAATAATTGCGATTGTTAAAACACATTTCATATTTCAGCACAACTTTTTCCTTTTCACAAATCTGGGATTTTCTGCTACACTTTTTGCAAATCTTGGGATTTTTCTGTCAAGAGCTTGGGATTTCAGAAAATGGAGAGTGGTCGCACTGTATATGACGTAATCATGTCGTCGACTCGTCGCCGCCATTAGAGAAAGTTTAAGCCTCGCGAAGGTCGGTCAGCACGTTGCCTTCTATAATTATTATTATTATTATTAAACTGTCATTTATAGCGCACCTAAACAAAATATGAATCTTGCGCGAAAGCGCGTAATAGAAATAAATAAAGAAAAATATGTCAATGCTAGTCTCATGATGTTAACTGTTATATTGTACAGACTATTTTGTCAGATGATGGTTAGGGTCAGTTTAGGCGTCGTGAGTTTCGGTTAGTGTCAAGGTTAGCGTCGTCATTAGAAAACATGGCGGAAAGCATTTAGTATCGGGGTGCCTGTATTTTCTCCCGTTATTTTAGGCGTCGTGAGAGTCGGTTAGGGTCAGGTTACGCGTCGTGAGGGTCGGTTAGGGTCAGGGTTAGGGTTAGTGACGTCTTTAGAAAACATCGTACCTTCCGCGCAGCATGCCAAAAGATAGCCTACCGTCCGACGCCTGCAAACTTACGCACCCTGATACTATAAATACTTGCCAACATGGCAAGCAATCCCCGATAGTAAATGTTCGCCCTAGTAGTTTCAAGTTAACGACCCTGTGTGATAACGAAGATCATTAGCTTCGCCCTCCTCCTTCATCCAGGTTTGGAACTGGCACTATAGGGCAGGACGTGCGTTTTAAGCCTATAGGCCCCTATGAATCAGCTAAAAAATAAAGATCCAACACGACTCTAATAGGTGAGCCGCACAATCCCGCACTAGTAGACTACATAATACTACATTTGTACATGATCTACCTGAAAAAATTATTGTTGAGGCTGAGCATATGAATAACAGTCTCTACAGACTTAATTGGTGGGTTTACGTGCTAATGCGCTTTCTGGATAGCATTGGGACGCTCATGTCTGGCTGCGGCCTATAGCAGAAGTTTTGCAGTGCAGTTATACGCGGCTCCAATACAGTCATTCATACGTTGTCAGGTAAGGCTGTGGCTCGTGCACTTCGTGGTCATGTCTTAGTTGATTGCGCCCTCAAAGCACCTGGCCTACTGTGATCTATGCTAGATAATGTTGATGAATCAATGTCTTCCAATGACGTACTAAATCATGCCGATAGTAGGCCTAACTTGTGTTTGAATGTAACCTTGTTACGAACTCGGTCACCCAATTCTCCATCCAATCACATAACTTGTATTTGAATTTTGAAGGCGCGCTATATATATGGTAAGATTGAAAGAATAGATTATTTTAAGGTTGTGGATACGGTCACGCCGGACGTGAGCCTATACATGGGACTAGAATCACGCCCGCTACGCTATTGGTCAATATATAGGCTACATTTCACATGATTTTGTGCACGTGAAAGGAGCCGACCGATAAACTCTCCCGAATGCGGTGGAAGATTGTTCACCATATTTTCTAGTGACGACACTAACCCTAACACTAACCGACCCTCACGACGCCTAATCTGACCCTAACCGACTCTCACGACGCATTGCCTGACCCTAACCGACCCTCAAGATATCGATCCGCCATTTCCAATTCCAAGGGAAGTGAGCAAGTTCACGTGACATGCTTAGCCAAAAACGCGACGGGCGTGAACGTAGTACTGGGGTTCCGCTAACGCCCGGGGCGTGAACTACAATTGTTTAATGATAATAATATTCCTTTAATTTCAGTCGTCTCCGTCGATCGAAAGAATCTGATGCCGCCGGCGTTCGAGTTTCGTGCGTCACAGCGTGACCTCCGTAATCCAGTCTTCTGGCGTGACGTCGGGACCGAATTTCTCGTCACGACGACGCTGATGACGACCATAACCTTCGTCCTCATAAGTAACAACGAGAAGGTCTACCCCATCACAACGACCCATCTCGGTCTGTGCGCCGGAATACTTGTGTATATAATGTTCGAGAGCTACGGAACCTTCTGTGGCGCACCCATGAACCCGTCCGCCTCCTTCTCATTTTGGGTCGCCGGGAAGTTTTCACTCGCTAGAGGTACGACGAGATGGGTGATACTATGCCATCTAGCGAATGTGGTAGAAACGATATTCATGAATTTAAAAGCATCGTAGAGAAATGATGAATGATAAAATAATAATAGCAATAACATTAAAACTAGGGGCGGGCAACGATTAAAATTTTTAATCGAAATTAATCACACGATTAAAATTTTTAATAACGCGATTAATTTTTAACGCATGCCACAGTAGATAACAAGTAAAATTCTCTACCGATTCTGAGTAGTTGCGTTGAATATGCGCTATATAAATGCTTGCAGTCAATAAGCAAAAAGGAAACATGGTTTTACTACTAGTTTTTACTTTTTAGTTTTTACTTAAAAGTTTAAAGTTCAAAATTAAGCCTTTTTATCAAGACTTGTGTTAGCGCATTTCTAGAAATAATTGGGCGCAGTGACAATCGCGTTAACTGCGTTAAAAATTTAATCGCGTTAATTAATTAACGCATTAATCGCGTTAATAACGCGTTAAATGCCCAGCCCTAATTAAAATAGTATGCGAATTGTAGAAAAATAACTGGGGGGTGGGTGGGTCGGGTCAGACTTTGATCCATGTGGAGTTGAGGTCTGCAATGAAGACTTCACTGTGGAGTTCTAAGAAAGACTTGGGGGATGAACCCCACCCCCGGCAATTCTCAATCTGCATTAAACTGTGAATAAATAATAGTTATTGTAATAAATGAGAATGAATATATATTATTAGCATTATTATAATCATCGTTCGTTATTTTTCTAATGCCTCAAGGTACACAGTGATCACTCGGGGAATTAAATATTAATTAACAGAATCGTTATTATTGTTAAAATAGACCTGCCACCTAGCGAATGATTGTGAACAAAGTGAAAAATTACGCACCTAGCGAATGCAATGGACTACTTTTACGTGATTTGTAGGAGACGCGATGAGATTCTACGAGAGAATAAGAGCCGTGGATGTCAGAATTCATAATTACCTTTTAAACTTTAAACTTTTATTTTCTTCGCAGCCATTTCATACATGATTGCAGAGACGATTGGATCAGCTGCTGGAAGTGGAATCGGATACGTGTATGTATGATCCTGCTCCTACCTTAAGTCAACCATCCATCCATCCATCCATCCATCCATCCATCCATCCATCCATCCATCCATCCATCCATCCATCCATCCATCCATCCATCCATCCATCCATCCATCCATCCATCCATCCATCCATCCATCCATCCATCCATCCATCCATCCATCCATCCATCCATCCATCCATCCATCCATCCATCCATCCATCCATCCATCCATCCATCCATCCATCCATCCATCCATCCATCGTAATCGTAATCAAGCATTTATATAGCGCCACTCAAAACAGAGGCGCTCCCGACCCGAGCCAGTCTCTTCATTGATAAAGGGAGGTTTTCAGGCGCTTGCGGAACTGGTCAAAAGAAATAGAAAAAAGTCAGTCCTGAGGGATTGAGGTAACTGGTTCCAGTTATTGGGACCAACAATAGCGAAACTCCTAGACTGGGCCATAGAAGTACGCACCCGCGGGACAACCAACTTGAACCAAATAACCACGGGTCGAGGACCGAAGGGAGGAACGACTGTGCAGAGAAGATACTGGGGTACAAAAGGCCCTAAGATAGTGAGGAGCAGACCCAGCAAGACAGCTTCGCATGAGAGAACAGACCTTGAATTGGATGCGCTGGCGGATGGGGAGCCAGTGAAGGGAGTCACGGATAAAATAGGAGATATGGTCAAACTTTGCAATGCCCCCTATGAGGCGGGCGGCAGCGTTTAGAATGGACTGAAGTTTAGATGTATTTGTAGAGGAGAGACCAATGTACACCGCATTCCCATAATCAATCCTGGAACAGATCAATGCATGGACCAAAGTCGTGATAGTGTGCAGTGGTAGTGATTGGCGCATAGCACGGAGTTGGCGTAGGTAGTATAGAAGCAGGAACGAGAGACACTATTTACGTGATCAGACAGAGAGAGGACAGGATCAAGAATGAATCCAAGATCACGGACACAGGAAGAGAAGTGCATATTTGGAAACCGAAGACGAAGGGAGTCAGCATTAATCTTGGTAAGCTGGGCACGACTACCGAGCCATATGTACTGAGTCTTGTCTTGGTTAAGACGGAGGCGATTTGAGGATAACCATCGGTCAAGAGCAGCTGAAGCCTCTAGAATACGCTCGACCATAACATCCATCCATCCATCCATTCATCCATCCATCCATCCATCCATCCATCCATCCATCCATCCATCCATCCATCCATCCATCCATCCATCCATCCATCCATCCATCCATCCATCCATCCATCCATCAGATGACTAAATACTGTACTCCTTCCTTCCTCCTTTCTTTGTTCCTCCCTCCCTCCTCCCCTCCCTCCTCCTTCCTTCCTTCCTTCCTTCCTTCCTTCCTTCCTTCCTTCCTTCCTTCCTTCCTTCCTTCCTTCCTTCCTTCCTTCCTTCCTTCCTTCCGTCCGTCCGTCCGTCCGTCCCTTCTTCCTTCCTTCCTTCCTTCTTCTTAAACCTCCCTCCCTCCTTCCTTCCTTCCTTAAACCTCCCTCCCTCCTTCCTTCCTTCCTTCCTTCCGTCCGTCCCTCCCTTCCTCCGCCCCTCCCTTCTTTCCTTCCTACCTTCCTTCCTTCCGTCCCTCCGTCCGTCCGTCCGTCCGTCCGTCCCTCCCTTCTTCCTTCCTTCCTTCCTTCCTTCCTTCCTTCCTTTTTCTGTATTTCATTCCTATCTTCGGATACGTGGCTATTAAATTGTTTTGCAACTACTGTGCTATAACAGATGACATGTCCTATGCACCACGTAAAGCCCTTCTCCCGTCATTGTACGGTATGCGTGTGTGTCTGTCTGTCTGTCTGTCTGTGTGTCTGTGCCTTATAAGTAACTCGCTTGATGTCACACTGGATGCGTGAGAATTAATTTTGTCCAAACATGGCGCCCTCCTTGCATGCTCATAGTATCACAAGAGGTTACAGGCGTCACTGTCGCCAACTGGCGATTCTCCAAACAACCAATCGTTCGTTGACCGTCTTTGTTGTAGACTGACTCCGTGGAGAAAGGTGCAGGCAGCTACGTCACCGTTTGCGGCCTTCAACCCGGCAAACCACGGCCTGACGAACGTCCAGGGAGTGGCAATCGAAGCCTTCTTCGCCTTCAATCTCGTCTTCGTTGCCCTATGTTGCCTTGACACCAAGAACCGCCCCTCCCCCGCCTTCATGCCCAACCTCCCCATTGGCCTCTTCATTGGAATTGGCATCATGGCCGCTGTAAGTCACGTGAACGATTTTGTGACGCCGCTGTGATGAGTATAACGCTAATCTAATCTTAATCACTCTACATGTACTCTTCTTCATAATCTAATCTGTACTTTGATCTACTGCTCTACCGTAATATAATCAACTCTAAGGAATCAGCCGACACACTCAACTTAAATAAGGTAAATAATACAGTTATTAATACTTTTACTGTTATAATTCGATTTACTGCATTGCTAAAGTTTCCACAATTTTTTCAAAGAAGCGTTAGTGTCTCAAAGAAATCAAAGCTCCTAATCAAGACTCGTAGATTATACTGAAATTTGTATCGAATCATTTAATCACAGTATGTCTCAGAGACAGTATCCGATGCATTACTTTATGTTGTTAAACATTGAATTTTGTGACATTGTAAGGATTTATTTTGACACCTTTAAATGGTGTCGCTTGGACGCTAAGTTTCTCGTTTTCATTGTATGGTATACATTATGAATTGCAAAATCGAACATCGGCCTTTGATGTCATTTTGACGTAAAACCTTGGAATAATAATAATAATGATGATGATGATGATGATGATGATGATGATGATGATGATGATGATGATGATGATGATGATGATGATGCTGATAATGATGATAATAATAATTATAATAATAATAATAATAATAATAATAATAATAATAATAATAATTGGAGTTATTTTTCACATGTCGATTGTCCGGGCTTATTCTAAGGAAATTTTCTCAACTGCACATGAGGGACTAATTAGGAGGTCTGGAGGCTGTGCCCCAGTGGGATCCAGGGGAAAGCCCTTGGCCAGGGCTTTGCCACAAGCTGAAAAGATTTGGCATTTCAGTGATTTCACACAGTGAATGCGCCTCATTTTTTGCAAGGTTTTAGTGCATATTAAGATTTCAATTTTATGGGTATACCGTGTGGACATCATCATTAATTGAAACTGGTCAAAGACGATTCGTATAACGGTATCCTGGCCTAAACCATAAGAAATAAGTAATGAATCTGAAATACCTAATTAATACTGTCACATATTTATTTAACTGAGGTTAAATATTACTTGTATATTTATTACAATATGCCGCCATTAATCGAATGGTACCATATGGGGCTTCTGTGCTTGTGTGACTCCAAAGTCCAAACTCCAAATACTCAGATTTGTTGATATTATTTTGTAATTAGGCCCCCATTCAGCGGGATTATTCCCTTCGGGTGAGCCTATTGCTCCCTTGTTTATGCTGTGATAATTGTATATAAAAATGATTATGCTTTGTGTCTAACTACTGTTAAATATTACTTGTTTTGTTTTTTTGTTGTTATTGGGACCAATAAACAAATTGAATTGAAATTGAAAAACGAGCGCATAGAACGAAAGCCGCACCAGATGCAACAAAACAAAGTTGGTTTAAGGAGTTATTTAAAGTTTCTGGAAGCCAACAGGCAAAATGCGGCAACTCTTTTGGTCAAGATAACACTGCCACTGTTGGATAACAAGAGCACTTTGATCTCTGGAGTTAATTATGCCCGCCTAAGTGTGGAATAGCTTGGAAAGTTGGGAGACGCTATAGCCTACGCATTTGCGATATTTATTGTATTATGCCGTGCCAAGTTACAGCCACAAAAGCAAGGCGCCCTATGTTACGACTTATAACTGTTTCGTTTTTAACGTTTTAATGTTACAAACTGGCAACTGCAATTACTGTTTGCTTTTGATCTCGTCTCACTAATCGCATCTGCCAGATGGTTGAATGGTAACACGCTTAGCCTTTTTGACTGATTTCGGACACGGCGAACTAGCACCAGTAGCCTATATCTTAATTATTAACTGTTTATGCAATTAAGTCTACAAAAACTGCAAAAATCTTATGTTTAACCCTGCACAAATGTCTTTCCTAACTGCACACTTTGTGCCTATAGGGCATATAGTTTAAATGTGCATGCTGTTTGTAAAATTGCGAATGTACGATTTTGAAATAACGTCATCGGCCGATGTTGTCATGAGATGTCATTAGATGACTGATGATTAAACAAAGCAAACCAATTATTTTGCCAAATTAATTTCTGCAGACGTCAGACTCTCAGAGGCCTTTGTTGCCATAAGATGTCGTTAAACTACGGGTCCTCTTTTAATCGATGAATCGAAACCTATTTTAATACACCCGAATTAAGCAATCGTCTTGGTCAGTACCAGTCCCAAGTCTGGATGAAGGAGGAGGGCGACGCTATTGGTCTTTGTTATCACACAGTGTCGTTAAACTGAAACTATACTACTGTTTTAATCGTTGAGAAAATTGACCAGAACACCCAAATTTACGAACATCTTGGTCTATAGACTTAGGCTATAGGGCCTAGGCTAGCACATCCAAAATATAGATTTTAATCGATGAAGCGATTTACCTATTATACTTGAACTGTTGAACACACTCGACTAAGACTCTTGTCTAATAATAATAATAATTATTATTATTATTATTATTAGACAAGAGTCTTAGTCGATATTAGGTCGACAGACGCGATATACATTTTAGTGTATATATAGGTAACAGTGTATTTAGTCAGTTACTATCAAAGTATACACATGTCAAATCATCACATGTATGTCAATTCCAGTGAGAATATAGTAGGAATTTTTCGCGTGGGCGTCAACGGTCTGCATAATATTATGATGTATACCCAAATCCCAACCGGTATAGCAGGTCATTAATATAATATAATAGTAAAACTAGAAGTTGGATGAGCGATGAAAACATGGTATTAATGCTAAATTACAGTAACATTAGCAGTTGGATGAGCATATTTATAGCAGAAATAGAAGCTGGATGAGCGATGAAAAAATTATTTTGATGCTAAATTATTGTGGTAAAACTAGAAGTTGGATGAGCGATTAAAATATTCTTAGTAGATGTAGAAGTCGGATGAGGGATGAAAACATGCCTAAAATATGTTTTTAATATTTATGAACTGCTATACCGGTTGGGATGTGGGTAATTGCCAACGGTCTTTGATGTCATAGTATATGTCGTTGAACAGTTGAAATCGATCCATCTGATGTGAAGAAATCGATGCTGTTTTCTGATTGCAGGGAACTCATACGGGAGGATTGATGAATCCGATCATTGCTTTTGGACCGGCCCTGCTGGCCAAAGACTTCAGAAACCACTGGGTAAGATTTAGCAACCTCCTCCGCATCATCATCGAGATCATCATCGAGGTCATAATCATCATCATCATCATCATCATCATCATCATCATCATCATCATCATCATCATCATCATCATCATCATCATCATCATCATTATAATCATCACCACCACCACCACCACCACCACCACCACCACCGCACCACCACCACCACCACCACCACCACCACCACCACCACCACCACCACCACCACCACCACCACCACCAACAGGCAAAATCCGCAGGGGGGCGCAAGGGGGCGCATGTGCGCCCCCTGGATTTTGAGCATATGTGCAGAGAATTTCTGATTATTCAATTGGTTTGGACGGTCTTGGACCTATAGACTATCTTTGTTTATGCGGATGTTTGAAAATTTAACGTATAGAGTTCTCTCTTGGTAATATGGAAATTCATATTGTCACCCGAGACGGCGAAATGCATTCAGTCGTAACGGCTATAATTTGTATCGTATTCTTTTCTGTTGTTTTAGCCGATCCCTGCCAGATAACAGTTAGCCGCGTAGTCAGAACTTTATATATATATATATATATATATATATATATATACAAATGTACATAATATTAATGAACATATATAATTGACACTGGCATGGAGCGACAGTCTCTGAGTAATCAGATTCTTCCATTGGATGCAAGCTAACACACGTTCTGTCAGACTTTTTAAACATAGGCCTACCCCCGCTCGCTTCGGAACCAGTTCCAAGCCTGGATGAAGGAGGAATGCGAATCTGTTGATCTTTGTTGTCGCACGGGTTCAAACTCCCTCCCCCCCAAGTAAATGGGTAACCGTTGAATTGAGCGCGCACATTTCGTCGACCTTCATCTCAGCGACCTCAATTCGCCGCCACGAAACACAGCGCGTTAACCGTATAAGACTTACACACTCGGGCAGTAGGCCTATCACAGGAACGGAAAAGACGCACTTCTGAGTAGGACAATTTCGTCTTGCTGTCCCTGACCGAAACCGATTCCGCCTTCGACTGGGAAGGTAGGTTTGGCCAACTAATACTACGCATTAGCCTACTTTGAGGGGGGGAAAATAGAGTAAGGGAATAATTGCGCAAACTCTTTAGGCCTATACTCCAAATCGGAACCTGGTTGTTATAGGCCCCAATCTTATAAAAAAATAATGACAGTAGCCTAGCTTCTTTTGTATAATAAGCTCAATGAGTAGACCTAATATAATAAAATTGACCGTGTGTCTGTGTTTAACTTCAACATTCAGTTTCGTGGTAATTAGGCTAAATATAATAATATAATTTAATTATTGACTAACGTTTTTTCTTTTGCGTTGGCGTGCATGCATATATAGGACCTACCGAATAAATAGCCTACGTTGCGGAGATCCTGAGTGGCCGAGTGGGTTGGTGCCCGCTCTCCGCGCCGGCGCCCCGGGTTCGCTTCCCGGTCGGGTCGGTTTATCAGAGATTAATTTCTCGGATCTTTACTGCGGGTGGCTCGGTCGCAATATAAACGTGGAGTACGAGGTTGCTTTCTGCCTCCGACACTGATCATCTTCGATATGAAAAAGTGTCGTTAAGCAGTAATACAACAACATAGCCTACGTTGCCCAGTGCTTGCCCGTGCACTGTTAAGTAAACCTGCCGTTAGACTCGTTAGTATAGTCTATAGAAAGTATGCAGTACTGATAAATTATATTATATAACTTATGTAGAATAATATAGGTTGATTGACTGCATTGGCATAAACTTAGTAAAAGTTTCAATCGAATTCCTTACAAATATAACGTCTCCAGACGATTGCAATTGTTATTTCAAGAATAAGGTCAGATTTCAGTCATATGAAATTTAATTATCATAAGTTTTTTTACAAATGTTCGAATGTCTAGGAATTTTTTCGCATGTTGGGATCCGCGCCAGAGGATCGAGAGGTAGCCAGCGCCGATGGGTAAGAGCGTCGACGGTGGTGATCGGTTGCTTTCGACACTACTTAGTCCTTGTGACAACTATTTAAAAGTTTGCGCCCCCCTAGAAAAATTCCTGCGGACGCCCATGCCACCACTGTCAACAGGACTTCAGCGGATTGATTTTTGACTATAATTATTGCCTACTGTTCCATTGATTTTGATGCATTGTGCAATGTTATAACGGCGAAAGTAACTACTCACTATGTAGAACCTGCCACCTATGACAAGGGGCTTTCGGAATATGGCGCTATAGAACTCACACTACATTACGACGATGTGACTGCAGATGGGTGTCTGTATATATGTGTGTGTACCTGTGTATGTACGTGTCTGTTTATGCATGTGCATGGGCGCCCGCAGGATTTTTTGCAGGGGGGGTCAGTCACGGCCGAGAGAGTTAGTTGCGTTATAATATGTCATTAAAACTAAACTCGCATAATTACATTGTCTTAACAATACCTATTAAGTCTTAACAGTGCTTTTTTCAGCCGGAGCGGTCCGGAACGGCGTTCCGGAACCTTTTTCAGCTATTACAAAATAATATATTTCATTAAAATTTTTAATAAAAAATTATTTTAAATTATTTAGATACGTTAATTTCATTTAAGTGCTTTCAATGTTTTATTGAGATTGACACATATGAAATAGAAATATTAGCACATGTCTCTATACTTGTTCTGAATTTGCTGAGTTCCAGAACTTTTCTCTAGAAAAAAGCTCTGAGTCTTACTAATTATAGCCTAGTCTTTTAAAATCAGACGCAACAATCATTCAGAAGTGAGTAAGTAAGCATACTCTTTATTTATCCAACTACATAACCGCACTTTGGTTTACATGAAATTAACTATTATAGGCCTAAAGTATTCTAGTTAAAAACGTTTTTCTCATTAAGTTCTCAACCTGTGGGACAATTCGGTTATGCGGTCTTGGATGCAAGGAATAAGAAATGTCATTACAGAAGGGAGCAGTGGGTTCATCAGACCGTTCAGACGACTTCTTTTGTGACTTGGCAGGCTTCACGGTCCAAAGGGTACTTAGAGTTTGCTGCAGCTTACGCTTATTCTTGTTATCCATATTAACATGCCATGGCTAAAAAATGAAGTCGTTAACACTTCATACCCATGGCTGCTTCTGGTCTGGCTTAAGGGACTTCTCTTCTCTTCTTCAATAATCCGATAATTCAACAGTTGTTTACAGTTCTTCCAGAGACAATCCAACAGAATGGATGTAAACTACACAGTAAAGTCTAACCTATTGTTCTACACAGCACCAGCGAAGAAAAAAAATAAGGATAACCTTGACACAAAAATCTTCTTCCATAAGTAATCCAAAAGAAGAGAAACACGCTCAATTCTAACATACTTTTAACTGAATACAAAATCTTCAGATACAGACTCAGAATGCATGAGAGAAACGTAACTGATACAGCGCTTGAGGAATGCAGGGACCTGTTGGGGTAAGCCATGGAGTACTAAATATAGACTTGCTATTTCGGTATCCCCGGGTAAGCTAATGCCGGTGTGGGGAAATTTTTGACCTCGGGCCGACCTCTTCATCCAGAGATTATCCAGAGGTCCCAGTCGGCTTGGCTTTGTCAATGTGCGTGACCTGAAGTGACAAGGTCAACCTCTGAGTCGAAGTGTTCCACCACTGATGTCGGTACATTAATCCGAGATAACATGTGTCTTTGATAACATACATGATACATAAATAATGGGGAAGCCAGTTGAACGTAGACCTTGCGGACTGAATCGTGATGAGCATTGTTTATTGGGGCTAAGTAAAGAACTAAATTTCGGCCATTCCAGGACCGTTCTGACAGGCTAGTGGTAGCCCACGATGACGGCCGAGTCTGTTTTAATGGGTGCCAGAACACCACCAGGAGGGGCACGGGGGAGGGCGTTTGGCTTCCAGGCCTATGGCTAAATCAGCCACTGACTATTAGTATAGTAACTTATTAGTAGGCTTAAGCAGTATGAAACTAAAGCTAGTATTTACTAAGTATTTTGAACAGAATCTTGTGACATATTTTAAGCTTCATTTGCATGATTAAACCTGTCGGATTTTTATTTGATCATGAGTTCCAGGGGGGGTCACGCGACCCCCCTTGACCTATGCTGCGGGCGCCCATGTGCATGTGTATACGTTTGTGCGTATGCGTTGTAGGTCTACTGGGTGGGTCCGTTCATCGGTGGCCCTCTGGCGGTCGGTCTCTACAAATTGTTAGTCTTCATTAAGGACCGATATGAACCGAAAATACCGGACAACTCCAAGGAACTCAAGTCAATACCGGACAACTCCAACGAACTCAAGCCAACAGGTCTTTTTCCGAAAATATCTGACGACTCCACCGAACTCAAGCCAATATATAGGTTCCTTCTCTTTCTGTCTGTCTGTCTGTGTGTGTGTGTGTGTGTTTCTATCTCTCTGTCTATCTGTGTCTATCTGTGTCTGTCTGTCTGTCTATCTGTCTGTCTGTCTATCTATCTGTGTCTGTCTGTCTGTGTCTGTCTGTCTGTCTTCCTGCCTCTGTCTGTCTGTCACACACATACACTATAGCAATAGCACACAACTGTGTGTAATGGCTTAAATGATATTTTGACATAGGTGTTGTAGGCTATACTTTCTGCGCCTGTCTGTTGAATCGGTGGCGTAACGAAGGGTTTCAGCGCCCAGAGACAAGATTTGATGACTGCACCCCTCTTCAATTTTCGATATGTTGAATTTTCTGGGATCAATAAAACAATAATCGATCGATCGATTGATTGATTAATTGATTGATTGTCATACGATTCAACCAAGTATGTTACCGTCACCGTTTTAATCGTTACCGTCTTCAGTCCTTACCGGTATCACGGTAACTCTGAGTGGCGAAACAGAAATCGCTATTTTCAGCTTGAGTTACAAGGTATATTGTGGGGCGCGGTGGTGTAGGGGTATGTTCGGTGCCTTGCAGCCGGAGGGTTGCGGGTTTGAATCCACCTCAAGCCGCCGCGTAGGGACCCTGGGCAAGTCCTTCACTCGGCAATTGCTCATGCGCTTCAGCGTGAAACTCCGATTCAGTGTCCGCGCTGTAGTCGGGAGCGCCACTGAGTAGAAATCTTGAAGGGGCGCTATAACAAGTGCTCATACATACATACATACATATTATGGTCATCTGGCCAATGAACTAACTGTTGTTCGTTTCGTAGAACCGGTGACATTAAAGGACATCTACAGCCTACTCAAAGAACTGCAGGCAAAGATGAAAGCCATCGACGCCGCCGACGCCGACATTCGATCACCAACTGCGACGTCACCGCCGCGTCGATCGAACCAGTCGAAGGAGGAGCAGTAGGTTATCTGCAGCTGCAGCAGCCGTGGAGTTGCCAGGACATGCGTCGAAGAAGGGTGAGGGGATGCACTGTAATGGGGAAAGGGCGTACGAGACTCAAGCACGTGTCTTATATATAGAGTGACAACAAAACAGCAGTGATTAACACTTAGGCGACATTATCTAATCTCCAGTTAAGTACACGCACACGCTTGTGTAACGTCGTATTGTAGCCTATATGATATAGAATTTATACATTGATACATGCAGTTCAATATATATATATATATATATATATATATATATATATATATATATATGTAGGTTTCTTGTTAAGTCGTTTTAAGAAAATTGTGTTTAAGCGGTATTTCTGTAGGTATACTGTGACTCTTTTGGAGGAATGCTTTCCGGTTATTTGTCCACCATTGTATACTATAGATCGGAAATAAAGTCCCACGGTAGATACACGGTTCACTTTGCAGGCGTCAGAGCGTAAAAACAGGTAATTTTTATCTGAGGAACTGTGGCCAGAATTTCAATGCCCCAAGTGAACATAATTTCCAAATGGAATTATTTAATAAAATCGAATTATTTAATCTAAAGCCCATCCTCTTAATCTACGAAGAAAATGTCTGTTTTACATCTCTACTGTTTAAGCCAATATGAATCGACTTAAAAAATAAAGATCAAACGCGACGATAAAGAACTATTAGAATGCAACGGACGCCCAAAGCACGGCTTCCAATCAGGACCCGTTTAAATAGGTCATGCATAGATCCCATAGCACGGCTTCCAATCAGAAAACGTTTAAATAGGTCATGCATATATCCCATAGCACGGCTTCCAATCAGGACCCGTTTAAATAGGTCATCCATAGATGCCATAGCACGGCTTCCAATCAGGACCCGTTTAAGTAGGTCATCAACAGATCTAGCAAATACACTTAGGTCGGAAAAATAATGGCGTGATCGCTGTGGCAGAATTATTCATCGAATTTTGACTAAGTTTTTAACGTTTGTGCACATTATTTAACTTTGTAACTTTTGTGTAACAGAGCCACACAAATAATCTAATTTAATCCATTGAGTTATGCCGTAACTTTAAACCGGTACAAATGTCTTGGCGTATGTAGTTTAGCTCTTATGTTGAGGAGCTGCAGAAATTCTGCAACCACGCTGACGAAAAGGAAATCGAGGCACGAAGTACGTTATCCTAATAAGACAGCGCTCGTGAATAAGCTGGTGCCCTGCGATTAGCTTCAGAGTAGCGCATTAGAAATTTGGAGTTTACGATTACGACGAGGCAAGGAGGCAGAGAGGAGGGTATGGAGGCAGAGAGAAAGAGAGAGGCAGAGAGGAGGGAGGCAGAGAGGCAGAGAGGGGAGGGAAGGATGTGCATATGTCCGTGCGCGACTTCCTTTGAGTCTGGCATCAGACGGATGTAGGAGACTAAGGGGAGCACGAAGGGAAGATGGAGAAAGTAGGATGAGGGGACGGAGGGTGGTGGAGGCGTTCTCCTTAGACCCGAGGTTCCTCCGACAGCTGCCGTAGGGACGGAGGGAGCTTGGAGGTCCCCCTCCCCCCCGAAGCGTCATGGCTCTCATCAAGGTCAAAGGTGGGGCAAATGTCGTTGGATAGAACCAACTGACGTTAGCTGGGAAAGGGTGGATGGAAGGCAACGGGTGGAAAGGGTTGGAAACAAAGGAAATGTCGGTAAGATATGAGGAGGTAGAAGAGCAGACAGTCATACAGCAATGGGTAGGAATTGCAATCGACTTCATTTTCTTAGCCTCGGGCTATGCCCTTATACCGAGGTCCACGGTGTAAGGTCATTGTACTAATCATAGCGGAGTTGGCTATGGGTAGACCTGGGAGTCACTTTGGTCAGCCAATCTGACCCCACTTGACCCTAAAGTGACTTGAGGTCGACTTGAAGTCGACAACTTGGAGCCAAAACGACTTGATCCGACTTGGCAGAAAAACAACTAACTTCCGACTTAAAGTCGACTTCTGACATGGTAATAACGATTAAGTACGGCTAATAATACAAAAATGTCATGCCAATTTGCCTGGCAAGCATTAATTTCATATACTAATTAGTAATGAGACCTCAACACCTGATGAATAAAATTGGTCAAAGTTTATTAGGCCTATTTTAAGCAGGTGTTTTTGTGCTTGAACAGTTTTGTAATGCTCTAATGGGTTAGCAGAAGAATCTGTGGCGGACCGCGGACTGGTTGCACTGATGGCTTGTTATAATGATACATTTTAATTCTGTTGTCATAATTATTTGGACACTAACCCCCTAACATATCAAATAGCAATGCGTACCATCCTACTGCCTAAAAGTTCATTGATTTGAGCGCGTTCAGCTCTTGATAAGGTAGACGTGCTAACATTTTTATTAACATTTCTATTCGCCATTTTTATGAAACGTACGTGTGACGTTTTAACATAGAATAACAAAATATTGATATAGATAAATCGACACCTATAAACAAAACAAGTAACTGTTTAGCACAACCGCCACAACCGGCGTCGATAATACAAAATTAAACCGCAGCCTAAGTAGGCTACGCGGTATAGACCGTAGAAGTTAGAACATGCTTCATTAATTTTTGCAAAAGCACTACAAAACTGCTTAAATGCTGCCGTGACCTTACGATCATTAGTGTGATATGATAAATTTCGATTTATTTGTGTCTCAAGTCGGTTTAAGTCGACTTGTGGAGAAAACAACTTGAGGTCACTTTTCTGGACAAATTCGACTCGGGGGTCAGTTGCGCTAGGCAGAACGACTCGACTCGACTTGGGATGCCCAAGTCGACTGGGGTCGACTTATTGGGGTCGACTCCCAGGTCTAGCTATGGGGTGCAGCGGGAGGAACAGGAAACTCGAACCAAATGTCTAACCTGGCGGGACACGTCTAAATAAACAATCATGTTCCAAAGAAGTTTAAACAACGCGACCGGTGAACCCAGATATCTTTCCCTCGCCCTTAGTTCTACCCACAGGCAGCAGCCTCTGGGGTGGAGAACGCAAACACATGCAACGGTAGATATATATACTATAGAGCCAGGGTCAGCTTGTGCGTCGCTGTGGTAAGTCCTTGAAACATTTCGTTTAGCAACGACAGAATGTACATGTAGATCGGATTAAATTTCTATAGACGGATACTAATTACTTCGACTGTGTGACCCCTTCGATTGCAAAGCGCAAATTTGTCGAATATCTGATTCCTGATATCGGAATAGCATTAAAAATAATATCCTTATCTGCCTGTGATGGTGATGATGGTGCCATGGTGGCGGTGGTGGCGAAATATAATAAGCTGTTATCTGCTCTGGTTAAAACGATTGTGGAGGCTCCGAGGTGGTGCTGGTAGTGGTAGTCGTGGTAATGGTGGCATTGGCGTCTACCAATGAGGGTGGGGTTGGTAGAACGATCTCTCGCGGTTGCCAGAAGTGGTGGGGGTTAACGTTTTGTACATAAACGGGGTTGTTGATTCCCGATAAAAAAAAACGGCATGCAATGAGTGACTTCTAAGTCTGTTATAAATAAGTCGGCTAGAGAGGGGGTTGTTGTTCTCCCATTCCAGATGGGGTGTGGAGGTTAAACGTCACTAAGTGGTAGACCCTAGTAGTAGCAGTTGCAGTGGTAGTAGCAGTAGTAAGGCCTGGTAATTGAGACAACAGAACCGGTGTAATGATAACTGGCAGTTTTGGAAAATGTCAAATGATTGCAGAAGGTGCCTTGAATGAGTGCCAACGCGACAAGAGTCTCAGCGGATGCAGGAAGATGCTGACAGAAGCCAAGTAACAGAGGAGGCATTGCAAGAAAGACAGATGGAGGTACGAAGATAAACACATAAAGAGAGACAGACAAACAAACAGAGAGACAGACACAGAGAGAGAGACAGAGAGAGAGACATACAGACAGAGAGACAGAGGCAGAGAGAGAGAGACAGAGAGACACAGAGACAAAGACAGAGACTCAAGAGACAGCGATGGTGAAAGAAACGAATGGAGAGACAAAAGACTGTTCGCTAACGGTTAACCCATCCTCCTTTCTTCTTTTCCTCGGCCTACTACTCCTCCTTCTCCTCCTCCTTCTCCGCCCTCTAATCCGTAGCCCATAGGGGACATGCGGTTATTTTTATTTATCTAGCCGGCTCTGGTAGCTAGTGCGCACTAGAAACTATCTAGTGCGCACTAGATAATTATCTAGTGCGCACTAGATAAAATCTATGCAATATGGCGCAGTGGTGTGAATGAAAACGGAGCTGCAGATCATTATTTACAAGTTTGCTGTCATTTATGAACACGTCGGCTGTTAATTAATTCGCGCTAATGGATAGGAGAAGCGCTTTTATAGAATGCAGCCACTTTATCCGTACATATTTCGCTTATGGGGGGGGCCGTGGCGCATTGGATAACATCTGGCACACAGACCGAGAGGTACCGAGTTCGAGCCCCCGTTGGGCGGATATGCTTTGCTGGCTGCTTTAGCGCTGCAGGCTGTCTGTTCTGTTAGTAGTTAAGATTTATGTCTTCTGTCATTTGTGTTCTTGTGAATTGTTTCAATTGCATAATTGTACACTGTAACCGGTTGCGGTTTGTCAACCGGATTGTTTGAATAAACGAAAAAAATATTATTATGGCATGAAGTACGCAGATATATATGTACCCCCAGCTGGTCGGTTGGGGTGCCTGACCCGGGTCCTGCGCTCTGTCGCACGCCTTTGCGGACGTATTCCCAAATTTGGCCACGTCTCAGGTTATATGCTGGATGTGCTTCATTGGCTCCCTCTACTGCAGCGGATCTCGAATCGGATGATCGCTTTGGTCTGGCGGTCCTTGCTGGGTCTAGCCCCGCCTATCTACGCGACCTCTGCTCAGTCTGCTGCCCTACCTTGGGTGCTCCGGGTCGTCGCTCTCTCCGCTCTACTGAGCGGGGCGTGCTCATGGCCCCTTTTGCCCGCACAGCTACTAAGCAGAATCGCGCCTTCTCAGTGGTTAGCTCTGGAATGAGCTCCCTTTGGCACTGCGATTACATCCCAAAATCCACTCTGAATCTTTCTATTCTTGCCTCAAAACTGTCCTTTTCAGCCGTTCTGACCTTGAAGGGGCGCTATATAAATCTTTGGAATGAATGAATGAATGAATTGTGGCGGCCTTGTGGCCGATTGTTTAGGGCGGTCGGCCTGTAACGCGGAGAGTACGGGTTCAATCCTTGTCCGAGGCGGTTATATCTCTTCATATATGGCCCCGTCCATAAATGGCCGATTTTGAACCCCCGTCCCCCCTCGTCACACTTCGTCACAAAAAGTAACACCCCCTTGAAAAATGGCGTCCCCCCAAAAAAACAAATTTTCATGGCGAAGCAAAATGCTCCATTCGTGGTCTCGTGGAACAAATAGGGAGAGCATGCATAGGCCTATTTTAAAATCTAACGGTGACCAAATATTGAAATAATTAGAAAATTATTAATAATGGTGCCCGTATACATTAAAATAATTTAAAAAATAATGAAAATTTAATACTCACAATTAGTGCTGTTATTATTAAAACTAAATTGTTGTTAATTGTTAAATTTAATTACATAGACCTGGTGTGACGTCACACTTCTCAGACTCCCCCCCGACCCCATGTCACACATCGTCACAAATTTCCGACCCCTTACCCCTAGGTGCGTGACGTCATTTATGGACGGCCCCTATGCTTGATGTCTTGCACTGGCTTCCTATCACTGCGCGCATCCATTATAAGATCCTCTTTCTAGTCTCAAAGGCGCAGCTGAGCAGTGCCCCAAAGTATCTTTCTGACTATATGCGAAAGCCGATATCTGCGACCTCATCTCGTTCCTTGCGCTCTGCTGATTGGCTAGATCTTTTTGTTATCAGGACTAGGACTGCCTTGGCTCAACGCCGGGCATTTGCTGTGGTTGGTCCCTCTACTTGGAATGACCTTCCCCTTATTAAGGGCTAAACTAAGGACTACTAAGGACTAGTTTTTTCCTCTTTGGTTTCTCGTTCTTTAGAGACTTTTCTTTTCCCCCGGGGTTTTCGTGCTGAGAGCGCTTCTGAATAGTTATTCTGAGAGAGGCGCTATATAAATCTTTAGATACAATACAATATGTGTTGAGCGCCTCTGAGACTCTTACGTGGTGCTTTATAAATGTCTTGTTACATTACATTACATTACATTAGTACAGTGTCAAAGCTGTTGGTCAGTAGTGGGTAAACTGTAATTTTTAAGTGTCTGTTATCTGCTACTCGCTGTAACTCTTAAACATTCTATCCCAAGTTCAAAGTTTGTTATGAAAATTTCTTCTTTCTGTATAAAAAACTAACATTTGCAAAGAACAGTAATGCCTGCAGTACCTGTTGGGTTATTCATTTATTTATAATGTATCACACTGTTCCTACCAAAGCACTTAACTTTAATGTAAAACTGTAATTATTTGTATATCGTGGAACAGTTAATTCATTACGCGTTAACTTGAAAAGAACAAAAGAATATTACAGTAAAGTCAGATGCTTGTTTGGTTATTCATTTATTTATAATGTATCACATTAGGCCTACTCTAATGTAAAACTGTAATTATTTGTAAATTTGTGGAATTGTTAATTCATTGCGTGTTAACTTTAAAGGACAGAAGAATATTACAGTAATGTGAGTTGATAACTCTTAAATGTAAATAAATCTTAAAAGTACATGTGTAATGTCACTATATAGTTTGCTTATTTTTCTCCAATTAGAGCAATTGTTGTAACAAAGCTTTGTTTCCAACACTGTTGCACTGTACATGTAATTTGATTTTCTTAATGAAAGGTTCAGATAATTATTGCTATTTTAAAAACTCATGCCCAGATATTTTAGATTTGCATGAGCACTGCTTGAATACTCTGACAGCAGTCGATACTAGTGGCCAGACTCAAAATACAGAAATTCTCTGTTAGTAGAATACAGTCATCTAGTGGCAGGGGTGGACTGGGCCGCCGGGACACCGGGAAGATTCCCGGTGGGCCGCCAGGACCGGTGATATAATAATTTAATCAATTTAGTACAGATGATACAGGTTTTTTTACAAAAAATTGCGGCATCGGTTAACCGGTTTTTAGTTTCGGTTAACCGGTTTGTAAATTAACTGAAAAAGAGCAATGCATACTTACTTACCTACAGTGCTCCGTACAGCCAGCGGCCGCCATGTTAGATAAGAATTTACATCTTCCATTCTACTTCCGGCGTCTTCCACTGAGTTTGTTTTGATAAAATTTCTTTTAAATTTGTTAGTTAGTAATAAGTAATATTAATTAAATAAGATATGTTACGGTTATGAGTGATATAAATCCGAAACGTAAATGTAAAGGTGGTGCGGAGAAAGTAAGAGATAAGAAACTAAAGATTCTTGGTAAAGATGGAGCTAAATGCCGAAATCTAGTCGATTTATTTAAAGCCACTCCAATTCAAACTGAAGACACCAGCTCTCAACAAACACCTTCTGCAAGTAAACAACCCGACACAAATCGAAACGATGAAAACAATCAGCATTCGGTCCAATCAGTCGTGCCAACAAACTTTATTCCCACCTTACATTTAGAAAATGTTACGGAGCCGTCGGAGTTAACTGACAACACAACGCTGGCAGTGGCAGATCTAAATGCCGAGAATGATAGTTCAGAAGAAGTGACAGAAACTTCAGTTATCGATGATAAAAACACCAGTTACTATTTCAAACGTCCTCGACAGAATACTTTACAATCGTTTTTTAAATTTCACCCAATACAACCTAGTGTGAGTGAAACTGATCTACCATTTACAAATGCGTATCGGGTATTTTTCAGAAGCAATGGTATCAATAGGAATTGGGTGTCATACTGTAAAGAATCTAAAGCATTGTTTTGCACAGTATGCTTAGCATATGGCAAGACTGACGATATGAACTCATTCACAACGGGAATGAATTCCTGGAAACATGTGCATCAAAGAATAGAGGAACATGAAAACAGCAAATATCACGAGAAGTGTGTGGAAGCTCATTTAATGTCTGTAAGTGGAAGAGACATTGATAGCATTTTATTCTCTCAGCAAAGTAAACGAAGGTACCAAGAAGTTCAAGAAAAGAGACAAGTGCTGGAAAGAGTAATTGAGATTCTGAAAATGATTGGAAAACGTGGTCTCAGTTATCGGTCAAAAAATGATGCTGCATATACATTAAACGACGATACAATCGATCATGGAAATTTCTTGGAAATATTATTATTAAACAGCAATAATACCATCACAGTGAGTCCGAATAAATTGATTTATAACTTGAGTTGACGCATTCTTAATATTTTATATATAATTATAAATTATATATGCGATTTATCGTTTTTTGTTATTGCATAATGTAATTTGTAAAGTGACCCATGACTTTGGAGGTCACTGGCCCTCGGGTATGCATGAAAAAATGCACAAAGAAAATAAAAGTCATGAAGTTAGGGCCGCTTTTTGTTTTTTTCCCGGGCCGCTTGAACTCCCCAGTCCACCCCTGTCTAGTGGTTGGCCTACTGGATTATCAATCGTTAGGTCGAGGTTCAAATCCACACCAAGGCTGAAATTTGATTGGAATTATTTGGTCCACTTGCGACTCTTAGCCAACTCAGCTGTAATGAGTACACTCACCTAACTCTGCCAGTGGGAATCTCAGATGGTATTAGTATCGACTGTTGTCAGACATTGCACTGTAGTAGCAACCCACCTTCATATGCAAAGGCTAAGAAAAATGATGTCGGAAGCACTTCATACCTTCATAGCAATCTCAGGACTAGTTCAAGTGTATAGACTACTGCTCAGCTCTACTACCTACTTTTTTATCCCACTAAGTTTTTACCTGTTGAACATCATCAGCCAAATTGTACGAGACCATTTTATAGCCACGCTGTTACAGTAGCTGTTTGTAATCATTACGTTTAAGAATGAAGTCCTAATCAAAGTGAAAGGCCTGTGAACTATACTGGCAAGCTTATAGTATCGGGGGCTGAAGGATTATAGTGCGTAAGTTTACTGGCGTCTTGAGGGTCGATTAGGGTCAAGGTTAGGGTTAGTGTTGTCATTACAAAACCTGGTACCGTTCAGCGTCTGCGCAGCAGGGTCAACCCGAATCCCCGAAAACGCTGAAAATACACAAAAGCCCGATTTCCGGAAAATAGTTTTCTAGAAAGCGGTCTAAAGCTGTTCAGAGTTAAAACGTAAACATAACATAGACCTAGCGTGATCTTGATGTATTTCAATATACTGCCTATTCACAAGTTAATTTGTCAATTATATTAATTCGGGTTGGATTTTGAAAATCGGTTTGGGGAATCCGACAGAAATTCGTTTCGAGGATTCAGGTTTCGGGGATTCGGGCTGCACCCGCGCAGCATGCCCAAAGATCGTATATAATCCTTCAGCCCCCGATGCTACACATGTGCCACTGGCCTATACCTTTGACAAGTCATTGTGAAGACGCTATAGAAATGTACGTATGCATGCATACGAAAATAATATAAAATTACTAATACGTCGTAGACATGAAATGTTACGGCAAGTTAAAGCCGACAAGCTGACTTGGGATCAGCTGACTTGGTATCACGTTATTTACGTAGCCTACATTCACTCTTGATCCCGCTTAAGAAACTCATAATCGGCTCAAATGTACAGTTTTTTTACATTCCATCACACGTAATTGTAAGTATATTTCGTGTCATCACTTTATTTTAAATTAAACCCTGATATTAATAGAAATTCATTGCAATTGAAAGGACGAACTGACAATTTTACGGGCAACAACGGCTGTTTTGTTTACATGGATCGCAGATCGCAGGCATGCCCTGTACCTTACAGCTATAAATAGAACTAATATTCTCTACCATAGATTTTATCTAGTGCGCACTAGATAATTATCTAGTGCGCACTAGATAGTTTCTAGTGCGCACTAGATACTATCTAGTGCGCACTAGATACTATCTAGTGCGCACTAGATAAATAAAAATAATCAAATGTCCCCTATGGGCTTCCGTATCTATAGGCTACCTATTTATCCTTCTCCTCTGCTCTCCTCCTCCTTCTCCTGCAACTCCTCCGCCTCTTCCTCCTTCTACGCTCTTCTCTGTCTTTCTCCTTCAGTTGCTGCTCCACCTCTTCCTCCTTCATCCCTCTCCTCCATCTCCTCCGACACATGCGTTGATTGAACGCAGCCTTCTAAGTTCTTCGACCCTGCTCTCAGACCTCCTGTCTCGCCATTTCGTTACCTCGTTGTCCCAGGCAGCCAAATGAACCTTCACCCCCCACTGACCCAGGCTCCCTCTGCGGCTCAGCCACCTTCCCAGGCTTAGCCCGGTTCTCGACAGCCTCGGTCGGGCGGTAGGTGCCGCCGCCGCCGCCGCCACAAGAACGAAATAATTACTTGGCTCGTTTTTCATCGTCAGAAGGTTCAACGCAGTCGAAAGAGTTGTTGTTATCTTTACCTGTCTATCGATACTTATTTCCAAGCCGGTGAGTGCAGAACGCTCAGTTTTTAATAAATACATAAACACATAAATAATAATAATAATAACAAGAACAATAATAATAATAATACCAAAATAATGCCAATAATACCAGGAGCTCCAATAATAGTAGCCTAGTTTTGCATATCCAGATAGTTTTTCATTTTTGAGGGATCATAATATTATATGTACTTCGGGTAAAATAAGATAAAAACATTAAATATTTAATTGCTCAATGGATTAGCATCAATAACAATGACAACGACGACGATGATGATGATGATGATGACGACGACGTAATAATCCAGATTACGGTTCTCTTTCTCGTCAGTAACTTGATACCCAGTAGCAGGCAGTTTTCAGTTTCGTTCTAGACTTAATGGTGCTGTTATTTCGCAAATTGGCATATAGGTTTCCGTCTGTTTTAATCGCTCCTATTAAAGTTCATTTAATTGTATGCATAGATTTGCGCTGTCACGCGCAACGTATTCGGATTAGCATCGATACTGTTAATTAGCTGGATGTCACGGTTGATTCCAGAAGTGTTTTGCCGCTAAGTAATGTTTTACTTTTAATGCTAAGTAATGTTTTCGTTAAGTAATGTTCCGCATAATGAAGACAGTATACAATACAATACAATACAATACAACTGATCTTTGATATCGCCCTTCTTACTAAGGTTGCCAAAAAGCTCAGAAGTGCACACGCCTCGGCGGCCCAGAAGCAATTATATTGCAGAGCAATTGTGCGCGAAGGACTTGCTCAAGGTCCCTACGCGGCGGCTTGATGTGGATTCGAACCTGTAACGCTCCGGCTGCAAGGCACCGAACATACCACTACACCACCGCGCCCCACCAGTATGTGGAAGGTTTGCAAGTCGATTACGTCAGTGTTTCTAAAACTTTCTGTCTTTGTGGACCGGTAATTGTTTTACCAGCCTAACTGCAGACCGGTAGAGTACTTATCAACATCAGCTTACATAATATTATACCATATGTTATATTCGAAATTAGATTTCATAATATTGTCACTGTGTATTGCAGCTATTCTTTTGTTACTGCTGCATGTTTAAACGGTTTATTTTGTAAGCTAATGTCAAAAACATTTTGCATCAATAATGGGCGTATTTAAGGGGGAGTTTTACGGGTTCAACCCCTCAAATAAGTTTGCGAAAGAAATTTTATTTGCTTTTACATGTGAAATACCAAAAAAACCTAATTTTTGCGATCGTCCCCAATGGAAAACCCCGAAAATCTTAAACGCCCTCCGAAACTTTTTCAATGCAATCACGTAACTTTTTGAAGGTGCGCTATATAAATGGTAACACTGAACGAATTAATTAATTAATTATAATTCTTTTAATTTCAGTCATCTCCGTCGATCGAAAGATGTCGCCGGCGTTCGAGTTTCGTGCGTCACAGAGCGACCTCCGTAATCCAGTCTTCTGGCGTGACGTCGCAGCCGAACTGCTGGTGGTGACGATTCTGATGACGATCATAACATTCGTGCTCATAAGTAACAACGAGAAGGTCTACCCCATCACAACGACCCATCTCGGTCTGTTCGCCGGATTCCTCGTCTATCTCCTCATTGAGGGGTACGGACCGTTCTCTGGCGCACACATGAATCCCGCCGCATCCTTCTCACTGTGGGTCGCCGGGAAGATTTCACTCGCTAGAGGTACGACGAGATGGGTGATGATACGTCATCTAGCGAATGCGGTAGAAACGATATTCATGAATTTAAAAGCACAGATGACAAATTCATTCATTCATTCATTCGTTCATTCAGAGCATTTATATGGCGCCCATTCAAGAAGTTAATCAGGAGCGCTCCCGGTCCAGCCACGACTGAAGAAAAAAGACTTCAGGGATTTGTAGAACCCTGTCGGATAGCGGAGCTGAAGCGGGAGGTCATTCCAGATGGAAGGGCCCACCACCGAAAAGGCACGGCCAAGCCAAGCGAGCCCGTGGAACCAGGAGCTCACCCCTCGTCGCAGAGAGAAGCACCCGACGCGCTGCAACGTCGCACACTGGGCGGCAAAGATCGCGCAAGTAAGATGGAGCGCAGTCAAGAACGCAACGAGAAACCACAGCTGCAATGCGGTATGAAATCCGCTGAGAAACAGGCAGACAATGCCACACATCACGTATGTATACAGGAGAGAATTTAGGAAGCCCGAAGCCGTGATGAAAAGTTTGTTTTTCGTAGCACACCCGATTAAAGAAATAGAGTGGTCCTAGTATAGGCCTATATAATGATGAATGACAAATTATAACATGCCAGAAATATTTTGTCCGAGGGCAACGGCCTATGTTGTCATACGCGGTCGTTAAACCCTGGATCCATCCAATAATAGCAATTACAATAACATTAAAATGATAATAAATAATTATTGTAATAGTAACGTTGTCCTTGTTTTGACACAAGCAGTCTCATCAATATTTATGTATAGGACTATGTTGTTGACTATGTTAGAATCTTATACAAATGCCATTAATAATAGCATTTGATGTGTATATGCAATTAATTGACCAGCGCAGAACGATTGGCGCAGTTTAGTGGATAATTATAATAATTGGGTAAAATTGTTTGAACGACGTGTTTACGCAACCGTGCTAAAACCATGCCATTGGCTGATTTTGAAATGACGGTATCCAGTTCAGGATAAACTCTATTGTAGTGTTGGACAGTTAGGCTACAGAAGGGGCGTTACAGTAACAAATAAGAATGAAAATACATAATTAGAGTTATTACAATCATCGTTCGTTATTTTCTAAATGCACCACGGTACATAATGAACACTCGTGGACTTAAAAAGAATCGTTGTTATTATTAAAATAATAAGGACAACGTATTAAAATAATAATAACTATTATTATTAAATAATAATGGTAACCAGTATTATTCTAATAAATAAGAATAAAAAATACAATAATTATCATTATTGAAATAAGAATAGAACTAAAATAATAATTATCATTATTGTTATCATCGTTATTTTTACTATGGTACTACTATTATTACAAGAGTTTCCAACCAGCCGCATTGCATCATAGATGTGCCACCTAGCGAATGAGTGTGAACACAGAGAACAAGGACGCACCTAGCGAATGCAATGGGTAAGTTTTAAGCAATTTGTAGGAGACGTGATGAGATTGGACGGGAAAATAATAGCCGTGGATGTCAGAATTCATAATCACCCTTTAAACTTTTATTTTCTTCGCAGCCATTTCATACATGATTGTACAGACGATTGGAGCAGCTGCTGGAAGTGGAATCGGATACGTGTATGTATGATCCTGCAAATTTCTCAATGCATCCAATCATCCACCCATCCGCCCGTCCGCCCGTCCATCCATCCGGCCATCCATCCATCCATCCTACTATCAGAGGACTAAATACTCTGTACTCCTTCCGTCCTTCTTTCCTTCCTTCCTTCCTTGAAGGAAGGAAGTTCCTTCCTTCCTTTCTTCCTTCCTTCCTTCCTTCCTCCCTCCCTTCCTTCCTTCCTTTTTTCTTGATTTCATTATCATCTTCGGATATAATATGATATAATGAGTGTATTTGCTGTGGCTATAATTATAACAGATAGGCTAACATGTCCTCTGAGGCTCTGAACCAACTAAAGTCCTTCGTCCGTCATTTTATGGTATGCGTGTCTGACTGTCTGTCTGTCGTATGCGTGTCTGTCTGTCTGTCTGTCTGTCTGTCTGTCTGTCTGTCTGTCTGTCTGTCTGTCTGTCTGTCTGTCTGTGTGTTCGTCCGTCAGTATCAAAACATTTAATAAATATTTTAATTAGATGCCTTATAAGTACCTCGCTTTATGTTCCACGTGTTACCTGGATGCGTAAAGAACTAATTTTGTCCAAACATGGCGCCCTTACATGCTCATAATATCATAAGAGGTTACACCACGCATCAGTGGCGCCAACTGGCGATTGATTCTCCAAACAACCAATCATTCGTTGATCGCCTTTGTTGTAGACTGACTCCGTGGGAAAAGGTGCACGCAGATACGTCACCGTTTAATGCCTTCAACCCGGCAAACCACGGCCTGACGAACGTCCAGGGAGTGGCAATCGAAGCCTTCTTCGCCTTCAACCTTATCTTCGTCGTCCTCAGTTGCCATGACACCAAGAACCGCCCCTCCCTCGCCGTCATGCCGAGTCTCGCCATTGGATTCTCCGTTGGAATTGGTATCATGGCCGCTGTAAGTCACGTGAACAATTTATGTGACGTCGTCGTTATGAGTATAAAGCTAATCTATTCGTACCCACTCCAGATTTTCTCTTCTTCATACTCTAGTCTGTACTTTAATAGGGTAGACTGCTTTACCATAATCTAATCAACTGTAATCACTCAGCCAAAAAGTTAAATAATTTATGTTATAATTCTTTTAACTGCATGCGTTGCTAAAACTTCTCGAATTTTTTTATTTATTCCCAAGAAGCTTCAATATCTCAAAGAAATCAAAACTTCTGATTAAGACTCCACTAATTTTGCAAGCAGATAGCAACATCTCAATCTACTAATTAGATTTAATATTAAGATAATTCTTGAAAATATAAAACATAAAAAAATTCACCTAGACCTTCCGTCCCATACCAGATTTAAAGAAGCATTTTGGTTAGTATCAGGTTAGTATCAAGACCTTTGAGATGGTGATCAGACGGCCGAGGGGGCGTGCATGGAATGACACTGTTCCGGATGTCACCTCTGGATTGACTAGGGTGTCGAGCCTGAATATCCTAGGGGTTACATTTACAGAAGTTCTCAGTTTTGAGCCTCATATCACCCGAATATGCTGTAAGGCAAAACAATCAATGTATGCCCTGCGCATTCTTGTTGCACATGGCCTCAAGGGTCTGCAGCTTTATGATGTAGTACGTGCAACAACTGTGGCTCGTTTACTCTATGCTGCCCCGGCCTGGTGGGGGTTTGCGGGACAACAGGATAGATGCCGACTTCAATCAGTAATAAGCAAGCTAATCCGCCTCCGGTATCTTCCTGAAGACTACCCAAAATTTGAGCGACTTTGTCTTGAAGCTGACACCCGTCTTTTCTCTGCGGTCCTGATGAACCAGGGCCACGTACTGCATAGTTTACTTCCACCAAAAAAGCCCCAACTATATACCCTGCGACCGCGATCGCACGACCATTGTGTACCTCTTGCAGATAATTTACAGCGAAAGACGTTTATTGTTAGAATGTTGTACTCGTATTAACATTAACTGTTGATTGTTGTTAAGATGTATGTACACCAGAGTGCGGATATGCAATTGGTTTTATTAAAGAATATACTTACTTACTTACTTAGGTCGAAGATAAGATTTTGTTTTATATTGTATCAGTTATTCACAGGCACACCCAAATTAAAGAAACGTCCTAGTCTATATCATTTTCAAAATATAAACGTTAATCGATCAGGCGCGTAATCGTTGAATTGTACTTTAACACACCCGAATTAAACAAACGTTTTGGTATATATTATTATGAAGTTGGACTTGGAGCTATAATTTGAGTTTAACATTTCACCGAGGTAGAGACGCCATGATAATAGACCAAGTCAAACTACATTCTTTTCTTGGTATAAATGTGTATCTAGGCCTACTGCATACATTTGCGCCTCTGAGTAGAGCCCTTGAAGAGGCGCTATATAAATTTTATGATTGATTGATTGATTGATTTGACAGGAATTTCTGTTAGAAATGTCTGAAACAAGCACAAATGATTCTTGTATATACATACGCACTATACAAGTATACATTGCCAGTAAATAAAACTATTACAAGAGCAGTTTAAAGAGAAATCATGTTACCTACCCGTATAGTTTAATGTGCATGCTGCTTGTAAAATTGGTACTTAGGTACGATGTTTGATAATTATTATGACGTCAGCTGCCGACGTTGTCATGAGACGTAATTAAACTGATGATTAAACAAAACAAACCAATTGTTATGCCAAAAAGTATAATTTGCCGATGTCAACGGCCTTTGTGTTGCAATAAGATGTCGATAAACCCTGGATCCATTCATCCAACACTGCTCGTTTTCTACTCTAGCAGTGCCAGTCCCAGGCCTGGAGAAAAAAGGAGGGTGACGCTAATAATCTTTGTTATGACACAGTGTTGTTAAACAGCAACTAACCAATTTTTAATCGTTAACCAACACAACCGAATTAATGAAACATCTTGGCGGGAAGATGGTTGAATGGTTACGCGTTGGGTCGAAGATCAGAAAGGACTCGGGTTCGATGTCCGCTAGCCCAATAAGGCTGACTCAGCCTTCAACTCCCTAGGTGGCAACTTTAAAATGAAAAATAGGAGAGACCGGCGCCTTGCAGGCTGCCATACAGTTAAATTCGACTCCTGTTAAACTTGTTATCATCTGTTAGACTGTTACTACTAGGCATATGTCAAGAAATCCTACTGCGTATACTTGTCAGTTTGAATTAATATACGAATATTATTATAGGCCTATATCACATTCAAAATATAGATTTCAATCTAGAGCGGTGAGCTAATATGCTAAATAAATTTTAGCCGACGTCAGCGGCCTTTGTTGCCGTAAGATGTCGTTACACGTACTATGGATCATCTTTAAATGGATTAAGCGACTCGTATTTTAACAAACCCGAATTAAACAAGCGTCTTGGTTTATAAAAACTTAGATCACAGTGTAAACATTAACTAACTTTTTCACAAATTCACAATCACACCCGAATTAACGAAACGTCTTGGTCTTCAAAATATAAATTTTAATTTTAATTGATGAAACACATTGTGAACGCTAAACACACCCGAATTAAACAAGCATCTTAGTCGATATCATGTTGATATCAATAACTTCATATCAATTTATTTATATGCAAGTTGATATTGAGTAATAAAATTATCAAAGTCCTGCCAAATCCAATGAGAACAGTACGAATTTTTCGTGTGGGCGTCAACGGCCTTTCATGTCATTGTACGTCGTTGAACAGTTGAAATCAATCCATCATGTGAAATCGATAGGCTATTGTTTTCTGATTGCAGGGAACTCATACGGGTGGATTGATGAATCCGATAATTGCTTTTGGACCGGCCCTTCTATCCAAAGACTTCACTAACCACTGGGTAAGTTATAGCAACGTCATCGTCATCATCATCATCATCATCATCATCACCACCACCACGTCCTCCACCACCACCACCACCACCACCACCACCACCACCACCATCGTCGTCATCATCATAATCACCACCACCACCACGCACCACCACCACCATAATCGTCGTCATCATCATAATCACCACCACCATGGCACCACCACCACACTGCATTACGACGATGACTACAGATGTATGCCTATATGTATGTGTACGTGTGTCTGTGTATGTATGTGTTTTTGTATGTCTGTGTATATGTGTGTATGTGTGTTGTAGGTCTACTGGGTGGGTCCGTTCATCGGTGGCCCTCTGGCGGTCGGTGTCTACAAAACGTTCATCCTCATTAAGGACAGATGTGAACCGAAAGTAACGGACAACTCCAACGAACTCAAACCAACAGGTTCCTCCTCTGTCTCTCTGTCTGTTTGTCAGTCTGTCTGTATCCACCTATCTCTGTCTCTGTCTATCTCTGTGTCTACCTAATCTCTGTTTCACTGTCTGTCTATCTGTCTGTCTGTGTTCGTCTATCTACGTATCTCTGTCTCTCTCTCTGTCTGTCTATCTCTGTGTCTACCTAATCTCTGTCTCACTGTCTGTCTATCTGTCTGTATGTGTCCGTCTGTGTGTCTGTCTGTCACTCAATCTAACTATCTCTGTCTGTCTCTTTTTGTCTCCCTATATCTGTCTGTCTGTCTGTGTCTGTCTGTCTCTCTATCTACCTATCTCTGGTGTAACTTTCTAGGGCTGTCTGTTGAATTCCCGTTTGTCGTACACAACCTGTAATATTCGATATGTTAACTTTTCTGGGATCGATAAAACAATGATCGATCGATTGATTGACATACGATTCAACCAAGTACGTTACCGTCACCGTTTTAATCGTTACCGTCTTCTGTCGTTACCGGTATCACGGTTACTCTGAGTGGTGAAACAACTCTATTTTTCGGCTTGAGTAACAAGGTATATGGTCATCTGGCCAGTGAACTATAACTGTTGTTCGTTTCGTAGGATCGGTGACATCAAAGGACCTCTACCGCCTACTCGAGGAACTGCAGGCAAAGATCAAAGCCATCGACGCCGCCGTCGTTTAGCACCTGCTGTGACGTCACAGCTGCGTCGAACGAAGTAGCCGATGGGGAGGATGGCGAAGCAAGACGTCATCTGCATGCAGCTGCTGCAGCCGTGGAGTGGCGTTGCCAGGACATGTGTCGAAGAATGGTGTGTGTGTGTGTGTGTGTGTGTGTGTGTGTGTGTGTGTGTGTGTGTGTGTGTGTGTGTGTGTGTGTGTGTGTGTGTGTCTATAATACTATACCTCAGGACCTGTCTTAATCTTAACAGGACCGTTTTTCATTGGTCGCTTCGTTCTCGAAGCAGTTTGCGTCCTTCTTGGAGTTTGAGTTAGGTTTTGGATTGAAACCTCGAACTCGAGACCTCTCGCTCTCTGTGCCAGATGTTATCCAATGCGCTCTGGCCCCTGTGTGTGTGTGTGTGCGTGTGTGTGTGTGTGCGTGCGTGTGTGTGTGTGTGTGTGTGTGTGTGTGTGTGCCTGCCTATTTGTTTGTCTTGTCTCTCTGTTTCTAATTTTAAATTAATTACTTCCCACTCTGTACTGACAGACTCCTAGCGACACTCGCGCTGTTTTGCGAATGACTCTATAGCTTATTTTACACTCCTTTAAAAAGGTGTGTAAAGACTTCTGTCGTGTTAGTATCGAGCGTATTAGCGACATCTGGCGGCTACTAGGGCCGTTGACATAGACGCTAGCTAAGCCTACCCTTTATACGAGGTTTTTGTGACAGGATTATTCCTAATTCGCATTTATTATGTGCTTACATTTATACCAATTAATCTTCTCGCAATTATTTTACATCGCGCATTAAAATTGAACTACGGATTCAGCCAAACTGTTATTATGCAATCCTAGTTTAATGATATAAAGACACCTTTCTTAGAAAGAAAGATCGTGTTATATAAATGACCTTGCTTAAATGATAACAGTGAGAGATTAAGTTGAAATTGCACTAAGCTTCGTGTAAGATACCAACGACCTTTGATGCAAAAGGATGTCGTCAAAATCTGAACAGTGCCAGTCCGAAGCCTGGAAAAGGAGGAGGGTGACGCTCATGATTTTTTTTTCTATCACACTGTGTCGTTAAACTGAAACTACTACTATTACCATTAGCATTGCATTATATCAATCATGCGTTTATTTTGTTCAAGTAAGATATTGTATTGTATTGCATTGTCTTTTATTTAATCAATAGGAGCTGCTCCTTTACATGTGTTAGGTTTGACTGCTAAGTTTATAATGATTAGTTTCCACGACATTACAGCTATATAGTAGTAGTTTCAGTTTAACGACACTGTGTGACAGCAAAGATCATTAGCGTCGCCCTCCTCCTTCATCCAGGCTTGGGACTGGCACTGTCAGAGTACGATCAGTGGCGGAGTTAGCAGTTAAATTGGATTGGATTCGCAGTTTAACGACAGCTTATGACAACATATAGGCCGTTGCCGCCGACAAAGATTAGTTTGGCATATTACAGCTCTTTTAATTAAATCCACTGGTAAATATCATTATATATAGTGTTCTTAATGCAAAGTCTTTTTCTGGGAGAGTAAATGAGTGCGGCCGGTTCTGCAAGTTGTACTGCATTAAACATATTATGTTTGTTCGTCCGCCCTGGTTGCTAGTTAGTTCTTCAAAAATAATTACACACCTCTTTTACTGACAGTCTTCGTCCTAGAAATTAAGGTTACGAACGGCGAAAACTATTAATAAGTACAACTATAATATTGGCACAAGATATCGTTAAACTGCGGTTCGATCTTTTCTTGTATTTTCAGCCGGAGAGGAAGATGCTGAGGATACTGAGGCAGATCTACGATTCGAATCTCGATCTGTCGTCCGTTCTTACTGAGTCGAGCAGCAAAGAACAACGACACAAAGCAACGGAGACAATCGCTTCCTTCATAGAACACATCGTCTACGAAATGACTTTTGTTCCGGTAATCAATCGATCGATCAGATCGATAGGTCGTCATTCGATCGATAGGGAGAGAACGTAGAAAGATGGAAAGACAGACGGAGAGACGGACAGACATATATATGAAAACACAGACGGACGAACAAAGGCACATACAGAGAGGATCACATGAGACAGATAGAGAGACAGAGGCACAGACAGCCATACATACAGAAAGACAGACAGACAGACGGACAGACAGACAGACAGACAGACAGACAGACAGACAGACGGAAAGAGAGAGACAGGTTATAAAAGATTGTAATTACTAATTAGTTAGTGCTTAGCGACATCTTACGTCTGCCGTTAACGTCGACCTTAAGGTTCTCTCCGCATACCACATACTGTCTTTGAAAGCGTCATATAATATATGACGCTTATATTATAAATAGCATCTGATGCTTACGTTTTAAAGGTGTCTAAATATTTGTTTATCGATTTATGCATGGTCATGAGAAAGTTAACGTGAACAAATACCGTATAATAACAATTACATCGTTGTGCTAAATAAACACATTAATAATAATGATGATGATGATGATGACGATGATACGACTACTAATAATAATCTTGCGTCTGCCGTTAACGTCAATCTTTACCTGAAAATAAGACAAACTTCTATTGAACGCGTGGTTAACCCTAGGGCTACCAAGCTTTTTTTGTAACACTGGCTACCAAAGGGGGTGGTTACCACCCCCCTGGATTTCGTGTTTGGTTTTACATATCATAACTTGTAATATAGCATTGGATTCAGCATTCATTTCGGCACAGAATGGTATATTTAGTTGTACATTATGTGAATGCACCTCGAAATTACATCACTTTAACAACGGAACCCATTAATTAGCAATATTGTATATTATTGCGTACATTTTGTACTTTTTGGATAAACAAATATAAGATTATGTGTGTTTTGAAACTAATCTATGTATAAAAGATACACAAAATCATCCCTACACATGTTTATATAGTATAAATGTACATCCATACATATATATCCATACATATATATCGGTTTACGTTGTAATGCTGTATTCAGCCATTTTCACACAGATTACGCGTATTATTATTTATTTTGATCACTTTCGGTATTCAAAAGACAAAGATGTAGGTATGCAAATGAAGCCAGACATTCCCTCTAAAGAATGGTATCTTTGTTTCTCTTCCAGGAAGACAAATGAATACGCTACAGACAAAAACTAAGGGGGAGTCCTTCCATTCAGCCATTTTTCACGCATATTACGCGTATTATTATTTATTTTGAGCACTTCCGGTTGTCTCAGGTCAACTCAGTGACAATAGAAATGTAGACCCACATTCCTCTATAGAATGGTATAATTTGTGTCACTTAATATTAAATGACGGATAAGATATAGTCGAAAATCTATGGGGTTGTATCCACCCCTGGTACCTCGGGTATATTGGGTATAACTTTTGAACGGTGTGAGATATCATCTGACATTTGACCTCAAAACGTGTGTAAATGAACCCCCATACAGTTACCTAAAAGGTCAAATTTTTATTCCATACGGAAAAAGTTTGAGATGAAAAAAACCTAGGGGTTGGCAATACCCCCTTGTAACTTCGAAGGTTAATAAATAGCATCGGATGCGTACATTTTAAAGGTGTCTAAATATTTATTATCGATTGATGCATGGTCATGAGAAAGTTAACGTGAACAAATGCTGTACAATAGCAATAACATAGCGGTGCTAAATATATGCATAATAATAATAACAATAATACTAATAATACTAAAAATAATAATTACTTTAATTAATAAATTAGTTGAATGCGGCGACATCTTAACACTAGAAGCACCGAGAAATCGAACTTCCTAGAAGCACCAAGGGGGTCATTTTGACCCCACATAATTTATAATGCAAAGTCAATTGCAAATTCAATGAAATTGACTATCAACTTTATTAACATAAATTACCTAAGCATAAACAAGTGTAATAAGTAAGTTGGAATGGAATAATAGGAGATCCTCTCCTCTCACCAGATCTCCTATCCTCTCGCCAGATTTCCTATCCTCTCACCAGATCTCACCCTATCTTCTCACCAAATCTCTTATCCTCTCACCAGATATCTTGTCCTCTCACCAGATCTCACTCTATCTTCTCGTCAGATCTCATATCCTCTCACCAGATTTCTTACCCTCTCACCAGACCTCACCCTATCTTCTCACCAAATCTCCTATCCTCTCACCAGATCTCTCCTCTCACCAGATCTCTCCTCTATCCAGATTTCCTCTCCTCTCACCAGATTTCCTATCCTCTCACCAGATTTCCTATCCTCTCTCACCAGATATCACCCTATCTTCTCACCAAATCTCTTATCCTATCACCAGATCTCTCCTCTCACCAGATCTTCTCTCCTCTTGCCAGATTTCCTCTCCTCTCACCAGATCTCCTATCCTCTCACCAGATCCTCCTCTCCTCTGACCAGATATTCTTTCCTCTGACCAGATCTCCTCTCCTCTCACCAAATATCATCTTCTTTCACCAGATCTCTCTCCTCTTACCAGATCTTCTATCCTCTCATCTGATCTTCTCTCCTCTCACCAAATCTTCTTTTCTTTCACCAGATCGTCTCTCCTCTCACCAGATCTCCTCTTCTCTCACCAGATCTCCTATCCTCTCACTTGATCTCCTCTCCTCTCGCCAAATCCACTATCCTCTGACCAGATCTCTCCTCTGACCAGATCTACTTTCCTCTCACCAGATCTCCTATCCTCTCACCAGATCTCTTCTTCTCTCTTCAAATTTTCTTTCCCATCGCCAAATGTCCTCTCCTCTAGCCAAATCTCTAATTCTCTCGCCACGTCTCCTATCCTCTCACTTGATCTCCTCTTCTCTCACCAGATCTCATATCCTCTCGTCAGATCTCCTATCCTCTCACCAGATCTCCTATCCTCCCATCTGATCTTCTCTCCTCTGACAAGATCTCCTCTCCTCTCACCAGATCTCCTATCCTCTAACCTGATCTTCTCTCACCAGATCTCATCTCCTCTCGTCAGATCTCCTATCCTCTCACCAGATCTCCTATCATCTCATCTGATCTTCTCTCATCTGATCTTTCTCCTCTGACCAGATCTCCTCTCCTCTCACCAGATCTCCTATCCTCTCACCTGATCTCCTCTTCTCTCACCAGATCTCATCTCCTCCCGTCAGATCTCCTATTCTCTCACCAGATCTTCTATCCTTTCACCAGATCGTCTCTCCTCTCACCAGATCTCCTCTTCTCTCACCAGATCTCCTATCCTCTCACCAGATCTCCTCTCCTCTCACCAGATCTCCTATCTTCTCACATTTGATTACGTAATTAGCTTTGATCTATAATATTATTAAATAGAAAAAAAGAAATGCGTAGCCTTACATGCAAGTACTAATATAGGGGTCAGATTGACCCCTTGGTGCTTAAAGGTAGAACAGCAAAAATCTCAGAAATTATGAATCCCCCGAGTTCAAATTTTGGCAGAGGGTATACCCTACGAAGTTAGGAGAAGTCATGAAATTACAGGACCCGGGCTATATCTGGGGCCGAGGTGCGTTACGCTAAAAACCAAAAAGGGTCAGATTGACCCCTTCGGTGCTTCTAGTGTTAACCTCGGGATACCAAGGGGGGTGGTTGCACACCCCCTAGGTTTTATTCATTTCAAACTTTTTCCGTATGGAATAAAAATTTGACCTTTTAGGTAGCTGTAGGGGGTTCATTTACACACGTTTTGAGGTAAAATGTGAGATGATATCTCACACCGTTCAAAAGTTATACCCAATATACCCGAGGCACCGTGGGATGGGTGGATACCACCCCCCTAGACTTTCGACTATATCTTATCCGTCATTTAATATTAAGAGACACAAATTATACCATTCTATAGAGGGAATGTGGGGCTACATTTCTATGGTCACTGAGTTGACCTGTGACAACCGGAAGTGCTCAAAATAAATAATAATACGCGTAATATGCGTGAAAATGGCTGAATGGAAGGACTCCCCCTTAGTTTTTGTCTGTAGCATATTCATTTGTCTTCCTGGAAGAGAAACAAAGATACCATTCTTTAGAGGGAATGTAGGGCTTCATTTGCATACCTACATCTTTGTCTTTTGAATACCGGAAGTGATCAAAATAAATAATAATACGCGTAATCTGTGTGAAAATCGCTGAATACAGCATTACAACGTAAACCGATATATATATGTATGGATATATATGTATGGATGTACATTTATACTATATAAACATGTGTAGGGATGATTTTGTGTATCTTTTATACATGGATTAGTTTCAAAACACACATAATCTTATATTTGTTTATCCAAAAAGTAGAAAATGTACGCAATAATATACAATATTGCTAATTAATGGGTTCCGTTGTTAAAAGTGATGTAATTTCGAGGTGCATTCACATAATGTACAACTAAATATACCATTCTGTGCAGAAATGAATGCTGAATCCATTGCTATATTACAAGTTATGATATGTAAAACCAAACACGAAATCCAGGGGGGGGTACTAACCCCCCCTTGGTAGTCCGTGTTACAAAAAAAGCTTGGTAGCCCTAGGGTTAAGTCTGCCGTTACCGTTGCTCTTACCAAACTTTGACGGTCTCCAGGTTTAATTATCTATCATTCGAAGGAGTCGTACGTTTCATTAATTGTTATTACAAGTAGTCATTTATATAGCACATTTTCCATTACATTTTGGGTGTGTTTCATTTTGTTCCACATGCAGACCGCCAAGGGCAACCTAGGAACAGAAAATCGTTCGAACCTCTTCCACATTCTCGAACCACAACAGTCCTTTCCTGCACACTACTTCTGGGGCGTCGAAAAGGTAGCAAAGTTATTTAACTTGTGCGATAATAATGCAGTGGTTAGCGGGCTGGACCGTCAATGGGAGCTCAAATCCCCGGCAGGGCAGAATTTGTTTCGGGATCTCTGCTCGACCTGCGCCCCCTAGCCAACTCAGATATATTGTATTGTATTTGAACACTTGTTATAGCGCCCCTACCAGATTTCCCATTCAGAGGCGCTCCCGACTACTGCGCGGACGCTGAATCGGAGTTTCACGCCGAAGCGCATGGAGCAATTGCGAGTGAAGGACTTGCCAAAGGATCCCTACGCGGCGACTTTGAGGTGGATTCGAACCCGCAACCCTACGGCTGCAAGGCACCGAACATACCCCCAAACCACCGCTCCCCAGTTTGTATTGTAATGTGTTGTATAAACCGACCGACCGGGAAGTGAAACCGGGCCGCCGACGTGACGAGCGGGCTACCAACCCACTCGGCCACTCAGATATAACGAGTACACTGTCCATTGGTGATGGAGAGAACTGGTCTCCCGGTCTCATATGCCGAGGCTAAGAAAATGAAGTGGTTAACACTTGATACAGCTTCTTTAGATCGTGAGAGCCATTGAACTGCTTTAAAAGAATTACCAATTAAGTTAAAGTTGAACGGTACCTTATAAATATATAGCTTTGGTTTTAAGCGTTTTAAAGGTGTATAGGGAACATTGTATTTGTATTATCAACTTTAAACGATATAGGGGTTCAAGTCCCCGGGAGGGCAGAAATTTGGTTCACGATTTCTGATCCACCTACATTAACCATTTCAGCTATTAATATCATAATTATTATTAACTAATTCAGCAGTACACTTTACATGGGAAGATGAGACGGCGAGGGAGAGGACTGACCATCCGCCCTCATATGCCGAGGCTAAGAAAATAAAGTGGCTAACACTTGATACACTTCTTGAGACTAACTACCGATTTGGCTGTTCAGTTCAAGTATCGTACGATTGACGTCGATAGTCCTGGCGGCCAAAAGATATCGTTTAAACTGGATAATACAATGCTCCTTTATACACCTTTATAAAGCTTACAAGCGAAGCTATATATTCGTGTTCGTTCGCATTTACAATTAACTACATTCTGTTTTCATTTCTTACGTTTTACTTTCTTTACTCGAATACCAGTAGCTACATGTACATGTAGTTCTAATTCTGATCGATTAGGAGTTCATCTTATCGTCTATGGTTGGTTGTGTAGGAGCTGTTGACCATTGATGGTTACAATAGAACCACGGAGACCATGGGACCAAACGAACAGTTTATCCTTCTGATTGGACTCTGCCTTGGACGAGCTCTCATTGCAACGGTAGGTGGACAACCATGGAACAGATTTACATACTTACTTGACATCACGATCACCGTCATCATCATAACCACCACCACAGCGACAGAATCATCATCATCGTCGTTGTCGTCATCGTCGTCATCATCGTCATCATCGTCATCGTCGTCGTCGTTATAGTCGTCGTCATCGTCATCGTCATCGTCATCGTCATCCGATTCTTAACTAGACCACTTGCTTCTGAACACATCATTTGAAGTCAAATTTCCATAAATCGTTGGTGACGTTAACAAAAACGTTGACACGTCATATACGTTGACATGACTGCTGCAAAGGCGCTATATAAATCATGATGTGATTGCTTCGAAAGATCTTGAGGTATCCGCACCAGTTCGGACTGACTCACTCCGTCAAGACGGATGCACTGTCGACGAAGGTCCGTCTCATCGTCACCATCTTCATCTACCTCATCCGGAAACTCTATGCACCGCCAAATGCAAATCCAGTGGTTAGTCGTCTTCTACGGGAAATAATTTTTATAGCGTGGTTATATTAGGAAATTTTTGTAGTTATTTCGTGGTTATGTTAGGACATAAATATTATTAAGAAATTTCGTGGTTACATTTTTGGAAATTGCGTCGTTATAGTAGAGAATTGCGTTGTTATATTTCCGTTTATGACATCCTATGTGATAATACATAAGTGCGTTTCTGCTAATACTTATAGGGCAAATATCTCACTTAAAAGAGGTGTGTAATTGTTTGAATCGATTTATAAAATTTGACTTTGCACTCACTATCGTATTCATTTTGTCGTTTAATAATTAAATAATCTTTAAAAGGAATATATTGCATGTAACTCTAAACAGTTTGCAGGGGTTTATCACTGGCAATAAAATACTTTGCTTTTCCAAATAATCCACCATATCATTTTCAGCAGTTAAATATGGCTTGGAACCCTAGATCTCATAATTTTACTATTTTGCAATCTATTAGCATTATTCATAAATGCCATATTCTAAGAAATCGGTGGATATTAAAAGAAACATTGGGATACGATGCGAAAAGATTTTATTGTAATTGATTAGATTAAATTGAACTATATAAGATTAGATTAGAGAACTTTACAGTTCCTGTATGTGTTGTTGAATCTTTAGGCAGCGTCTTTCTCCGAAGACTTGAGTAAGAAGCTTTTCACGGACGAAACGATGTCAAAGCTCTTCAAGAAGCTACAGACGAGCTTCGACTACGCCGAGGTAACAGAGAACAAAAATACATCGTCAATATCAATATTCATGTTAATATTCCTCGGAACTTCATTTTCTATTGTATTTGAAATTTTTTTAAGTGTGCGAACCAATCAGAAGCGCTCCCAGTGCGATGAGCCCCGAGGGAAAAGACGAGGTGATTACCCTTAGGAAAACCCTCAGACTTGACACAGCGATTGTGAATAAGCTGGTGCCCTGCATGCCCTTGGCTGTCGAGTGGCGCTTTAGAAGTTTGGAGTTTATTATTAATATTTATATTAATATTAGCATAAATATTTTCCACAAAGTAATTGCTATCCCTCAGGAGTAAAAACATATGCTAGGAGCTGCTATGGGTGTGTGGAACAAAATACTTATTTTAATCATTGTTAATTTTAGTGAACTTTTTTACCAATTTTAGTGACGACACTGACATAAATATTAGTTCGCATTAATATAAATTTCATTATAATAATTGTTTTATCAATTTAAATATTTAATTTGTTTCGGCACGTCTGCAAATAATTATTGAGAGCTTTAGCAGTTTCCTTCGATTGGCGCTATATCAAGTTACGATTACAATGCGATATTGCTTCATTTGTCACATAACAACAATATCTTGATATATTGAATAAATATATACTCTCCTTCAATATTTAAATTATGGTTTTCAATTCGCTAAATATAAATCCTGAGCTCATGTAAGAAAAGTACATTCTTCAAGTGGCGTATAATGCCTTTATTGTATATAGTATATTTAACCGTCATTTACTATTCAACCTTTTAATTATTACAACCTTTGTTAGAAACTTCTTCGAGATTGGGGTCAGAACTACATCAGAAAGTTACGTCATACATAAACTCCAGGTGGCGCGAGCTCATCGCGTCTGCTGGGACTCATCACGCCATCATAATAATAAATGCTCTAAATAATTTGTCTGTTACGTCATGATGGCGTCGACATTGGTGCATAAAAATAAACATGACGTCATATAGCCTCATAGCAATGATGCATATTAACTAATACAATATTAGCATAATTAATAAACAATGTGTCTATGGCAGTGTGTTAATGGATTATGACGTCGTATGACCTCAAAACAAATTATGCATAATCATAAAATGTTTAATTTCAAATGTTTTTGTGTTTCATGTTGTCATAGTTATTCTCATCCAAATACTATGTCTGAACCGAAAGATTTCTTCAGTTCCACTGTCCCGCGCTTATATAGCATAAGTTCGTGATCATTTAAAGGTGTCTAAAGAGACCACTCCTAACCAAAAGGCTACCGTGTCCCACTACGACATTAATAATAATTATGATGGACACGCGTTAACAAGGATTTGACTTTTTGATGGTCATGAAGCGTAGACTTAGAAACGGTTCAACTAATACCTTGAGATTCTCATTTATTACATCAAGTAAGTAAGTACGTATGTAAGTAAGTAAGTTGGTAGGTAAGTAAGTATTAGGGTGACACTCAAATTTAAAGTTTTAAATTTTACAAGTCTCACCCTTTTAGATGGTTATATACAATTAAGTAACTATTCAGAAATTTTTTGAAATTAATTGGTCAATATTTAAAGGTCGCTCAACGCGCCAAAAGTTTTACATTATGGTCAGTGCTAAACACAATGTTGATATACAGGCTATCAACTTATGGTTTTGATACCACTACTGTTTAACAAGTCCTTTTATGATTGTTTGTTGTTTGAGTCTGGATATTCCTTCCTATGTTTCTCAACGACCTGCAGTAGGTATTGCTTCTGTTCTTCCTGATTTGCAAGCACTCCATTGAATGACTGACTGTATCAGTGCGTCGCCGCGTTCAACCGCATCATTTACGACTTTGAAGCTCATAACTCGGCGACGAGCCAAGAGAAAGTTGTCGTTTGTCTGTCATGCGCTTGGAAGTAGTTGTAGAAAGTCTGCAGGAATATCCAGTGCAGCAAAGAGTTTCTTAGTGTTTGTAGTTACAAAATCATATAGCTCTCGTAGTGGTACTTCCTGCACATTAGCTTTGATACGCCAAAGAGGTTCATTGAATCATAGACAAACAGTTTGAGGGCTGCAACCTTTGCAATCTTGCTATTATCAGAAACAACTGAATCAAACAATGCCAGGCTCAGGTACCACGAATGGTTTGAAAAGCTATGTACTGCTGCTTTAGCGATGGTCTCATTTGCTGCCTGGTTAGAAATGAGCTGCTGCAACTGTTGCAAGTCATTCCAGGGTGCTGACATTGGACACTGGCATGTGCACCATGCCTTGAGATACATCTGAAGAACAAAATAGATTGAACTCATGACGGCTTAGCAGTTTAAACACAGTCAGATTAAACTGAGAACGGATGAGGTAGATTTTCAAACAATATATCAACTTTCCCATCCACTGCACTCTGTGGAAAGCTCCAGGAACAATGATGTGTTGCTCATCAACAGGTGGGACGTCTAAAAATCTCAAAGCTAGTCCCAAAAGTCTTTGTAGTCATCTCATGCATGAAAATTCTTCAACTGACATTGCACAAAACTGACCAAGTCATCTCTGAATGGCCCCAGCAGTGAGACAATCAAACATTCAGCCATGTCATTCCTATGGCCATCTTTATCAGTCGAGCTGCAAGATTTCACAAATTTTTCTAACAGTTTCATTGTAGGTCTGCTTGATTTTGCTGTCAGAGTATCGAAGACTCTCCCACGATCAGCTCATGCACATGATGTCTGCAGGTCAAGATAGAAGATCTGTCTTAAGCTTGAGCTCCAGCAGAACACATGCTCCTGCATGAAGTCCGGTTTTGCTAGACGTTGAGTCAAAAGACATAGGTTGTATGCGGCCAACTATATTCTACTCTTCAGGCAAGTTGAAAACAGCTGAAGCTTGCTCTTCGCGTGCTCCATTAGGCAGCAAAGGAACTCCTAAGAGTTTCATTTTTCCTTCACCTGATACCAGGACAACCAGCCGGTCAACATGTTATGTTGATGTCAAAGTTGGAAACTACTTGCCATCCCAATTAACTGTAAGTGGAACCTCGGGAGCACGCTGTATAGTGCACAGGCCACTAATCCATCTACAATACTAAGCCCTAGTTGTAGCCTACTCATCAGTAAGTAAAAATGTATTTAAAGTCAAATGCTGTTCTAAAATAATGAATTGATGCGTTACATTTTGTTATCTTTTCACAGCTTCAATATAACAAAGACATGCAAACTTTTTACATTAATTTATTGGTTTTTAGTAACGCGAATAATAACTGCACTTTGCAAAATGATTGATGAAGAAAGTATAACAGAGGAAATTAAAATCAGAATTAAAAAATTTCATTGGCAGTGCAGACAAAAAAATTATGAAGCATATTTACTTTTATTAACGTTGTTCGTCTCTATTGAAAGTTCAGTGTCCTTGAGCGACCTCTAAATGTTTTTAGATTTCACTAAAATTTCCTACAGATGTCACTAATATCATAGAGAACACTTTTGAGGGGTGAGACTTTAGAAAATCTAAAAATAATTTGTTGGTGTATTGTTCAGTGTCACCCTAGTAAGTATGTTCTTTATTAAACGCAAGCAAACGCTCAGCGCTTTACATACAAAGTCAGAAATAATAATTTATGTATAAAGAAAACGATAATTAGGAGAAAATTAAGTCAACTAGAAAACCGATGTCTAACTGTACAACATCCTAGCTAAAAGAAGCCGCGACTGGTAAAGGAATCAAACCTAGGGAGAACACGGTTATGTGAGCGGGCGCAGGTCATGACCAGTACAAATGACAGGGGGGAGAAGGTCGTGGAGGTTGTGGCTAGTATTTGTTAAGATGTTTCTAAATAGGTCTACGTCAGCTTTTTTACAAAGCTCCTCAAAGGTGGGAAATTTGGGTAGGAAACCAACTTGCGGACCAGCGCGCTCAAAGAGTCAAATCAAAATTGAAGGCGCTCTGAGTCTGTGTGCACTTCAAGCAAGAGTGTTATCCTTTTATAGTTATACTATTTCCCTCCCCCATGTGCATAGCGCATCAATCTACTTATTATTATAACCACAGTTTAACGTCGTCTTATGACATCAAAGGCCGTTGACGACAATGCAGAAAATATACAATACAATCATAACCAGAAACTTATAGCATCCGAACGACACCATTAAAGGTGTCAAACGGAGCTTTACAATTTCACTATTATTCAATATTTTTGCAACATAAAGTAGTTCATCTCATACTATCTATGATTATTATGTACTGACAAATTTCATTAACTAACAAAGCATACATGTATTATAATTGATTAAGGTATTCTTTTAAACTGTTCATGTATCTTACAAAAACACTATAATAAAAATGTTCATTAACCAAAGAAGTATACATGTATTATAATTGTTTAAAGTAGGCCTATTCTTTTAAACTGTTCATGTATCTAACATACATAATAAAAATTCGATTAACCAACAAAGCATATTATAATTGTTAAAAGTACTCTTTTACATTGCAACACAGTATATAATTGCATAATAACAACATTTGTATTAGTAAAAGACCAATCAAATATTTACAGATTTGAGTAAGATACAAAACCATTCACATAAAGAAACCTAAAATATCCATTTACAAAAGCATCAATCTACAATCGTGTCCCATCCTAATATAGCATCGCTTGGCGCCGTTTTAAAGGTGTCCAAAAGAGTTCTGACAAAGTTCCATTAGTATTAGTTTTAATTGTTTAACTACATCTTATGGCTGTCAGGACCGTTTTCATCGACTGTAAATTCTCGTAAACGCATTGACCAATCAGATGAATGTTTCCAGAGTTGAACGTCGAGCGGATCGCGGATTGGATGCGATCCTACAGAATCCGTCTCAACCCCAAAAAGATGGATTTCCTAGGGTTCGCTACCAGCAGACGGTAGTAGTAGTAGTTTCAGTTTAAACGACACTGTGGTAACAAAGATCATTAGCGTCGCCAAAAAAACTCGCCATCCTCCTCCATCCAGGCTTGGGACTGGCACTGCCCTCATCTTGACACTGGCGAGCTGAGTGTCTGCGAGTCTTCGATCCGACCTGTCCATGAGGGGTCATGTATCGCGTACCGTTGGCTGCTGCATTCGTCAGCTCCGCCTCCAGATAGGCTGCATCAGGTCCTTGCCCCTCGAGTCTGCTAAAGCGGCCGTTGCTGCCTTCTTCACCTGTCAGATCGACCACTGCAACAGCCTACTGGTCTATGCGCCCAAGTGTCTCCTGGATTGCCTGCAGTCTGCTCTCAACGCTGCTGCGAGGCTGCTATGCAACCGGAGGCAGTACGATTATGTTACTTGGCTGCTTGTTTACTGTTTAACGACCACTGTGTGGTCGCAACGACCATTAGCGTCGTCCTCCTCTTTTATTCAGGCTTGGGACTGGCACTTTCAGAAAGCGAACAGTGGCGGAGTTAAAACACCGCTCCTCGATGATGTCCTGCACTGGCTGTCAATTCCTCTTCGTATTGAGTTTTAAATCTGTTTGCTGTTATAATATATAAGTCACTTCATGGTGGCCGCGCATCAATATTTGCGCGATGACTGTTACGACACCATATTAATTGTCATTATTATTATTATTATTATATCTTGCGGCGACTAAAACCGCTGACGACAATTCACAATATTCGTCTACGCAGAAACTGAATTGAGATAGCTTTACTTGAGATGTCCCGCGCTTTTATAGCGTACGTTTTTGCTGTTCTAAAGGTGTCTAAATGGAGCATTCGCGCCCAAACGCTTCCAGTGACCCACTGCGACATTAATAATTATGAAAGCCATGCACTGACAAGAATTAGAAATTTTGATGTTCATGAGGTGTGGATGTAGAACGGTTCACCTAAGACCTTGATAATCTCATTTATTCGATTCAAGACGTTCTGACTTTCATATGGCGGAGTTACAGTGGGAAGAAATCAAGTACGAATAAGTATTTGGAATTGTTAGACACCTTTTTAATATGTTTACATAGGGCTATATCAATCTACTTTTAACCAAAAATTATTATTGGATTCCTGAAGTTGCCATAAACGAGGTCTTGAGCAATGGTACAATACAATACAATACAATTAGACATTTATAACGCGCTTTAACAAGACAAGTCTTGCACAAGAGCGCGTTGCGCTGTGTTCTTAGTCATAGTGTAATGAGAATAGATAAGTTTTTAATTTTGATTTAAATTGAGTAGCAGATGAACATTGACGGATTGTAGCTGGAAGACTGTTCCATTCCCTAGGTCCCGAGACAGCAAAAGAACGATTTCCAAACTTCCTCTTGGTGCGAAGAACGGTAAAGTCTCCTCGCGTGGCTGATCTGAGTCCTTTAGGATTTGAAGCAGAGCATGGTACGACCATGGACGTCATATATGAAGGGGAGGTTCCAGAATGGATATGATACACGAGGAGGGAGATTTTGAAAGCGATACGGGCGCGAATGGGAAGCTAGTGTAGTTGTTGAAGAGATTGTGTGATGTGGTCGTTACTAAACAAATAGTTATTCACGACACAATAACCTGGCGCTATATAAGAAGCTCTCATCGACCATCATCTAAAAATACAATGTTTAGAATATCAAAGCAATCGTTTGAATATCCAAACCACAAATAACCGCTCGAATATCCAACATCACGTAAAATAATCGTTGAACTTCCGAATATCACGTCAAATAACCGTTCCAATATTGGGCATCACGTCAAGTAATCGACACAGAACTGATTTACAATTACTTCTTTTAAAAGACGGCAACGGGCATAGCAGCCGCAAGATGTCGTTAAACTTTTGTAATGAATAAAATTAGTGCATCTAACTATGTATGGTATTGGCTATTGTAACGTCGGCAAGAGGGCGAGACCTCAACGTATTATTCACACTTTAAATCTGAGAGTGTGCTAATATTTTACACACGTCTTTTAAAAACCATTAATATGTAATATAAAATGGTTCGCCGACAATGGATGTAAATTTTTTTCATCATGTCTGCACAAAATGTTGTCACTACTCGTACTCTGGTAATGCCAGTCCCAAGCCGAGAGAAAGGAGGAGGGCGACGCTAAACATCTATTTTACCACGGAGCGTCGTTAAACAGCAACTAACCAACGTTTCTATACGTATTCTCTGAGAGCGCTTTAATTATTCGGCTACAAAAACCCTTGTATAATGATAAGCCTCCGATCAACATAGGACAACCACCACCACTTCCCGTACTATGGTAGTGCCAGCCGTTAAACACTTACTGCTACGTAGGGTTGGCTAAGGATTTAAACCACGTTGAAACCAACTTCGAGACATAAACGTACTTGTAATTGTAACCTCCAACATCTAAAGCGCTAATCTAAACGTAAGCAGCTTGAACTGTATCAAGCCATAAGAAAGGTGAGAACTGTCCAAAAATAATTACACACCTGTTTCATAGAAAGACATTGCGCTATAAATTGAAGTCAGAAGAGCGCTTTTGGAGACTCAGAATCTTTTAAACTTTTCATGTAATGAAGACTGACTTAGGCCCAACAAACGGTCAGAACTGTTCAAAATAAGTACACACATCTGTTTTAAACCGCCACTGTTCGATTTCTGACAGTGTCAGTCCCAAGCCTGCATTAAGGAGGAGGAGACGCTAATGATCTTTTGTAATCACATAGCGTCGTTAAACTGAAACTACTACTGCCCACAAAAGCGAAATCTCGGTAGCTCAATCACAAGCGCTTAATGAAAAAGAATCGATAGGCAGGGCGTGGGGTCAAGATCCAAATGGTCAGGCAGGCAGACAGTCAGACGGCAAATGTGGATAGAAATTGGAGTTGAAACGACGAGGGTTGTGACAGGAAGAGGAGTAATCGGGATAGGATTTGTGGGAAAGCAGTGTTTTCAGTTATGTATGATCCCGCCCAATAAATTCAAATGGTTCTGAATAATGCATTGGATTGGATCCACAGTTTAACGGCAGCTTTTGACAACATAGGCCGTTGCCGCCGACAAAGATTAGTTTTTGGCATATTACAGCTCTCTAATAAGTTTTTAATCTAATAATGCGTGGATTGGATCCACAGTTTAACGGCAGCTTATGACAACATAGGCCGTTTCCGCCGACAAAAATTAGTTTTTGGCATATTAAAGCTCTCTAATAGTTTTTAATCTAATAATGCGTGGATTGGATCCACAGTTTAACGGCAGCTTATGACAACATAGGCCGTTTCCGCCGACAAAAATTAGTTTTGGCATATTACAGCTCTATTTGCATTAAGTGCAATTGAAAGCGTTCTTATATAAACATTTGAGATCCTAATAGTGGTGTCTAGACATCTGCGGAAAATCATTCTATTATTAATCAAAGGTTTAATCGCCTTATGACATCAAAGGCCGTTGACGACAATTCACAATGTAAGCTTATACCATACAATGAAAACGAGAAATTTAACGTCCAAACGACACCATTTAAAGGTGTCAAAATAAATCCTTACAATGTCACAAAATTCAATGTTAAACAACATAAAGTAATGCATCGGTTAGGCCTACTTTCTGTTATACACACACTGTGATTAAATTATTCGATACAAATTTAATTATAATAATATCATGACGTTAGATTCTTATTCTACTTGTACTCTTTTAAGTGATTATTTATTAATTTTCAGTTTAGCATCTTGTGACAACATTCACTATTTACCATTATACTTTTTTGAATAAAAATTTGATAACAACAGCACAAACATTAAATGAAATCATTCATGTCTATAAAATAATAAAAATAATATCTTTTCTTTAATAAGCGCCTGACAAACGCACTGCGCTGCACATTTACATGTTTGCAATTGAAATCTTAACTACTAACAGAACAGACAGCCTGCAATACAACGGCGCTAATAGCAGCCTACAAAGCATATCCGCCCAACGGGGGCTCGAACTCGGTACCTCTCGGTCTGTGTGCCAGATGTTATCCAATGCGCCACGGGCCCCCTCCCCAAGATTTACTCAAGACTTCGTTTGTTCAAATAATGGCCCTAACGCATGAAACGAATCTAAATGTTGGTTGGTTGGTTTCCCAGTTTAACGGCAGCTTATGACAACATTGGCCGTTGCCGCCGGCAAAGATTATTTTTGGCATATTACAGCTCTAAATGGATTCTAAATGTTATAGCTAAAGTGGACTCATATAGAGTCACGTAATCATATTAAAAAGGTGTCTAACAATGCCATTACTACTACATTATTCATACTCAATTTGTTCCTATCGTAAATCTGCCACAGTCAGAACACCTTCAATCTAATTAATGAGATTCTCAACGTTTTAAATCTTCGGTGAACGTTTCTACTGAGTCTAAGGCTCATGAATATCCAAAAACCCCAATCCTTGTCAACTCGTGTCAACTCGTGTCCACCTTATTAATGTCAGAATTGAAACGGTTTCCGATTGGTTAGAGAGCGCTCTTTAGACACCTTTAAACTAGCATGAACTTAGACTATATAATAAGTTTGGGACAATGAAACTATAACAATGTTTCTTCATCGTTCGTCGCAGAGATATGTCCAACGAACGGTGAGAAATTGTTCAAAATTAATTTCAGATGTCAACGGCCTTTGTAGCCACTAGATGTTGTTCAACTCTGGATCTATCCATCTGATTGCTTAACGTGTTTAAGAGAATTTAAAGTCGATGTCATGGGTCCTGACCCCCGTAAGATGTCGTTAAACAATTAACGCTAATACTAACGCAACTTATTGAACACCTTTAAAAAGGTATCAACCGATACTATATAAGGATGGGACACGAGAGGCGATTGATTGGAATTGTACATGTAGGATGAGATTATATCGGATTGGTTAGACTGTTAGAGCGTTCGCTTTGTAATGCGGAGAGTATAAGGGTTCGATCATCCTCCTCCGAAATGGTAACTGTGTAGGGACCTTGAGCAAGTCCTCGTTCACATTTGCTCAGCGCCATCGACTGATGCTTATTCATAATGTACTGGCGCTTAATAAATGCATCGTAATATAAACCTCTGCGGCAACACATACTCGTAACGACCTCTGAGGTGGAAGACAAGTTCCCGAATCGCCACAACACCAGGACACCGGAAACAATAGCAATAACGACCGATGCCCGCGGACAGGTTACGCTCCCTAATATCGCTCACATAGCAAGTATATACAGCGCTTGTTCTGAACCAGATGAGCCAGTTATATAGCGCTCCTACAGACGGCTAACGACACTCTATTGAACTGGTAGGGAAGACTTAATGCGACGTGGGAGTGGCAGAGAAATGGGAAATATGGTCGTGGAACGAGGTTCATTCCTTCAATTCGGGCGGCTATCGGTTGTGCAAAACTTCCGAAGTTTTCAAATTAAATACCCAAACGAGCAACGTCACTTCTAGTTGGTAACATATAAATAGCATAAAGTTATCCTGTTTTAAAGGTGTCGAAATATTATAGTCTTTATGTTGTTACCTTAGTTTTGCGACGAATTGGACCCAATTTGTAAAACGACAGACGCAAATAAAGAGTGATTTATATATCTGTCGGTTAATCTGTTATAAAGGTGTTTAACGTCGATCAACAATCATTTATTTTAAAAGTGTTGGTGGTGATAATCTCTACCAATTTTTCGCCATGCACTGAAATATTTTTCTAGACAAGACAATGTTATTCTTGCATACTTACTGTAGCTACTGCGACGCTGATAGATGACTTCACGTTAGCTTACTTGCTATTTGTTTATGTTGCATACATTGGTGACGTCATCCATTGTGCTGTAATTTAAGCATTTGGTCACGTCTCCCATCTTGTTGTAATCATTATGCCGGAGAAGGGCATTGGTCACAGTGCTATTGAGTTATTTTTTGTATCGTAGTAATAATACTACTACTACTGCTAATAAGACTATCACCACCACGGCTACCACCGCCGCCGCTGCCACCACCCCAATACTACTACGTTGATTGGTAGAAGTATTAGGCCTATTATTAGTCGTAGTAGTTGCTGGAATATTAGCCCAAGTGCAGAGAAAATTTGCATCATATAGATTTATTAAACTTGTGTATTTTCGACAAGACGACACAGAAATTTCTCAATAAATATTGAAACCTTTCCTATTAAGAAGAATCGAATAAGAAATAGTATCTGGATGAGTATAACTAATACAACATAAAACACAAAAACCATTTAAAATTAGACAATTAATTATTATTATTATAATTTCTTTCTGAGGTCATATGACGTCATATCTATTATTACGCAACGCTCTCATGGCGACAAAGTGTATAATACACTTTGACATGGCGAAACAGACAAATTGTTTATTTATTCTGTTAATATTATACTAGTTATTATTCATCATTGCTATGATGTCAAATGACGTCATATCTATTTTTATGCACAACCGTCAACTGCATCATGACTTAACAGACAAATTATTTAGCGCATTTATCGTCTGGCGTGACGAGTCCGAGTAAACGCGATGAGTTCGCGCCACCTGGAGTTTATGAGTGACCTAACTTTCTGATGTAGTTCTGGCCCCAATCTCGAAGAAGTTTCTAACAAAGTTTGCAATAATTAAAAGGTTGAATAGTAAATGACGGTTAAATATACTACATACAATAAAGGCATTATACACCACTTGGAGAATGTAATTTTCTTACATGAGCTCAGGATCTATATTAGCAAATTGAAAACCATAATTTAAATATTCAAGGAGAGTTTATATTTATTGAATACATCAAGATATTATTGTTATCGGTAAAATGAAGCAATATCGCACTTTAATCGTAACTTGATATAACGCCAATCGAAGGAAACTTTGCTAAAGCTCTCAATAATTATTTGTAGATGAATTGAATAGCATCGCAATCCTAAACTCCAAACTTCTTAAGCGCCACTCGAAAGCCAAGCGCAGGGCACCAGCTATTCACAATCGCTGTGTCAAGTCAGATGGGTTTTCCAAAGGGTAATCATCTCGCCTTTTCCCTCGGGGCTCATCGCACAGGGAACGCTTCTGATTGGTTCGCACTATAAGAGACACTTAACGGAAGCAATATTCCTTCTTCTAGATTGCGGTTTTTGTCGAAAGATATAATAATAAAAATAATAATGGCAAGTTATATGGCGCCGTAACACAGCCATGCCGATACAAGGACGCATCACAATCAACTACCATCAATTTTTTTCTTGATGACACTGTTTGGACACCGATAGACGATTGGTTAGGGTACTAGCCTTGTAACGCAAAGTGAAACGGTTAGATACTCTTCGCCTGAGACGATTACTGTGTAAGGACTTTGAGCAAGTCCTTCACTCACAATTGCTCAGCACCATCGATTTATTCAGCGGTAATTAGATACTGACGCTTAAAAACTGCATAAATATAATCTGACTAATAAAAATGCCCGTTTTTGCGAAGATCTTGTACAACTCTGACAATAGTTTTGGGACGCGGTAAAAACACTCTATTTAAACACCTTTAACATGATTCTAAACGATGCTATATAAATATGAAATGGGAAAATGTAGCAGTGCTTTGCTTTCTGGTTTCTAAATTCTTGGGAATTGATCAACGTTTGGTTAGAACGTTCCCTTAGAAGAGGCTCATCAGCAAGAGGAGTGGAGACGCCGGACATTAAAATCTGCCTATTATAAATGGAGATTTCTTAATAGTCGACTGTCGCGTTTCATGCCTATAATATAATATATTGGTATCAACGTTTTAAATGTGTTTTAGGAATTCGTTCCAACCGATTGCCAACAGAATGTATAAAATTAATACTCTCCCTGTTTCTATCAAATACGCTTGCATTTTTGCAGAGCTGGTCGATCAAGAAAGATTATGTTAGATTGGATGAAGACAGATGGATATGGAAAGCTCAAAGAAGAGGCTCAACAGCTAGAGGAGTGGAGACGCCGGACATTAAAACCTGTCTATAGGAGGCAGATAACCAGAAAAGAAGACACCCATGCAACAACTTTACAAATAAAGGTGTCTAAGACGAACGAAAGTGATGCAAAGACGGATCCGTTTGTCTGGTAAGAGCGCTCATCTTATGAAGGTTACTGTGTAGGAACCTTGAGCAAGTCCTTCACTCACATTTGCTCAGCGCCATCGACCAATGCTTAGTCATAAAATATTGGCGCTTAATGAATGCATAATGATCACAGGGCCTAGTAATAAAACAAAGGTCGTTCTTTGTGAATCTCTGGTTAGACCGCCTTTAAGAGAATACCTATACCTGAGAATACCTGTTGCTGTTTAACGACGCTATGTCGTAGCATAGATGACTTGCGTTGCCCTCCTACTTTCTCTAGGCTTTGGACTGCCATTTCCAGAGTTCTAGCAATAGCGGATTTGTAAAGAAGGAAGATGAAAATACTTAAAATAAAGGCCAGCGATCCACATTATATTGCATATTTTTAGCGCTTTTAAGAGGTGTGTAAATTATATATGTGTGTTTCCTTTTTAACGACTAGCTGTGCGGTAACAAGGACCATTAGCGTCGCCATCCTACTTTATCCAGGCTTGGGACTGGCACTGTCAGAAAGCGAAAACAGTGGCGGAGTTATAAATTATATATATATTTATATAAATATTCGTTAATTGAGAAAAACAATCTGAGAAAAACGCAGAAATGCTTATATGAGCGATAATGGATAATTAATGTTAATTGGAAAATTTGAGAAGAAACTAGTAAATATTTTTATATAATGATCTGGGAATAAATTGAGAGTTGTCCTTGGGTGGGAGAGTATGGTTGTGTGCTCTAGGTCTTAATTTGTGAGAGGAGAGGGGTCGGAGTGGAGGTGGGAGTTAGTGAAGTACATGCTTGGGGTTGTGTAATATGGAGAAAAGGAGTTTCGCATCAGCTATATTGGCAAGTTCAGAGATGTTGGAAAGGATTGCTCTAGGTAACCTAGGCGTTTGGCCCTTTTTCGGAGTTTTTCCAGGCGTTCTTTATCGGAAGCCAGGGTACAACCCAACCAGGATGGGAAGGCATATAGAAATTTAACAATGGTAGTATTGTTTTATATTGTTCCGGTACTAGATGCTTGCTCGTCCTAAGAGTGGAGGTAGCACCATCTGAGATATTTAGAGTGGATGTTACGCTGAGGTCCTGTCCTTCCAGGCGTTACAATAACCCATACATATACCTAGAGAAAGGACTTAAACACAGTCCTGCAATCCCATTTATATTGCATATCCTTAGCTCTTTAAAAAGGTGTGTAAATTATAATAATAATAATAATAATAATAATAATCTTTTCTTTAATCAAGCGCCTGACAAACGCACTGCGCTGTACATTTACATGTTATGCAATTGAAACAATCTTAACTAGTTAACTACTAACAGAAGAGACAGCCTGCAATACACGGCACTAATAGCAGCCTACAAAGCAAATCCGCCCTGCGGGGCTCGAACTCGGTACCTCTCGCTCTCTTCGCCAGATGTTATCCAACGCGCCACCGGACCCCCCAGCACTGTCTGAGATATTTAGAGTGAATGTGACGTTGAGGTCTCACCCTTTCCAGGCGTTACAATAAACTATACATACCTAAATACATTATTCATAAATTCCAAACGTTTAGCGACATCTTGCGGCTCCTATGGCTGTTGAAATCTTTAAAAAGAAGTAATTGTGTATCAGTTCAGTTTCTTGATTTCAGATCATTCGCTTAGAGATACGAGAAATGTAAAGAGGTGTCTATAATTTCCTGAACGAGTTTACGTCCACGAAAATTTCTAAACGGTAGGCAGTGTCGCCCGGCTGACTGGCTTGTTCACAAAGGCGAAGTTATCAGCCCTTTGCTAGGCGGACTGGACGTCTCCCTAGTTATTCTAACGGTTATTTGACGTGATGTTGGGTATTCTAACGGTTATTTTACGTGATGTTGGGTATTCGTACGGATATTTGTAGTTTTGGATATTCGAAGGATTGCAAAGATATTATAAAACACTGCTTTTTGTGTGATAGTCGATGAATGATGCTTGTATATCGCCATGTTCTTATGTCGTGAATTTGTTTGTATAAGACTTCGTTTGTTCCAATAATGGTACAGCTTCCAGATCCAGATCTAAATATTATGCTGAATGTGGACTTATATAACCTGGATCCTCAGTTTAACGGCAGCTTATGACAACAATGGCCGTAGCCGCCGTAAAGATTTATTTGGCATATTACAGCTCTAATAACCTGATGTAAACATATCATAAAGGTGTCTAAAAACTTAAAATTAGGTCATAACTTATTGTACACAGTTTGTTCCTATTGTAAATCCGCAACAGTTAAAATACTTTCAATCTAATAGATAAGATTTTCAGGGTCTTAGTCAGCCGTTTTTCTACGTCTGCGCCTTATGCACATAAAAAAATCAAATCCCTACACCCTACCAGAGCTACTACTGTCTCAAGGATGATGTACGCTGCCCCGGCCTGGTGGGGTTTTACAACCTCCACGACCGGGCCAGGATTGAGCGTTTTTTTGACAAGGTGCCGCCGATCAGGTTACCTAAGGGAAGACTCGCTAACTGCTGCTGAAATGGTGGACCAGGCTGATGATCGCCTCCTGGCTGCTGTCTCCAGAAACGACTTCCATGTTCTTCGGCCGCTTTTTCCTCCGATTATTGATCGTCATTACAAAATGAGACCACGCCCTCACAACTTTGTGTTGCCCACTAAAGATGATAAACTTTTTATCTCACGAGTCCTGTATAAAAATCCATCCTCAAACCACTAATGCTGATAAATTACTCATCCCACGTTACTCTCTCAATTAACTTAACAATTCATCAGGTAATAGTTGATAACAATTTGTTGCCTGATTGTCGCTCTAACATTGGCTTCTTGTTATGGTATATGGTACAATCTTGCTTAGCATTCATTCATAACTTTTGTTAAATTGCAATGTACCTGATGGCGGTTTGACTATCAGTTTTTGTTACCAATAAAACGAATATAATAATAATAATCATAATTATTATTGTTATACACGGGCACAGTTGCCGATTGGCTAGAGTGCTGTCTTTAGACACCTTTGAAACATAATGAACTTATGCTATATAAGCCTGGGACACTGAAACTATAACCATCTTCTGCGTCTCTTCGGTAAAAAATTGTTCACAATTATTTCTGTCGACTCCAACGGCCTTTAATAATAATAATTTAAAAAAATAATAAAAAATAAAATAACAAATCATAATAATTATAGTAATTAATAAATTAGTCGTATGTGGCGACATCTTACGTAGTGACCTTGATCAAGTCCTTCACTCACAACTGTTCACCTCATCAGAATCCGAATTACTAAACCTTTGACGCAGTAAATAAAATATCAAATACTGGTCGCTATTGAAAATAATGATTACTAATTCGTAATTGCTTGGATACATTTTGCGTCTGCAGTTTACGTTTATTTTTTATACCCGACTGACTACAATTGAACGCGTGATGAATAAATAGCATCTGATGCATAGGTTTTAAAGGTGTCTAAGTAATAATGTAGTTATTGATGCTTAGTCAGAAGGAGTGATGCGAAGGAAATACCTATAATAACAAAAATAATAATAATAATAATAATAATAATAATAATAATAATAATAATAATAATAATAATAATAATAATAATAATAATAATAATAATAATAATCAATGAAATCGTGCTACCCAGCCTCATCAGGGCAGGTACACCGTCGATCAGGGAACCGGCTGGCCTCACCCGACTGGATGGGAAAAGACCAGATGGCCAAACCTTGATTCCATGGAACAACGGGAGTTCGCTGATTTGGGATGTCACAATTGTAGACACTTTTGCGCCATCGTACTTGGTCGAGACAGCTGTAGCGGCGGGAGGAGCGGCGGAAATAGCTGCGACTAGAAAGAAGAAAAAATACGAGGAGCTTCAAACAAGATACATTTTCACCCCAATCGCGATAGAGACGATGGGACCATTGGACCAGGAAGGCCTGGCTTTCGTCAAGGAACTCGGCAGACGGTTGTCCAAAACAACAGAAGATCAACAAGAAACCTTTTTCCTATTTCAAAAACTCTCTGTTACGGTCCAGCGGTTCAACGCTGTCGCGTGCCTTGGTACAATGGGACCCTAGAACTCTGATATTAAAATAATAATAATAATAATAATAATAATAATAATAATAATAATAATAATAATAATACTACTACTACTACTACTACTACTACTAATAATAATAATAATAATAATAATAATAATAATAATAATAATAATAATATTACGTCCACGATGGGGACGAGAACCTTTGACACAGTAGTTTAGTTTCTTAAGCCTGAGGGATCTTTTCTACCTCGGGCAAAAAAAAAATAAAATAAAAATAATAATAATAATAATAATAATAATAATAATAATAATAATAATAATAATAATAATAATAATAATAATAATAATAATAATAATAGTAATAATAATAATAATAATAATAATAATAATAATAATAATAATTAACAGTAGCAATAATAATAGAAGAGAAACCGCATGAAGTCGTGAAATCATGAGGTCATGAAAAGAAAGTTTTGCGCTCGATCCACGTATTGTTTCGGTAGGTGGCGCTGCTAAATTATATGCGTTATGGATTCATTTCATTTCAGTGGGTGGCGCTGCTATTTCACAGTACTCTTTAAATGAAATTTGGGCGCGTGATGGTCTATTAACGTGCTGCCCGCAAGTTGATTTTTTCAAATTCTTTTGGCCAGTCTTAGGATGCATTTAGTCTAGTGATAATATTAGCCAAAGTTTACAGACATCTTATGTCAACAAATGGCGTTGACAGAAATTTAGTTGAAAGACATCTCATTGTTCGATTCCCGGAACGCAACTGCTTTCTAAGATACAATAAGGTATTGAGTCTCAAGCTTATATAGCTTCAGTGGAGAACAGTTTAAAGGTGTCTAAAGAGAGCGCTCTTGCTAAACTGCTACCAAGCCTCATGTGTAAAACCAAGGCGCCGATCAACAAGAACATAGAGACCACCACTGCCCCTACTGTGGCAGTGCCAGTCCCAATCCTGAAAAAGAGGATGGAGACGTCATCAGTTCTTGCAGCCACAAGATGATGATGATGATGATGTTGATGATGATGATGATGATGATGATGATGATGATGATGATGATGATGATGATGATGATGATGATGATGATGATGATGATGATAATGATGACGATGATGATGATGATGATGACGATGATGATGATGATGATGATGATGATGATGATGATGATGACGATGACGATGACGATGACGATGACGATGACGATGATGATGATGAAACGTTCCTACACACCTCTTTCAACTTTTCCAGTTTATCAATAAGTAGCCATAGAAAACTCCGCCACTGCTCGTACTTTATCAGAGCCACTCCCAAGCCCATACGAAGGAGGAGGGCGACGCTAATGATCTTTGTTATCACAAGGTCTCATTAAACTGAAACTATTAGCCTACTTTATAGGTTGTACACACGATATCTCAAACCTAATACGCTTACTCTATTTACCCTTATAACGCCTTCAACCAATGCTATTTAAAGGATTGACACAAAGCAGTTTAAACCTGATTGAAAAAAGCTTATTGCAATTTCCAATGAGTTCGGGATTGCGATTAAATTAGTAAGCTATGATAATAAATCGAAATTAATCTCTATTCAGACATTAGTTGCTGTTCTTATTGTCTGATAAATACATTATTGTTCTCAAAGCGAATGATTTGCTCGTCAGCTCACCTAAGAATAGTCTGCAAATGTCACAGACGTCAAATGTCTACGCCATCCAACAAACAAATTTTTAGCAAGGATCATGAGACCAAATTACGATTGCGGTATGTTCTTGTTGAAACCTTTACGTGAAACACAGCAGCAAAAAGATTATATAAATTATAAGGACGTTATCAACGTAGAAAAGGTGTCCTGAAATTTTTACCAATGATCATGAGACCAAAATTACGATTGCGATGTGTTCTTGTTGAAACATTGACAAAATTTGTCTTTCATTAAACACGGCAGCGAAAAGATTTGTATATATAAGGACGTTATCAACTTAGAAAAGGTGTCCACAAATTTCCAGAGTTTAGCGCTATTATATTACGGCTACCAGGACGTAGACGTCAACCTTTTCGTCACATAATCGACAGGATTAAAATTATGTCTACTGGATTCTGGCTAAGATAGATTTATGTCTCATATTTCCGGCAGTGCTTTTCGGAACTTTTTATATACAGGAAATTGTGGTTGTAAGCCTATAGCGACATCTTGTGGCTGCCAGTATCGTTGATGCCGACTTTAGCTAACATCGCTTGTAATTATAAATGTACGTTAATCGCAGTTGATGTTTAACGACTCTGCACCAGAATGAAGATGATTAGATTCGCCCTCCTCCCTTATCTAAGCTTTGGACTGGCACCATAAGGGTTAGGCCTACGACTGTGGTGGCGTTACGGTCCACCGGATATCCACAGTTTAAAGACGTCTCGTGGCAACAAAGGGACACAGTGCCCGATTGGTTAGAGCGCTCGACTTACGACGTGGTGAGTTCGGGTTCAACTCTCCTCTCCTGAAACGGTTACTGTGTACGGACCATGAACAAGTTTTTCACTCACAATTTCTCAGCGCCATCGATTGAAGCTCGATCTTTAGATAATGGCGCTTGATGAGTGTATAATAATCATAGGGCCTAATAACTAAAAGGTCGTTCTTCGTCCATCTGCGGTTGGACCTTCTTTAATGTTAACTCTTTAATGACGAGCGTGTAGTTAAAGTGACTGGGAAACCATTGCAGCTCGCCGTAGAGTGTTAAGAGAATACGTATAGAAACGTTGGTTTGTTGCTGTTTAACGACGCTGGGTGGTAAAATAGATGTTTAGCGTCACCCTCTTCCTTTCGCTAGGCTTGGGACTGGCATTACCAGAGTTCGAGTAGTGACAGCATTTTGTGCAAAGATGACGAAATAAATAAATCCACTGTCGGCGATCGAAGTTATATTACATATTAATAGCTTTTAAAAGAGGTGTGTAAAATATTAGCACCCTCTCAGATTTAAAGTCTCTATAATACGTTGAGGTCACGCCCTTTGGCCGACATTACAATAGCCAATACCGTATTATTATTATTATTATTATTATTATTATTATTATTATTATTATTATTATTATTATTATTATTATTATTTTTATTATTATTATTATTATTATTATTATTATTATTATTATTATTATTAGTATTATTACTATTATTTAATTAATTTGTAACGCGCGCAAGGTCACACCGAAATGTGAATCTTTCGGTTATTTGAGGTGATATTCGGAAATTGAACGATTATTTTACGCGATGTTGGATATTCCAGCGGTTATTTGTGGTTTGGATATTAAAACGATTGCTTGGATATTCGAAACATTGTATTTTTGGACGATGGTCGATGAGCGCTTCTTATATAGCGCCAGGTTATTGTTTCGTATATTTGTTTATTAACGACATTGGCTGAAGACCTAGTTTGTTACGATAACATGTATCCAATATTAATAGTCTGGTTAAAATGGACCTATATAGTCCTATGTGAACATTTAAAAACGGTGTCTAACAATGTCATTACTTATTCATACTTAATTTCCTTCCACTGTAACTCCGCCATAGTCAGAACATCTTTAATCGAATAAATCAAATAATCAAGGTGTTAGGTGAACCGTTTTACATCCACGCCTCATGAACATCAAAATTTATAATCCTTGTCATCTCATAGCTATCATAAATATTTATGACGTAGTGGGTCACTGGAAGCGTGTGGTCGCGAGTGCTCCATTTAGACACCTTTAAAATAGCATAAACGTATGATATATAAGCATGAGTCATCGGAGCGGAAGCAATATTCCTTCTTCTAGATTGCGGTCTTTGTCGAAAGATATAATAATAAAAATAATAATGGCAATTTATATGGCGCCGTAACACAGCCATGCCGATACAAGGGCGCATCACAGTCAACTACCATCTTTATCTCGATGACACTGTTTGGACACCGATAGGCGATTGGTTAGGGCACAAGCCTTGTAACGCAAAGTGTACCGGTTAGATACTCTTCGCCTGAGACGATAACTGTGTAAGGACTTTGAGCAAGTCCTTCACTCACAATTGCTCAGCGCCATCGATTGATGCTCGGTCTTTGGATAGTGGATCTAAATGAGTACATATTGATGATAGGGCTTAACACCGCCTTTGAGAAACTACATAAAGAAACGTTGGTTAGTTGCTGTTTAACGACGCAGATGGTTAATAATAACGATGGTTAGAGTCGCCCTCCTCCTTCCTCTAGGATTGGGACTGGCATTGCCAGAGGGCGAGTCGAGTAGTGGCGGATTTATAGACTTGTATCAATAGGAAAAACTTATGGACTCAGTATGTGATCCCTTTTCTATTGCATATCAATAACGCTTTACCAGAGTACGAGTTATGATGAAGTTGAGGAGAGACAGAAACGAGGAAACTTAGAAACAAAATCCACGATCCAATTTAAATTACATATCAATAACTCTTAAAAGAGGTGTGTAAATTACAGATTTACAGTTTAAGATTTCAAGTATGGATCATTATTTTGAGGTCTCGCCCTTTCCCGACGTAATAATAGTCCATACATACTTAGATACATTACTTATTCATTCCAAAGGTTTAGCGACATCTTGCGGCTGCCATTGCCGCTGATGTCTTTAAAAGTAGTAATCGCATATTAAATTTTGTTCACTTTTTTTATTTCAGATCGCATCGAGCAATTAAATTTTATATTGCCAAACTAGACGCTGTTTAAGGAGGTGTGTATCCTGCAGTAACAAGGTGTGACACCCACGTTCTTTGTGGAATTTCCCACCCGATGTCAAGCAACCACCTTAGACCAGGACCACATAACTTTGAGTTTCCTACCAAAGACTATGGACATTTCATTTCTCGAGCCTCATATAGACACTAACCTTATAACACACTATGAAATCGCCCTGCTAAATATAGTCATCTGCCAAAGTTTCAGACATTTTAAGTCACGGCAATAGTCATTTTATACTCCGTGATGTTGGCCATTCGAATGGTTATTTGGCTATTCGAAAGTTTATTTGGCTGTTCATTAACGTGTTCTCGGTTAATTTGTGGTTTTGTATTTCGATAGATTGCTTTGCTATTCGAAACACTATTTGCCTTTTGGAGTGATGGTTGATGACGCTCCTATTATAGCGTCATGTTACTGTGACGTGAATTTGTTTAGTAACGACTATTACTCAAGACTTCGTTTGTTTCAATAATAGACCCCACGCATGAAACAAATCTAAATATTATAGTGAAAGTGGACTTATATAGCATCGTACAAACATATTATAAAGGTGTCTAACAATGCCATTACTTATTCAAACTTAATTTGTTCCTATCGTAAAACTACCACAGTCAAAACACCTTCAATCTAATTAATGAGATTCACAAAGTTTTAAATCTTCGGTGAACGTTTCTCTGAGTCTAAGCCTCATGAATATCTAAAAGCCCAATCCTTGTCAACTCGTGTCAACTCGTGTCCATCTTATTAAAGTCAGAATTGAAACGGTTTCCGATTGGTTACAGAGCGCTCTTTAGACACCTTTAAACTAACATGAAATTAGACTATATAAGTGTGGGACACTGAAACTATGACAATGATCTTCAACTTCCCCGCAGAGATAATGTCAAACGAACGGTGAGAAATTGTTCAAAATTAATTTCAGATGTCAACGGCCTTTGTAGCCACTAGATGTTGTTCAACTCTGGATCTATCCATCTGATTGCTTAACGTGTTTAAGAGAATTTAAAGTCGATGTCATGGGTCCTGACCCCCGTAAGATGTCGTCAAACAATTAACGCTAATACTAACGCAACTTATTGAACACCTTTTAAAAGGTATCAACCGATTATATATAAAGATGGGACACAAGAGGCGATTGATGGGAATTGTACACGTAGGATGAGATTATATCGGATTGGTTAGAACGTTGGAGCGTTCGCCTTGTAATGCGGTAACTGTGTAAGGACCTTGAGCAAGTCCTCGCTCACATTTGCTCAGCGCCATCGACTGATGCTTATTCATAATGTACTGGCGCTTAATAAATGCATCGCAATATAAACCCATGCCGCAACACATACTCGTAACAACCTCTGAGGTGGAAGAAAAGTTCCCGAATCGCCACAACACCAGGACACCGGAAATAATAGCAGTAACGACCGTTGCCCGCGGACAGGTTACACACCCTAATATCGCTCACATAGCAAATATATACAGCGCTGGTTCTGAGCCAGATGAATCAATTATATAGCGCAGGTACAGACGGCTAACGACACTCTATTGAAGTGGTAGGAAGACAGAGAAATGGGAAATAATGTCGTGGAGCGAGGTTCATTCCTTCAATTCGGGCGGCTATCGGTTGTGCAAAACTTCAGAAGTTTTCAAATTAAATACCCAAGCAAGCAACGTCACTTTTAGTTGGTCACGTATAAATAGCATAAAGTTATTCTGTTTTAAAGGTGTCGAAACATAGTCTTTGTGTTGCTACCTTAGTTTTGCGAAGGTTGGGCTCTATCTGTTAAACGATAGACGCAAATAAAGAGTGATTTATATAACTGTCGGTTAATCTGTTATAAAGGTGTTTAACGTCGATCAACAATCATTTATTTTAAAAGGGTTGGTAGTGATAATCTCTACCAATTTTTCGCCATGCACTGAAATATTTTTCTAGACATGACAATGCTATTTTTGCATACTTACTGTAGCTACTGCGACGCTGATAGATGACTTCACATTATCTTACTTGCTATTTGTTTATGCTGCATACATTGGTGACGTCATCCATTGTGCTTTAATTTAAGCATTTGGTCACGTCTCCCATCTAGTTGTAATTATGCCGGAGAAGGGCATTGGTCACTGTGCTATTGAGTTATTGTTTGTATCGTAGTAATAATACTACTAGTCTTCTACTACTGCTAATAAGACTATCACAACAACGGCTACCACCGCCGCCGCCGCTGCCACCACCACTACTGCGACGTTCTTCGTGCATCTGCGGTTAGACCTTCTTTAACTCTTTAACGACAAGCATGTACCTAAAGTGACTGGGAAACCAGTGCAGATCATCGTAAAGTGTTAAGAGAATACGTATAGAAACGTTGGTTAGTTGCTATTTAATAGATGTTTAGCGTAGCCCTCTTCCTTTCTCTAGGCTCGGGACTGGCATTACCAGAGTACGAGTAGTGACAGATTTTCGTGCAAAGAAATGAATTGGCATCCACAGTCCGCGATCCCATTTATATTACATATCAAACGATTTTAAAAGAGGTGTGTAACATATTAGCACCCTCTCAGATTTAAAGTGTGAATAATACGTTGAGGTTTCGCCCTTTTTCCGACGTTACAATAGCCAATACCGTTCATACTTAGATATACTATTTATTGATTACAAAAGTTTAACGACATCTTGCGGATTCTATGTCCGTTGCCGTCTTTAAAAAGAAGTAATTGTATATCATTTCTGTGTCGATTATTTTTACGTGATGCCCAATATTTGAACGGTTATTTGACGTGATATTCGGAAGTTGAACGATTATTTTACGTGATGTTGGATATTCGAACGGTTATTTGTGGTTTTAATATTCAAACGATTGCTTTGATATTCTAAACATTGTATTTTTGGATGATGGTCGATGAGCGCTTCCTATATAGAGCCAGGTTATTGTTTCGTGCATTTGTTTATTAGCGACCTTTGCTGAACCTAGTTTGTTCCTAGTTTGACCTAGTTTGTTACTGTAACATGAATAGAATCTTAATATTCTGGTTTAAAATGGACTTATATAGCCCTATGTGAACATATTAAAAGGTGTCTAACAATTCCATTGCTCATTCATGCTTAATTTCTTCCCACTGTAACTCCGCCATAGTCAGAACATCTTGAATCGATTAAGTAAGATTATCAAGGTCTTAGGTCACCCGTTCTACATCCACGCCTTATGAACATCAAAATTTATAATCCTTGTAAAACGCAGAGCTATCATAAATATTTATGTCGTAGTGGATCATTGGAAGCGTTTGATGGCGAGTGGTCCAGTTAGACACCTTTAAAACAGCATAAACACAAGCTATATAAGCATGGAACATCGTAACGGAAGCAATCTTCCTTCTGCGCACGGGGATTGTTGTGAATTGTCGTCAGCGGTTTTTGTCGCCACAAGATATAATAATAAAAATAATAATCACAATTTATATGGCGCCGTAACACAGCTATGCCGATACAAGGGCGCCTCACAGTCAACTACCATCTTTTTTTTATCTCGATGACACTGTTTGGACACCGATAGACGATTGGTTAGGGCACTAGCCTTGTAACGCAAAGTGTACGAGTTCGATACTCTTCGCCTGAGACGATTACTGTGTAAGGACTTTGAGCAAGTTCTTCACTCACATTTGCTCAGCGCCATCGACCGATGCTTAGTCATAAAATATTGGCGCTTAATGAATGCATAATGATCATAGGGCCTAGTAATAAAACAAAGGTCGTTCTTCGTACATCTCTGGTTAGACCGCCTTTAAGAGAATACCCATATATAGGTTGATTAGTTGTTATTGCTTAACGACGCTGTGACGTAGCATAGATGATTTGCGTCGCCCTCCTACTTTCTTTAGGATTTGGACTGGCATTATACCAGAGTTCGAGTAATGGCGGATTTATAAAGAATGTTAGAGAAAGACTTAAACACAGGCCCGCGATCCCAATTTATATTGCAAATCCTGAGCGCTTTATAGAGGTGTGTTAATTATCAGCACCGTCTGAGATGTTTAGAGTGGATGTTACGCTGAAGTCTCACCCTTTCCCGACGTTACAATAACCCATACATACCTAAATACATTATTCATAAATTCCAAATGTTTAGCGACATCTTGCGGCTCCTATGGCTGTTGAAATCTTTAAAAAGAAGTAATATTTATAAGTTCAGTTTCTTCATTTCAAATCGTTCGTTGGAGATACGAACATTTTAAAAAGGTGTCTAGAATTTCACGCACGCCTTTACGTCCACGCAAAATTCTAAACGGTAAACAGTGTCGCCGGGCTTACCCGTGAAGGTAAAGATATCAGGCCTTGCTAGGCGGACTGGACGTCCCACTGGATATTCGAACGGCGATTTGACGTGATATTCGGTAGTTGAATTATAACTCGACGAGAAGCTGGGTATTCGAACGCTCATTTGTAGTCTGGGTATTCGAATGATTGCTTGGATATTAGATACACTTCCTTTCTGAGTGATGGTGGACGATTGCTTCTTATTGCAGGTATTGTGTCGTGAATTTGTCTAGTAACAATCATTGCTAAAGACCTCGTTTGTTTCAATGAAAGACGCATGGGAGCAAAAAATCTAAACGTTGCGGTGAAAGTGGACTTATATAGCCACCGGTAGAATTATTATAACGGTGTCTTACAATGCCATTATTTAATCATACTCAATTTGTTCATAATATTGTTCCTATTGTANTCGTCACCATGGCTACCGCTGTAGTCCCCAGCGTTGCCATGGTCACTGCCGCATGCTTTACCTTCACGACGTTCATCGTTTCCACCCGTAGCGTCACCATGACGACCATCCTCTTCGTCATCGTCACCACGGCAACCGTTTCCATCTTTATCGTCGCCATAGCAACCATCCTCGCCGTCACCATGGTCACCGTTGATTCTATCTTTATCGTCGCGAGCAGAACCGTTTTCACTATTATCGTCATCGCCATTTCCATCTTCAGCGTTGCCATGACTACCGTTGCTGTCGTTATCGTCCCCGGAATTTTCGCTGTCGCTGTCGCCATAGCAATCGTCATCATTCGTTCTGTCGCCATCGCTACTCTTCCCGCTGTTATGATCATCGCTTTCGCATCTGTCGTCACTATGACGACCATTTGCTTGTTTATCGTCACCTTGGCAACCGCTTCCATCTTCGTCGTCACCATAGCAACCGCTTCCGTCTTTGTCGTCACCATGGCGACCATTTCCATCTCCACCGTCACAGTTCTCGTTTCCATGACAGTTCGTCTGACCCGGTGGACCTTGACCCACCTCGACGTCGTCGTCTTGCCAAAGCAGCTTGGACGGTGAGGCGTTGGAGAGGTTCCTTATGAGACATCGCATCCTTGACTGGTCCCTGAGAATGGAGGAGGCGTACTCCCTGAGATTGCCGCGGAATCGGTCCAGCCTCAAACGGTCCGTCTTGAGCCGGATCAGCTCCGCCTCTTTGTCAACTGAGGATGGAAGCTTTGATCCTACAAGGACAATGCGACAAGGTCATTATCATTGTTATTACTGTTATTGTTATCGGTTGTTTTCTGTGCGTTTAAGAACGGTTCTGACAGCTCGAATTGACTATTAATTAATTTGTACCATTTTACATATATATCGAGAAGATAGAATGCGTTTCAGAGGTGTTTAAAAGGGCATTTTGTAATTGTCGCTCAATGTAGCTTTAGTTATTAATACTATTATTTCTCGTAATATCACTATTATTATTATTATTATTATTATTATTATTATTATTATTATTATTATTATTATTATTATTATTATTATTATTATTATTACGTATTATTATTATTATTATTATTGCTGTTGTTGCTGTCATTTTATCATCATCATCATCATCATCATCATCATCGCCGCCGCAACCAACACCACCACCATCATCATCATTAGTATTATCATTATTATTAATTATTTTGACGATTATGAAAATTTGTTGCTGATGATAATATGATGTTTATGACGAGTTTGAAAATGAAATATGAGCACACTAGAGATATTGATGACGAATAAGCAGCCCATAATGTTTAGGCAGCTTGTATTTGGTAAAGTCTATTTGAAGTGTTTAAATGAGCTATTTATAATAGATCCACTGTTACTCCAGCGCCATCTATTTGTACGACACAGTATCAGTTGGTTAGAGCGCTATCTTTAGACACCTCTAAAACTCTATCAACTGATACTATGTATATATGAAATACGCTATTGGATTCGAAATAGCGTTATCTTTAGACACCTCTAAAATGGCGTCCCTATATGCTATTAAAGTACGTGAAAGCTGTTTGATTAATTAAATCATAAGTTATCTCGTTCTATCAGATAGGGCACGATGTCCTTTAGTAAGTAAATAAGCAATCTTTATTAGCACAAGCCAGACGCTCATATTTTACAAACTATGTCTATATACAGTGGTGAAATGTAGCACAAGAGCAGAATATCAGCCGTACAAAAACTAAAATAAAAACGATACAGTATTATGAAAAGTTATTGGATGTCTGATTTATATACAGTTTTATGTATTGCTATCACCTGCAGAACATAAACATTACGCAGGTATAGACATGGAAACTACTACTGTCGAGGACGCGTTCGACATAACTTTAATTCTATAGAGGTATTCGTTAGATGAATATAATTCCATGCATAGTGTGATTTTTAAGGCGGTCGCCTCAGACACCTTTAAAACGTTGCAACCCAGCGCTATATAAAGAAAGGACACGATTGGCGATTAATGAGGAATTGACTCCGATTGATTAGAGCGGTCGTCTTAGACACCTTTAAAAGTTGATACCCGATGCTATATAAAGATTGGACAAGTTTGGATATTAATATCAAGTAATTCTTGAATTTGAAGTTGATTGGTTAGAGCGGACGACTTGTTGATACGGTTACTGTGTAGGAACCTTGAGCAAGTCCTTCACTCACAGTTGCTCAGCGCCTAGGCTTCATCATTACAGGCCTTACGCAAGTAAAAAATGTACGTGGAAAATGCAATATGATGATGACGACGACGATGATGATGATGATGATGACGACGATAATTATTCCTACATCTGCACAGAAAATTTAATTCTGATTATTCTAATTACACAACTGACAAATCTAAATGCAACCAAACGCAGTTGGGGAACGCTGCGGCCTATTGTTTAAAACGATCTCTTTAGACACCTTTAAAATGTTATCAAACGTTGCTATATAAGGATAGGGCACAACAGTTTTATTAGTACGTGGCCATGAACGTCTGAAGGTTCGATCGATCCTCCTTCTCTAAGACGGTTACTGTGTAGGGACCTTGAACAAGTCATTCACTAACAATAGCACAGCGCCATCGATTGATGCATAAAAGGACTGCCTTGCTTTTATGGTCAGACGTTTAATGTGACTAGAGAACCCAAATTTTGCTGTAAGCTCAACACCAAGAATATTTAGGGTTTGCACTCTTGCGATACCTTTTAGAGGAGGGAGGAACATACCGATGGTACCCCGGGGACGCGTGAAAATTATCTCACAGGATTTGCTTGAGTTAAGCTTTGAGGTTGCAACTCTGTGCCCATACACTAATATGCTCAAGCTCAATCTCAGTTGTAGTGATACTTGATGCAGGGACAGCGAGATAGCAATCATCTGCATATTTAAAAATGCGATTGCATTTATTAACAGGTTTTAAGTCAGATATTGCAACAACGAAATCCATCGGGCCCAAACCGGAACCTTGAATAATACTTGCATTAATTCGTGCCAGAGAAGATATTACACCGTTAAACCTAGTGCAATGACTTCGATTATGAAGTAAATTCAAAATCCAATTAAAAATGTGATCAGGATTGTGCAGAATACATATGTATTCTGTGTTGTATTATTATTATTATTAAGTACTATGATTATTATTATTATTATTATTATTATTATTATTATTATTATTATTATTATTATTATTATTATTATTATTATTATCATCATCATCATTATTAAGTTTATATTGTCGCTGATGATAATGTGATTATAATGATGATGTTGCTGATGGGAGGTTGAAAAATGATCTATGAGCACACTAGAGATAATGATGACGAAAATCAGTGAATGATGTTTAGGCAACCTGTATTTGTTAAAGTCTATTTGAAGTGTCTAAATGAGCTACTTAAACTAGATCCACTGTTACTCCAGCGCCATCTATTTGTACGACACAGTATCAGTTGGTTAGAGCGCTATCTTTAGACACCTCTAAAACTCTATCAACCGATACTATGTATTTATGAAATACGGTATTGGATTCGAAATAGCGTTATCTTTAGACACCTCAAAAATGGCGTCCTTATATGCTATTAAAGTACGTGAAAAGATGTTTAATTAATGAAATCATAAGTTGTCTCTTTTGTTTCAAGATAGGGCACGATGTTCTTTAGTAAGTAAATAAGCAATCTTTATTAGCACAAGCCAGACGCTCATATTTTACAAACTATGTCTACAGTGGTGAAATGTAGCACAAGAGCAGAATATCAGCCGTACAAAAACTAAAATAAAAACGATACAGTATTATGAAAAGTTATTGGATGTCTGATTTATATACAGTTTTATGTATTGCTATCACCTGCAGAACATAAACATTACACAGGTATAGACATGGAAACTACTACTGTCGAGGACGCGATCGACATAACTTTAATTCTATAGAGGTATTCATTAGATGAATATAATTACATGCATAGTGTGATTGGTTAAGGCGGTCGCCTCAGACACCTTTAAAACGTTGCAACCCAGTGCTATATAAAAATGGGACAAGATCGGCGATTAATGAAAAGTTGCACCCGATTGGTGAGAGCGGTCGCCTTAGACACCTTTAAAACGTTAATACCTGATACTATATATGGATGGGACAAGATTGGCGATTATTATCAAACTACGCTCGCGTGGTTAGATCGTTTGCCATAGACACCTTTAAAATGTTGATACACGATGGTATATAAACATGGGACAAGATTCGTAATCGTAATCGTAATCGTAATCTCCAAACTTCTAAAGCGCCACTCGAAAGCCAAGCGCAGGGCACCAGCTTATTCACGAGCGCTGAAATCTATATCCAATAATTGGTTAGAGAAGTCGCCTTAGACACCTTTTAAGCGTTTTTACCAGATGCTAATATGAAACTATTCCCCGATTGGTTAGTGTGGCCGTCTTGTAGCGTGGATAGAATGGGTTTTAATCCTCCTCCCATGAGACGATTACTCTGTTGGAACCTTGAGCAAGTCCTTTACTCACAGTTGGTCAGAGCCTAGGCTTCATCATTACAGGCCGTACGTAAGTAATAAATGCACGTGGTAAATGCAATATGATGATGACGACGACGACGACGACGATGATGATGATGACGATAATTATTCGTACATCTGAACCGCAAAGTTTATTAAGGAATACTGACAAATCTAAATGTAACCAAACGCAGTCGATACTCATTGGGGAACGCTGTGGCCGATCTTTAAACGATCTCATTAGACACCTTTAAAACGTTGCCAAACGTTGCTATATAAATGTGGGACACAACAGTTCTATTAGTAAGTTGTAATACGGACAGTATTGGTTTTGATCCTCCTCTGAGAGGGTTAACGTGTAGGGACCTTGAGCAAGTCCTTCACTCACAATTGCTCAGCGCCATCGATTGATGCTTGATCATCAGATAGTGGCGCTTAATAAATGCACTATTCTTTTTCAAACCAACCTTCAGTGGCTTCTCTGGTCTTCGGAATTTCGTCAACATCCTTGCAAATGTTTTTCAGAAATTTCCTCTTTTTCTTTCTCCGTCCGTGTAACTGCGACTCTGTCGTGAGAACATCCGGGTACTGACGATTAGATTTCAGTCCCGCTGGAGAGAATTTGACTTTCTCTAATTGGTGTTTATTAACAAACGGTAATTGCACTTTGCTTATAGATCCAAAGCAGTCTTTGTTCCTGCTTCCCTTTCGCGCACTGTTCAGATCGGAAAATCGCTCCGAGCGAGAAAGAAAAACCGGAATTTGTTCTGATTTCCGCTGTTTTGGTTTCAGCGTTTCGGGTGTTTCAGTTTTAACGACTTCGTCCACTTTAATCGATTGTTCGAGCTTTATTCTGTGACGGAAATCCACTTTTTTCTCCGTTAAATTCAGCTGATCGGAAACGCTCTTCGAAATATCTCCAATGCTTAACGCTTTCGTCATCGTTACG